>CM051348.1:12765352-13317852 GCA_028015215.1 Gynostemma pentaphyllum
TTTATTTCCCTAGTTGATGAGGCGCTTATGCTCTACGGCTTGTTAAGCATGCCTAGGAAGACGGGTACGATGGGAGGAGCAAGACCATACTTGGCTTAAATAACATTAATACAAGACTATGAAAATTTGGACATGAAATATATGTAAAGTCTTTAAACACCTGCTTAAATCTAGGAAGAAAAACGGCTCGTTGACATCATCATCATAAAAGTTTAAAAGTCATAAAACGCATGGTAAAAGACGTGGTGCACCACGGAAAATTTATTACAAACCATAAAACATCATAAAATATTTACAGTGAGTGTTTGAAACTTAGACCCCAAAATACAACAAAACTCTACGACCCGAAGATGTGACTCGCGTGTCCGTTGGCCTATCCAAAGTCTTCATCCCGTGCATCAACGAGCACCACCTATCGCTCCACGCCTTCGACCCCTAGCGATACCTAAAAGGTGTTTTGTAGCACATTTAAGTATGACATTCAATGAAAACAAAAGAATATGAACAGTGATACGGATTGTTCATAACATAATGCACAAGTAGAAAGATATGCTTAGGAATGTAATTGAACGAGCAATGCAAAGTAGATAGATAAACATGATTAAACCGTAAACCTTTCAAACCCGTACTCTTATCAAGCCAATGAGATTCTCCTCGTATCACATTTACTATTTCCTCTTAGTCCATATAACCTTACCATCACAAATCTGGCGTCTCACTACCCTATGCATATCACATAACAAATCAACTTTCGAGCCATAGCTCTCATCAAACTTCTAGGTTATCATATTAACCACTTAACATCCAGGCCATCCACCACACAATGCCTCGGAGCTACACAATATCGCCGCCACGGTAACCACGTGTAACATCCATCATCCACTCACCATTACCCGGGTTATGACCCCATGACCATACATTGAACATTAGAAATGCATGAATGAAGTGATATGGGAATGAATAAAGTAATCATACTTGCATATAATGCTTATCAGATGAAGTAATCTCGGCTCAACGAGCAAAAATAGGACAATTCCTCCAAGCAGTATATGACTCAATCACACTACACATCTTGCTCAATATTCATATAGACATATAATTCACATTTCAAGTACTACTTCTTATTATCTCATTCGCAAGCTATCCATCGAGCAATAATCGATAGCACATCAAGTATTCATGATAATAGCCCCAATTCAGTATATGACTCGATCATGGACTAAGGCACAAAATAAATAACAAGTAAGCATGCTCGTAAAAACAATTAATCATAAAAACATTTCGGGTTGAGCTAACTAGCTCTTCGGGCTCTTTAAATAAATGTTGGAGTCAATTTCCACTTCCCGTTACTTCCTCGTACTTCCACTACCTTACTAACCACACTCCATAACCTCTTTCAAGATAACTCGTAAAGAATCGTGATTCACAACGCCAATCACCCCTTCGATTCATTATGTTCTCACCTTCGAAATTGGCCCCGATCGTATCCGCTTTGTCCTACAACAAGTCAATCTATACATATTTAGTCTAATATTAACATGACAAGTCAGCCCATAACAATCACACATAACTCCGAACCCGTTAAGAGGAAAAAGTCCCGTAACTAGACCAATTTTAGGGTGTTAATTTCGGCCAATTGAGGCTTAACCAAAATCCCTCTAAATGAACTTCTAATGTGTTTTCCTTGTGTAATATATATATATATATATATATATATATATATATATATATATATATATATATAACATCACATAATTTCCAAATTTGAAAGTTCTCCCATACAAGTCATGAAAACTACAAAGTTTCAAAAAGCTAGAAGCTATAAATACACCATAAATGGAGGTTTAAAGGTTCCTCTTAACCATGACTCCCAATTTACAATGATTCCTAACATGATATCTCTTAGTGACTTGATGAGTACCAATCTTACTCAATTTCCAGAAATTATACATGAAAGAAAACCCCACACAAACACTTCTAAAACACCAAATAAGAGAACTTAAGATATTCTCATGGAACACCTAGAAAAAGTATGAACCCTAGGATGAGAAATTACCTTGAGCTTTGGTTAATTCCCTTTGAAACTTGTATAAATCTTCCTATTATATTGATTCTATCATGAATCAATAAAATACCTCTTGAATTAACCCAAGATCACAAGGATTTGGGTGAAGAAAAGTTGACAAAAATGGTGAAAAAAGGGGGAGGGGGGTGACGGCTTGGAGAAGAAAAGAGGAGAGGAATTTTCTTTTGATTTTTCTTTTCTTTTCTCTTAATTTTTATTTTTATACTTTCTAATTTTCAAAATTAAAATAATAACTTAAGTCTAATTGCCCACAAGTCCTTCCACCTCCTTATTTTATCTCCTAACTCCCTCCACCTCTAATAAACAACTTTAAGCCCTTCTCCCACTTTTCCATTGCTAATGAGTCCTTGCCCTTAAAACCCTTTGCTAACTAACCTTCTTCACTAATTTAACTATAGTTAATAATTCTCCTTTTTCATTAAATTTCTCCACCCTTGGTTAAATTAACTATGGTTAATTACTAATTAACCAAAATACACATAGAAAATAATTTCCCACACTAAAAAATACTAATTAAAATATACCAATAAAAGTGAAATTCCTAATTACCCTACGTCAAACTCTCGGGCCCTTATAGAGACCTTATGGATTTGCAGGTTATGGAATTTTATGGAAATTCTGAATTGTGAGACTATGGGTACTTTCTTGTTTTATGCAAAGAAAGGTAACTAATGATATAGGCATCAATGATAATTTATGATTCATTTGGTTATTGAATGGTTAGATTTAGGTTTACTCACACTTGAGACCTGGTTTATGTTTATTTTGTATAATCGTATTTGGGAGAAATAATGAGACAATGCATAGGCCGAGTGTGCTTACATTGTCTTGTATTATTCGTTTTATGTTTACATATATATATCATGAAGAATACTAAAGACTGCAGTGAACTTTACATGATTAGGGGGATGGATAATGAGATAATGTTGGGACTGCACGTGCTCACATCATCTAGTTTTATCCATAATTACTATGATACATATATGAGAGAATCCAAGGGCTGAGTGTACCTTGTGTTGACACTCAAAGTTAATTAATCATATTTCTTATTTTGATGATAAAAAACGGGTTTTTATTACTAAAAAATTTTATGTGATTTGAAGTTCATTGTGTAGAGAAAAATGTAACGAGTCCAATGCAATTGGAATCGACTCAATCGGACTTCAAAAGAGTGAGATAAGAATATTAGAAGATTGGAATTAATTTAATTAATTTGTTTAGTCGCATACGACAAGCTCATCCTAAAATATTCGTGTGCTCACTTTATCAGCCATCAGATCATATTTCTTTTAAAATGGAAGGTTCAAATTAATTCCTATTTATGATTTAAAGAAAAAGGGAAATGTGAGCTTTTATTAAAGTCGTTCGATCATCAGATCTCATCATCCAACTGACCTTCATTTTTTAAGCAGAAACTATTCGAAAATAAAAAGGAAATTCAAAAAGTCTCTATTACATGCGTCTTCATTACGTCAACATCATATGGACTGTTCATCTCTTCTAATCGGACGTATCTCTTTAAGCCACACCTACGCGCCATCTTATCTGTTCATCAGTTGGAATCCAACGGTCTACAAAGAGAGTAATATCATTTTGTAGTCTCAAGAGTTGTTCTTGTTCTAGTGTCATAAATTCCAGATTTACTATATTAAATAGTGGGGCCCACGTACCTTTTAGTCAGCCTCTCAGGGCGCGCCACATGTCTCCTCACTCTCTTTGCTTTTTCTGAAGCATTAATTACTACATGGGGAGTTACGAACTTGCCCCTACTTTATTTTGGACTCACATGGAAGTATGAGGGTGTCTTGGTCTTTTGACATGTAATTTAATTTCAGAATTTATTTATTAAATTCGAAATTTCTCCTCTCTCCTCCATGCACATACATCATCAATTTATGAGTGGTCTCTCTCCTCCATGCACCATTGTTGAAGACTATTGAAGAAGAAGCCATGCATGGTTTTGGTGACGATGAATAGTAACGGTAATAAATTTTTATTATCTATTTAAATACTTGAAAATGGCAGAATAATTACCAAGAAATAGAGGCAAAATATTAGATTTTTGAAGCTCTCAAAACCTTCATTTTTCCATCTTAATTTGAGCTTTTTTTGAGTTAAAGTTGTGTAATTCTAGCCAATCATAAGGGCTATTTTCTTTGAGAGTTAATCTTTATTGTGAGCTAAATTTTGTAATATTTATCCTTAGAAAGGATTTACAAAGTGTAAATATTTACTCGTGAACCTTAATTAAAAAGAGTGATTATAAACGGTTGTCCTTGCTTCGTGGAAAGGTCGTTGTGACGGTTAGATCCTCAACCGTGGAAAGGATCGTTTGAATTGGTGGATTCATAAATTCTCGAAGCTCTTGGGGAGTGGACGTAAAACCCGAGTTGTGGCCAAACCACTATAAAATACAGGAGTCATTTCTATCCTTAAACTTTTTACTTTATTTGCTTTATAAATTGCTAAATTGTTTGAATTATTTTTTTAATTGATTGAAAATTTTTATAAATTTGTTTTAAAACCCTATTCACCCCCTCTAGATTGCCTTAGATCCTAAAAATTGGTATCATAGCAAGGTGCTCAAAATTATTTTAAATTTTGTTTTTAAAGTTTAATTGCTTGAGCTATGACAACACATAATTTTAATCCTTTTGGTGATAGTCAATCAATTAATAGGGCTCCTTATTTTAATGGTTCTAATTATAGTTATTGGAAAAACAGAATGCAATTTTTCTTGATTTCTATTGATGTTGAATTGTGGGATATAATAGAACAAGGTTTTAATAATCCTCTTAAAAATGTTGAAAATGTTAGTTCCCCTAAGCCTATGGCCGAATGGTCTAGGGAAGAAAAGAAAGCATATGGTTTGAATGCTAACGCTATAAATTGTTTGTTTTGTGCTTTGAATGAAATTGAGTATAATAGGGTTTCAATTTGTAAAACCACTAAGGAAATTTGGCAAAAACTTGAAATTACTCATGAAGGAACCGATCAAGTGAAAGAAACTAAAATTGACATGTTGGTACATAGTTATGAATTATTTAAAATTGATGATAATGAATCAATTTCGGATATGTTCATTAGATTTATTAACATTGTAACTTCTTTGGAAGGTCTTGGAAAATCTTATCCAAATATTGAGAAGGTGAAGAAAATTCTTTGGGCTTTACCAAAGCAATGGGAACCTAAAGTCACCACCATTCAAGAAGCTAAATACTTGAAAATTCTTTCCATGGATGAATTAATTGGATCTCACCCTAAACCCTAAACCAAAATCAAGACGAACATGGAAGATGATAAAAAAATAGAAGAAAGAAAGAAGCATTGCTCTTAAATCTAAATCTTTGGAAGAAGATTCCAAAAATGATGATAATCTTGATGATGAAGATATGGCTTATCTTTCTAGAAGATTCAAAAGCTTCTTAAAAAGAAAAAGCATTTCACCAATCAAAGAGACTCAAATGGTGAAAAGAGCAAGAAAGATGAAATTATTTGTTATGAATGCAAGAAACCCGGTCATATTAGGACCGATTGTCCTCTTCTAAAATCATCCAAGAAACTAAAGAAAGGTATGAAGGCTACATGGAATGATAGTGGTGAAAGTGAAAAAGAGGAAGAAACTGCAAATATGTGTTTTATGGCACATAGTGATATTGATGAAGAAGATGAAAATGAGGTACATCTTAACTCTTCTTCTTATGTTGAATTTATTGAATAAATTTGAATGCATGCAACAAAGTTTTGAGAAAATAACTAAAAAGTATAGTGTGATTTTAAAGAAACATGGAGATTTATTAAATGAAAATAAACCCTTGATTGAATCTTTGAATAATGCATCTAGTAATCAAATTTATGTTTCATGTGAAGAAAAGAATGCTTTACTTGATAAAATTAAATTTCTTGGACATGATGTTTTTGAAAAGAGTCTAAAATTTTGAAAAAACTTGATGAAGCTAATGACAATATTAAAAAGTTTACCACTAAAGCTCAAACTCTTGATAAAATGATTAATATGGGTAAACCACATAAAGAGAAAAAGGGTATTGGATATATGGATGAAATTTCAACTCCTTCATCTTCAAAATCTAATTTTATTAAAGAATCCCCTTGTGTGAAAAATGATAAATTTTCTATTATGCCTAAACTTGAAAATGCTACATCTTTTATGCATAAAAATAAAAAGGTTATTATTACATCTTTGGTACAAAAATATTAAAAATGCTAAGGTTGATTTTCCTAAATCAAAGTTTGTACCTATTTGTCATTATTGTGGTATGAAAGGTCATATTAGACCTAAGTGCTTTAAATTGAAAAATGGTCATCATCATAGATCAAAGTTCCAAAATTCCATAAAAGATTATTGTAAGAAAAAGCATGTTCATAGATTCTTTGTAAAAGATCCATCATTACATGATGTTGTTTGCTTTTCTTGTGGCAATTATGGACATAAAGCATATTCATGTCATTTTCATAAATCTAATGGTTCAAATATTTCAAGATCAAATGCTTTGAAAAGAAAAAGAACTTGGATTCCAAAGTATGAAAATGCTAACCAAAATGGACCCAAACAAGTATGGGTACCAAAGGATCAAAAATGAATTTTTATTTTTTGTAGGGTATTTCAAAAACTCAAAGAATAGTAAGTGGTACTTGGATAGTGGATGTTCAAGACACATGACGGGTGATCATTCCAAGTTTTTCACTCTTACTAAGAAAGAAGGTGGTTTAGTGACCTTCGGTGATAACAAGAAAGGAAAAATTATTGGTAAAGGAAGTGTCGGTAAAAATTCCGCTTCTTTAATCAAAAATGTTTTATTGGTTGATGGTCTTAAACATGATTTATTAAGTATTATCCAATTATGTGATAAAGGTTATGAAGTATCTTTTAACAAAAAGCATTGTTTTATAAAAGTTGTTTGTGATAATAAAGTTTTATTTGTTGGAAATAGAGATGAAAATGTTTACACCATTGATATTAATGCATGTTCCATGAATGAAAAATGTCTATTAGTTCAAAATGATGGTTCTTGACTATGGCATAGACGATTAGGTCACACAAGCAAGAAATTGATTTCAAATATTTCTAAAAAGTGTTTGGTAAGAGGTTTGCCAAAACTAAAATTTGAAAAAGATAAAATTTGTGATGCTTGTCAAATGGGTAAACAAACAAAGCCTTCTTTTAAATCTAAAAATGACATTTCTACTTCTAGACCCTTACAACTTTTACATATGGATTTATTTGGTCCTTCTAAAACTTCTAGTTTTGGAGGAAATAATTATGCTTTTGTAATTGTTGATGATTACTCACGTTTTACATGGTTTATTTTTAAAGCATAAAGATGAAGCTTTGAAAAAGTTTATTAATTTTACAAAAAGAGTTCAAAATGAAAAAGGATTTTTAATTTCTCAAATTAGAAGTGATCATGGTGGAGAATTTGAAAATATTGCTTTTGAAAATTTTTGTAATGAAAATGGTTTTACTCATAATTTATCCTCTCCTAGAACTCCTCAACAAAACGGTGTAGGTGAAAGAAAAAAATCGTTCTTTGCAAGAATTAGCAAGATCTATGTTGAATGAATATGGAATTCCTAAATATTTTTGGGTGGAAGCCGTTAACACCACTTGTTTTGTTTTAAATAGAGTTTTAATAAGAAATTTTTTAGATAAAACTCCTTTTGAATTATGGAATGGAAAAAGTTCTATTGTGAGTTATTTTAAAGCTTTTGATTGAAAATGTTTTAGTTTAAATAATAAAGAAAATCTTAGTAAATTTGAATCTAAAACCGATGTTGGTATTTTTCTTGGTTATTCTTCTTCTAGTAAAGCTTATAGAGTTTTTAATAAAAGAACTTAGGTTATTGAGGAATCCATGCATGTAGTGTTTGATGAATCGCTTCATGGGTGATATTAATGATTCTCTTGATACTAATGCTTTAGAAAAGAGTCTTGATGATTTGCAAATTAGTGATAAAGGCATTGAAGCAACTTCTAGTGAGCAAGTTGTAAACTCAATTGAAAGATTGGATGAAAGTGCTTTCACAATCTATGCCTAAGGAATGGAGATTTGCTACACATCATCCAATGAATTAGATTATTGGTGATCCAACTCAAGGTTTAAGAACTTGTTCATCTCTTAATATGTTTAATAATCTTGCTTTTGTTTCTCAAATTGAACAAAAATATTTTGAAGATGCTCAATTTGATGAATCTTGGTTACTTGCTATGCAAGAAGAATTAAATCAATTTGAAAGAAATAAATTTTGGGAATCGGTTCCTAAACCTCAAAATATTTCTATTATTGGTACTAAATGGGTATTTTGAAATAAACTTGATGAAAATGGAAATATTGCAAAAAATAAAGCTAGATTGGTTGCAAAAGGTTATTGTCAAGAAGAAGGTATTGATTATGATGAGACTTTTGCACCGGTTGCTAGATTAGAAGCAATTAGAATGTTACTTGCTTTTGCTTCTCATAAAAATTTTATTTTATATCAAATGGATGTGAAAAGTGCTTTTCTAAATGGTTTTATTTTGGAAGAAGTTTATGTTGATCAACCTCCCGGTTCTAAAAACTTTGAATTTCCTAATCATGTATTTAAATTGAAAAAAACACTTTATGGTTTGAAACAAGCTCCAAGAGCTAAGCAAATTTTTGATTAATAATGGGTTTAAAATGGGTAGAATTGATACTACTCTTTTTATTAAAATCAAAGGTAATGATATGTTAGTAGTTCAAATCTATGTTGATTATATTATTTTTGGTTCTACTAATCCTTCTTTGTGTGAAGAATTTTCCAAAGTTATGCATAGTTAGTTTGAAATGAGCATGATGGGAGAAGTTAGTTTCTTTCTTGGGCTTAAAATCAAACAACTCAGAGATGGAATATTCATAAATCAAGAAAAATATACAAAGGAATTGTTGAAAAGATTCAAGCTTAATTGTTGAAAAGATTCAAGCTTAATTAATTGTTGACAAGATTCAAGCTTAATGAGGAAAATATTGCAAAAACTCCAATGAGTACTACAACCAAGCTTGACAAAGATGAAAAAGGTAAAAGTGTAAGATTTGAGGTATGATTGGTTCTTTACTTTATTTAACGACAAGTAGACCCGATATTATGTTTAGCATATGTTTATGTGCTAGATTTCAATCTTGTCCTAAAGAATCACACTTGCATGTCGTAAAAAGAATATTTAAATATTTTCTTGAAACCTATGGTTTAGGTTTATGGTATCCTAGAAATATTGAATTTAATTTAGTTTGGATATTCCAATGCCAGTTATGCGGGGAGCTTACTTGATAGAAAAAGTACTAGTGGTACTTGTCAATTTCTTGGTAGCTCTTTAGTTTCATGGTTTAGTAAAAAGAAAAACTCGGTTGCTTTAACTACTACCAAAGCGGAATATATAGCCGTTGTTAGTTGTTGTGCACAAATTCTTTGGATGAAACAAACTTTATGTGATTAAGGTTTATCATTTGAAAAAGTTCCTATTCTTTGTGACAACTCAAATGCTATTAATTTGACTAAAATCCAATACATCATTCTAGAACAAAGTATATTGATATTGGACATCATTTCATAAGAGAACATGTGTAAAATGGTTCTATTATTCTCGATCTTGTTAACTCTTGTGATCAACTTGCGGATATTTTTACCAAGCCTTTGAATGAAGAAAACTTTTTGCAAAAATAGGCTTGCTCTTTGGAATATTAAGGCATGATGCTTCTAAATAATTATCATTTGAATTTATGCAATTATTTAGAAGGAGTTTTTGAAATTCAAATTTAAATCTTATTTTGATGAAACTTTTGGAATTAAGTTTTTAATATTTATTCTTTTTGATTGATTCCAAAAGGGGGGAATTGATAAGGAAAATGACAATTCTCTAGTGCTTATATTGATAATGTTTTAAGGGGAAGAACTTATTTAGGAGGAGTTTTTCATATGCTATATTGATTATTTTATGAATATTTATAATCTGACTATTTCATTTTCCATTATGGTTTGTCATCATAAAAAGGGGAGATTATTGACATTCAAAGTTAAGTAATCTTATTTCTTAAATTTATGATAACAAACATGTTTTTATTACTAATCAATTTTATGTGATTTGATAGTCCATTGTGTAGAGAAAAATATAACGAGTCCAACGCAATTGGAATCGACTCAATCGGGCTTCAAACGAGTGAGATATGAATATTAGAAGATTGGAATTAATTTAATTACTTTGTTTTATCTCATGTGACAAGGTCATCCTAAAATATCAATGCGCTCACTTTATCAGCCATGAGATCATATTTCTTTTAAAATGGAAGGTTCGAATTAATTCCTATTAGAAGAAATGAATATGGAATTAATTCCTATTTTAAAATGGAATTAAAATATAATGAGTCCAACGCAATTGGAATCGACTCAATCAAGCTTCAAACGAGTGAGATATGAATATTAGAAAATTGGAATTAATTCAATTAATTTGTTTTATCTCATGTGACAAGCTCATCCTAAAATATTAGTGCGCTCACTTTATCAACCATGAGATCAGATTTCTTTTAAAATGGAAGGTCCGGATTAATTCCTATTTATGATTTAAAGAAAAAGGGAAATGTGAGCTTTTATTAAAGCCGTTTGATCATCAGATCTCATCATCCAACGGTCCGCCATTTTTGTAACAAAAATTAATTCCAAAATAAAAAGGAAATTCAAGAAGTCTCTGTTGCACGCTTCTTCATTATGTCAGCGTCATCTGGACCGTCCGTCTCTTCTAATCGGACGTATCTCTTTAAGCCACACCTACGCGCCATCTTATCTGTTCATTAGTTGGAATCTGACTGTCTACAAAGAGAGTAATGACATTTTGTAGTCTCGAGAGTGGTTCTTTTTCTAGTGTCATAAATTCCATATTTAATTTATTAAAGAGTGGGGCCCGCATACCTTTCAGTCAGCCTCTCAGCGTGTGCCATATATCTCCTCCTTCTCTTTTCTTTTTTTGAAGCATTAATTACTACATGTGGAGTTACGAACTTGCCCCTACTTTATTTTGGACTCACATGGAAGTATGAGGGTGTCTTGGTCTTTTGGCATGTAATTTAATTTCAGAATTTATTTATTAAATTCGAAATTCCTCCTCTCTCCTCCATGCACATACATCATCAATTTATGAGTGGTCTCTCTCTCCTCCATGCACCATTGTTGAAGACTTTTGAAGAAGAAGAAGCCATGTATGGTTTTGGTGATGATGAATAGTAACGGTAATAATTTTTTATTACCTATTTAAATGCTCGAAAATGGAAAAATAATTATCAAGAAACAGAGGAAAAATACCGATTTTTGAAGCTCTCAGATCCTTCATTTTTCCATCTTCATTTGAGCTTTTTGTGAGTTAAAGTTGTGTAATTCTAGCCAATCATAAGGGCTATTTTCTTTGAGAGTTAATCTCTATTGTGAGCTAAATTTTGTAATATTTATCCTTAGAGAGGATTTACAAAGTGTAAAGGTTTACTCTTGAACCTTACGTGATTATAAACGGTTGTCCTTGCCCCGTGGAAAAAGTCGTTGTGATGGTTAGATCCTCAACCGTGGAAAGGATCGTTTGAATTCGTGGATTCAAAAATTCCCGAAGCTCTCGGGGAGTGGACGTAAATCCCGAGTTGTGGTGAACGACTATAAAATACGGGAGTCATTTATATCCTTAAACTCTTTACTTTATTTGCTTTATAAATTGCTAAATTGTTTGAGTTATTTTTTTAATTGATTGAAAAGTTTTATAAATTTGGTTTAAAACCCTATTCACTCCCCCTCTAGGGTTGGCTTTGTTCCTAACACCTTGTATTTGGTGGGTGAGATAATGAGGTAATGGTTAGACTGAATGAGATTTCATTACTTATTATTATTCACTAGAGGTGAGAAGATATTATTGAAAACACTATGTGTACTTTGCTTTGGAAAGCTAGATAATGAGGTATTATTAGACTGTGTACTTTCAATACTGTCATTTTAAGTATGTTGATGGCTTTGATGATGTAAAGGTTGTGTGCACTTTACATTGTAGCGAGATAATGAGATATTGTAGGCTGTGTGTACTTTCAATATCTGACATTATTCGTGTGTTATTGATTGTATGGATGTAAAGGCTGCATGTACTTTACATAGATAAAGCGAGTTAATGAATAATGTTAAGGATGCGTGTACTTGCATTATTGTCATTAACCGCGTGTTAATCTTGTTTAAAATATGTTAAGACCGAGTGAGCCTAGCATGATTTTGGTTATATGAATGTTAAAACCGAGTGAGCTTAGCATGATTTTGGTTATATATATGTAAAGGCCGAGTGTACTTTACATATATTGAGCGAGTTAATGAATAATGTTAAGACTGCATATGCTAACATTATCGACATTAATCGTGAGTTATGTTGTTTGAATATGTTAAGACCGAGTAAGCTTAGCATGATTTATTAAAGATAAAGGAGAAGTATTAAAGAGAAAGAAATGGAAATGATATGTGTATTATGAAACACATTCTTCTAAATGTTTGAGAGCTAGTTTCATGATTACTTGGGAGATCTCATAAGTGAAAGTTGGATACTTGATATGAAACCCTTTTTAGTGGTTGAAAGGTAATGGGTATGTAAGCTTTATTTGGACATAATTCCAGATACGGGTTTGGAGTCTAATGTTACTTTATTTTTAGTTTATCTTCACTGGGATTTAGCTCATGATGTTACATATTTTTCAGGTATCTACCGTGGTAAAGGTCGTGAGAGGGGAGTTGGTGCTATCTGATCTGGATGACGATGATGGCAAGATGGACTAGAGATGGTTTTATAGACCATGGACTCATTTTATCTCATGTTTCTCTTTTGGGTTGTACATTTGTATATAAGCTCATGAGAGCTTTTGTTTTAATCTCTTATGATTCTAAAACTTCTTTTGAACTTTACTTAAGGAAATGCACATTTCCTTGTCTTTACAATTTCTCTGATTGTAAAAAATGTAAACAGGTTTTGGATAGTTCATTTTTAAACATATCCATGCCCTTTTTAAATATACTAAGACTTCCACTGCAATCTGATTTTAAATTATTTAAAAGGAGTTGGGTTGTCACAATATAGTTTTTTTTTAAAAAAAAAAAATTGGTTTATAAACTTTGACACTTTTCCCATTTTGATCCCTAAACTTTTAAAAGTTTTGTTTTAGTCTTGAAACTTTACTTGTTATTTTGTTTAAGTCCTCTTAGTTATCTTTATTTGTTTTTGTTTTCTTTTATCAAATTTTTAAAAGAAAACCTATGTGATATTATTGTGCGTATATTTACAAGACGATGATAAGATCCTAGTTCCCTCACAATCACTCTTTCAATTTTTGGAAGACATATCCCACTGTTTCCATTCCATTTTTTTTATCAACAGACACAATTATTCTTGTGGTTTTATCCATTTTTTGTTCAGTTCAAATATAAGTCTCACTATACTATCAAACTACGAAGCCGGATCAGTTACTCAAAATTATAATTGAAATTTTGGGTTTTTTTTAATTATTAAAAAGTAGACAAAGTGATAATTGGAGGGACTAAACTAGAAACTCATGCAAAGTTTAAGGACCAAAACAAAACTTTTGAAATTTTAGGGACTAAAATAGGATAAGTACCATAGTTTGGAGACCAAAATAGAATTTAAACCTTTATTTATTCTTATCTCCCATAATTTAATTTATTTATTTTAGTTAAAATTTGTTATTTTCTTAATTTTGGACTCTAGGAAAGGTCATTTTTCTAATTCATTAATTAATAGTTCATTGGTTGATACTTTATAACTTGAGTCTTGGGGGTGATGGATTATAATTGAAAAGGTGGTTATACTTGTAAAAGAAAACGAATCATATAAATTTCCTATCTTTTTCCACACCCAATTAATGAGTTTTGGGAGGTTCTATAGTAAAAAAGAAAAATAATCTGAAAAATATTGTATAAATAAAAATCTATCTATAATCTATAACATATATAAATGTGGGATATGAGGAGAAATATTGGGTTCCATTTATACTCTTAATTTTACTTTTAATACTCATATTACCCTTTATTTATAAATACACATTTAAAATTTTCATTGTCAAAAAGCAAAATACATAGTACATGCAAGTTGGAACTAAAAACATTAAATTTTAAACTCATCATCTTGGGAAAGAAAATGATAGTTAATATCATGGGCTCGAAAATAATAGTTAATTTCATGGGCTCTTCAAATGCTACAATCCTCTAATCTCTATTGCAACAATCAAACCTTTGGTTGAAAACAGAAAAATAAACATGCTACAGGAAAAATGATCTTCTATTTGGTTCAATAAAAAGTTTTCATCTCTAATAGTGATAAAACAGAGTGGGTTGCACCTGCACTAGAAACATGTTGGAAACATAGTAGACGCTCACAACACAATAGAAATATAAATTGTTCACAAAGACAAGAGTCAAGAGAAGAAGATTGTTCTCTTATTCACAACAATTGGGAGAAACTTGTAATGTATTTCAATTTAGAATTACTTGCTACAAATGACCAAATGAACACCTATTAAAATATCTGCCACCTGATATTGAGTCTTGCAATACTTCACAATCACTTCTCCATCTTTAATAAAGTCTCTGATGAAATGATTCTTTGATAATGCAACGGCAGAACCATTGTCACAAAATAAAACAATCTCACTTGCTTGAGAACACTTCAATTCTTTTAACATTCATCCGAGCCATAAAGCTTGACATCTAGCTGCAGATAATGAAATATATTCTGCTTCTATAGTAGAAAGAGCAATAACAGGTTGCTTATTTGAAGATCATAAAAAAACACCCGAACCAATATTAAAAACATAACACGATGTACTTTTGTGATCATCAACACTTCCACCCCATTCACTATCACTATAACCAATCAACATTCTTCTGAAAATTTTTTGTAATCATTTCCATGATCAATTGTGCCCATAATATAACGAAAAACTCTTTTACCTGCTTCCCAGTGACTTTTCTTTGGGTTAGTCATGAATTTTCTTAACATACATACAACAAACATAATACCAAGTCTTGTAGTTGTCAAGTACATCAAGCTTCCAACTAAGCTTCGATATAAACTTGGATCAATCTCTTCTCCAAAATTATCTTTTCTCAGTTTCACATTTACTTCCATTGGAATGTTACAAGGCAATGCCTTTCCATCCTTAACATTTTCAACAAATCTCTCAGATACTTTTGTTGTGAGATAACAAGCTCATTATCCTTTTGATTTATTTCGATTTCACTAAAATAATGAACGAGGCTCATATCACTCATCTCAATTTTTTTTAATAGAATTCTTAAATTCATCTCACATCAACTTGCATGCTCATATGGACACCTTTGAAACCATTTTTTAAGAAAAAAAAATTGTCAATGCAACTATACTATGCTATTGGAGCTTATTTCTTGGAATAGCTTTCTTCATTTGATTTTAACTTTCATATTCAGAATAAGAACCGTCTTAATTTGATTTTTATGATCGCTTTATCCAAAAGCCCCAATTCTTAAATTCTTGATTTCTCAACTCATGAACCCTAACCTATTGATTTCTATTCTAACCAAATCCAAACTAAGACCCATCAATAAACCTAAGGGTGTAAATGGGGCAGGGCGGGGTGTAAACAGGGTACCCCGTTTATACCCCACCCCGTTTAAGGTTTTTTTCCCACCCCACCCCTCCCCAATTAACTTTATCCCCGCCCCATACCTCGCCCCATTTATTAAACGAGGGCGGGGTGGGGGCTAAATGGGGTAGAGGAAATTGTTAAAAATGCATGATTTCATATATTTTTTTTATTCAAAATTCAATTTTTTCAATGATAATAGTGCATAAAAATAAATAAATAAAACTCTCTATCATAATCCATATGAAAATAAACTTAGTAAATTTAAATTACAAAAAAAAAAAATTAAAGTTGCTAAACGGGGCAGGGCGGGTGTAAATGGGGGGGGGGGGAATTCCCCCGCCAATGGGGGAAAAATTCCTCTGATCAAGGAAAAGGTAAAGACGCATAATGGAGATTATGTAAGGTTGTTCATTGGAGAATCATTTGGGGTTAAGGAAAAAGATGTATCATGGAGGTTAATACGGTGCAAATACCTAGCCATGGATACGAACTAACTTGTGAAGGATCAAAGTGTAGTTAATGATATTAGCCAATGGACATAACTATGCCTATAGTACTAAGAGTGCAACTCTAGATATTTAGTGGAGTTATCTAGGAGTTAATAAATAAGAATTGATTGATTGAAGGAGTTCAATCAATGTAATTCTAGATCATTGGAGCTTAGTCCTATAGATCTATTAAGTCCTCCGAGCTAACACATGTAATTGAGAACATAAATTAATGATGATTAATTTTTTTTGGAAAAATGATTTCAAGCATTTGATTTGAAGTTGTCAAATCAATTAAGGCAAATACAAATAGAGGAGTCTATTTGATTAATTAAATGGAATTAAATAAAGGAATCTATTTAATTATTTAATTAATGGTGAAATTAAATAGAATAGTCTATTTAATTATTTATTAAATAGAAGAGTCTATTTAATTATATAATAGAGAGATTAAATAGAGGACTCTATTTAATTAAATTAATTTTGAAGTTTTCAAAAATTAATGGGGATTTAAATAGAGGAGTCTATTTAAATATTTAATTTGAAGAAGTCAAATTAAAGAGGAAATAAATAAAAGGAGTTTTATTTATTTATTTAATGGAATTGTTCTATTAGATAAAAAGGAAAATAAAATGTCCAGTATTATCATGGAGATGACATGGTGGGCGTGTGACCCTGCGTGTGAGCCACAGGTAGGGTCACACGCCCCATTGGTTAAATATTAACCAATTATTTGCATTTTATTTTATTTAAAATATATGGAATATCTTAATGATTAAGATATGGAATAATTTTTTTAATTAATAGAGATTAATTTAAATAAAAGATATGGGATTATTTTATTATGGAATAAGATATTATATCTTAATTATTCATAATATATTTAAGAATATCTTTATTAATTATTTGATAATTAAAAAGATATTCAAAGATTTTCTGAGGCCTTGGGTTTCCTATAAATAGGACCATTGGGATGATCCCAAAACACACAACCAAGAGAGCAAAGTAAGGCTCAGGAAAAATTCCTTTACTTCTTCTCTCTCTGCCACCACCGCCCATAGGGTAAGGGAAGAAATAATTTTTCTTCCCTCTTCCTTTTTCAAAGAGGATAGTGCCCATGCACCAATTCTCTTTTGTGCTTAGTGAGAAGTAACTTTTTGGTGGTCTCAGGATCGTAACCAAGAAGAACGAAGAAGAGCCAAACACTTCTCGACAAGGGTTAGTATTCTTTTATGCATTTAGTTTTTGATAATATTATACTGCAAGGAAAGATCCTTGGGAATTCGGCACGAGAACTCTTTTATAGAGGCCTCAATCCCAACAATTTATTAGGCGGTTTGGCAAGGGCGGGGAGGGGAAGCGGGGTCGGGTTTTTAGCTTTCACCCCTAGATAAACCAATCGAAACGAAACCTCGGGTTCAGAGTAAAAAAAAAACCTTTGATTTTGACTCGAAAACTGAGAGCCCAGAGATCGTGTGACTTTTCTTTTACTACCCAATATTTGTTGATGTTTAATTTAGTTTAGTTAGGGTTAAATTTTGATTTGATTTATTTTACATTTCCGATTGTGGTTGTGAAAAAGTAAGTGTTAGAAATTGCACTAAGCTACAAGGTGAATATATAGATTGTTAGGTTAATAATGAATTGGAGAAATTCGATTTGTTAAATTGTATTTGGTGATGAGAATTTATGTCATGTGTATGTTTGGAATATATTTTTATGGATTATTAAGAGAATTTATGTTGTTGGTATTTTAGGAAATTATGTAAAAAGCCTTGGATTTGATGTAGAATAACACTAGTTTTGAGCAAGATTGATAGGTTATGTGATTTGGAATTTTAGCCTAGGTTGTTGGATGTTATTTTGTAGTTTTAGAGCCGATTGGTGTTTACTTTATTGTTGGGTATTTATTTTTGGGTGTTGAATATTGTGATTTGAGTTTTTTATGTGTAGTGTAGTAGAACGTTCTATTATATCGATATCTATTTACTTGTGTTTAAAGTATATGTGTTTGATTGTGTGAGAGGTTCGTATTGATTGATGTATTAATCAATAATGAATACAATGTAGCTTCATATTAAGTATGAGCTACTTAATAAAGAACATCTTGTAATTTAGTTCTGTAATTTATTACTTGAAGAAATTACAACGAAAATTCGTTTCATATGTTTATTATTGCATGGAGAAGAATATCTTATATCCTTTTTTTAGGTAGATTAATACTTAATAGGGATATAACGAAGGTTCATTCAATGTATGATTATATATTAAATAAAATACCAATTGTGAATTGATTGCGGGTTATAATGGAAGTTGTTGTGATGTTTGTAATGATAAGAATATTATGGAAATTGTGAGATGAATTAAGAAAGGTTGGATTAAACAAATTATAGAGCGTACTCAAGGTATTTGTTTCCTTTACATTTTATTTACTCATTGGACGTAATCTCATGATGCTACATTACTTTTTTCCATTAATAAAGGAAAGAGAGATGGTAGGCGATGAGGATTCGATGGGAGCGGTGGTTTAGAATATGATCGTCGTCGAGTCTTTCTTTAATTTTGGGTTGTAGGAACTTTGATGTTAGATATTATGTCTTATTTATGAATTTATTATACTTAGTAGTTTAATTTGATGAAATTATATTTTTATTGGATTTTATAGAGCGTGTTTTGTTTTAATAAATAGTTTACGAACAAATTACATTGATCTTGTTTTACATTGATTTTGAGTTGAATAAAAATATTTCTTCTTTTATTAAGTCTTCCGTTGCTTTATATATTTTTGAAAAGGGATGTTACAGTTGGTATCAGAGCCATTTGGATTCTGAAGAGCGTATGCATCGCATACAAACTATCTAAACCATCTCCTTCGAAACTCATTGGTGCCATATATCTTTAGAGATTTATGCCTTTTTGAATACTGTTTGTGAAGTAGGAAAGTTAGATTGTATTGTTGACTAGTTAGGTCTTATGAGATTTTTTCTCTTGATGTTACAGTATGCCTCGAATTATGATGTCTGGACGTGGTAAAGCTAGAGGCCGAGGTTGAGGTCGAGGATGTGACAGTTACGAAAATATTAAAGAGAAAAATAAAAAATATAATTTTGGAAGATGATGAAGAACTCACCATCATCAATGGCTTGACTCGGCCCAAACATTAGAAGGCTCAGGCTTGGCTCATCTGGGGCTCGAGCCTCTCGGCTCGACCTAATCTAAAATTTTATGGATCGCGGCTCAGATCATGGGCTAGGCTCATTGAACCGAGCTTGGGCCTGGCTCGTTGGAGCGAGTCGAGCTCGACTTATCATATGAGTTCATTTTTGTATTACATTATCTCAAAAACCAATGGTGCATAACTTTCGAATCACTTTTTAAAAAAATATCAAGGGTTAACAAAATTAACATATTAAACATATTATTTTATATAGGAAAAAAGAATGAAAAAAATCAATATATTAAACTTATTATTTTGAACGGCAAGAAAGAAAAAATTGTTCCATTTTATCCGTTAAATAATTTAACTATTTTATTTTATCCTATTTAGTAATTACACAAAAGTATCAACTTTAAAAATAGATATTTTTATTAATTAATTCATACATGAATATTTGAGAATAAAATGCAGCACTACAATATAAAACTAGGTTGACACCCACTCATTTGTCAATCATATGCATTTTCTCAACTTATATTGTAGTGATTCGAGCATATAATATAAAAAGAAAGGAGGTATATTATTATTTTTTATCTTTAATTTTTAAATTGGTAATAATATAAAATTCAATTTAAATAATAAATAAATATTGCAAGCTTTATTTGGGCCGAGCTTGAGCTGGCTCGTTGGATCAACCTTATGGAGGCTCAAACGAACCGCCCCACGAGCCGGCTCGTTAAAAAAAAAGGGAGGTGTATATCCAATCCAAACATTTAACGAGTCGAGCTGAGCCGGCCCGTCAAACGTTGACTTTCGGCCTGAGCTCGAGCGGAACCCGAGCCAAGCCGGGCCGGCCTTTAGGTTGCAAGCCGGATGATGATGGTGATGAAGAACGAAGATGAGGTTAATTTAGAAATTAAAATGATTCATTAGTCTCTCATTAAAAAAATGTATAAATATTTTTGAAAAATGATAAATATGTAAAAATTTAATAAAAATTTAACATCCATGTAAATTCCCTTTCAATGAAATCAGTGGATAAGTTTTTATTTTATAACGCTACGGTTATTGAGCAAGTCAATCTGTTGTTTACTATTATTATTCATTAGTCATTTATCACATAATTAATAATTATTATTTTTTATTTAAAAAATATCATATTTACTGATACTTTTAAAGATGCTAAATTTGTAAAAATCACTCCCAAAAAAAAAAAATTACTACCCACTCTAAATATACGGTTTCAAAAAATGGTTCTCAAATCTGTTTTAAAAATAGGGTAAAATGCACCAATGACCCCTACACTTTTATGGTTTTTTAATTTACACCCTTATACTAAAGAAGTTAGGGCACTGCTCCTCTTCTCCTTCGTCAATCCACCATTGAAGATTCCTCCTTCGTGAAAATCACTTCACGAAAATCACACCAGAGACTTCATTTGCCATTGATCTGGTGAATATCAGCTTCAAGAACCTAAAGAAATTCTTTGTAAGAACGCCTTGAGGAAAGCCTCTGATAACAATCCAACATCCTCGCTCTCTCCGAAATCGTTGTCAATACTAATTCTTTACCACTATAAAACACAACTGAGAGAATTCAGAAAAAATTGAGTCATGTATTTGTTTCTTTGAAAATTCAAACATCATTCTCAATCTCAACGGAAAAATTAATAAGATTTTGTTAGTTCACTTTGATTTCACCAAAACGCAGGAAGCCATGGTGAAAGAATCAATGGCGAATGAAGAGGAGTAGTGCCATAACTCTTTTTTATTCATGAAGGAGAAGAAAATTGAGAAGAGAAGATCTAAGATCTATTTTCATCTAGTTAAAATTAGGGGAAAAATTATTAAGGATTAATTTGGGGGAGAAATAGGTCATTTCATAAATGGGATAAAATATTAAAAAATAAAAAATTGGTGACTTTTAGACTTAACCTTATAATTGGATGGAAATTGGGTTATTTGAAGTGTGAGGGTGAAAAAATCCAAATTGAAAGTATAGGGGTGTAAATTAATAAACCATGAAAGTACATGGGTCATTGGTGTATTTTACCCTAAAAAATAAGAGTAAAAGTTGTGTCAAACAGAATAGCAAATTTAAAGTCCTTGTCAAACACAAGCATTATGATGTAGTGTATCGCCTTTGACCAACGAAAACAAAGTTAAAATATGATTCAGCAAAAAGGTAATAGTTCCCAACATAGCGTTTATGATTGCCATAATATAAGATAACTATGAGGGAGAAGCAACCTGAATTACATCTCAATTTTACATTACTGTCCAAAGCTCCTATGCCAAAGAAAATGCTTTATGAATAAACTCCAAAAAGTTTTCCCCAACTATTTCCCTAAAAACCACGAAACAAATTACTCATTGCTTGTCTTTGGATCCCTTGACATTAAACATGTCTGTCATGAGTGACAAAACATGACCAATGGTTACACAAGGTGACGGCTATCTAACGGTGTTGTTTGAAGCGGTAGAAGCTAAGTGTACTTGACATCAGTTAGTAATGAATACAAGGATCCAAACTAGTTATACAAAAAAAAAAAAAAAAAGAAAAAAAAAAGATACAATGGGTGTGGGGAGAAGCTAAGATGCAGAAAGAGGGAATTGGCTTTACAGCACATTGGATTCGTTGGAATGCTGTCTTTACCCTTTCTTTAAGAGCTTCATTTTCACTCTCAACTTCCCCACTTTGCTTATCAAGCTCTGCTACGTTTCCATCAACGTTAATCACCAGCTTCCCATTTTCTCCCATCTTCACATTGCCAAAAAGGGAAACAAGGAGTGCATGAATTACTTTCTCTGCTTTCTTCTCATTCTCTTCTTCCGTTTTTACAGCCTCTGACTCAACAATTACTTTGGGTACCTCACGGTTAATGTTCAAAATCAGAGCTACAACGGAGTCTGACACCATATCACTTATGGGGTCTGACATCCAATGAAGTGATACATGCTTCTCCGACTCCTGCTTCACTGTCACTCGATCATGCACAAGAATTGTTGGAACCCCAGACTCCTCATCTGTTGAAGACTCTACACTTTCGTAAACCTGTTTTAGACGATGTATAACCATATTAAAGGCATTGGAATATGGAATTGTAATCCGCTGGGTAATATTTGCAGTTGACAGCTGCGAGAAGATATGTAGATCATCTGAGGCCATTATCTGGTATGCGAATCCTTTCTTCACAAGTAAACCACTGACGGTGTCACCAACTTCCGGGATCTTCTCAGCCAATTTTCCAATAGTTTTTGCCATTTTCTGAGAGTTGAAATACATTTCAACTGACTGGCAATTCTTTGGAGTTAGAATTTTTGTGTTTCGTTCAGCAAACTGGGTTATAAGCTTCTGTTTGAGCCTTCCCATCTCATTAGCCTCTCCGTGTACAAGAATTATGTTGGGTGGCATGAGCTCTTCTAAGAATGCACTGGTCTGTGCAAAGTCAGCATGAGCAGAGAAGGAAATGTAGTGTACCTGCATATTAAGGGGAGCAGCAAGTCCATTCATGAGGGTGACTTCCTTTGGTTCATTAATTATAGTCTTGGCCAGTGTCCCTTCAACCACATATCCAGGAATAACACAGGAATTTTTCTTATCAGAACACCACATGTCAAAGAGTTGTCGTGACAATCCACTTTGAAGTCCACCAGGGCTAGCCATCACCACTGATGGGCCGACATCCTTAAAATTTTCAATGCTCTTTAATGGGGATATGTACTTGAATACGAAGGGGTTTGATTTGGCATTTTGGATCCTATCATTCATGGAGAGAGTATACGTCTCATATACAGTTAAACATCTTTTTGCTAGAGGAGAAGCATAATATATGGGAATATTCTGGAGTTCAGGATGGTTTGACCAATACTCATCAAGAATAAGGAGGAGTTCCTGGGCACGTCCAAGGGCAAAAGCTGGAATCAGTACACGACCCCCTTGAGAAATGGTTGAATGTACCACATCAGTGAAGCGCTTTTCTCGTATATGTCGAGGTTGATGGAGCTGGACACCATATGTTGACTCAATTATGCATACATCAGGGGAAAACTGTGGTGTTTCAGCAGCTCGAAGATGTCGGTCTTCTTCACGTGAATAGTCTCCAGTATAGAGGACTCGAACACCAGCGATGTCCACCATAAACATGGCAGCACCAAGGACATGACCAGCAGTGTAACACCAAAAGCGAATGCCATTTACTTCAACCGTTTGATGAAAATCAATAACCTGAAATTAAAGTGTACAATTAAATCAAAGAATAATTGCTGTCTATTTACAAATGATCACTGCAATCGAGGACTCTTACAGTGTAAACTTACACAAGTTTAACACAATATAATCAACATACAGAAATAAGCCTTCTGGTTTACATTTTTTATATTTTTATAGGAAACCGAATATATCATTAAGAGAAGAGAGAAGAAAATCAAAAGGGTGATGAGAAATCAACCCTTCTGGTTTAGATGACTCACTATCATCATTCATCACCTTCAGGGCTAGTGAGGATAACCTTCACAAGCTTCTTGCTTTCTTTTTTGATTAGAAGATTCTTCACAGGTATCAGTTAGCAAACTTGATTGACTAACTTGGAGATTTATCAGGAATGCAAACTTGTGTTTTATACTATTAAAGGATTTATGTCATCATCTTTCCACCATTTTACAATTCAGAAAAATAAAAATAATAGAATCTGTCTGATTCTTTGTCTCCTAGAAACCTACCAGCAGACAGGAACTAAACTTGAGCAATCATTCAAAGAGGATTATACTCGGTATAGCATGATATAATATTCCTAAGAAAGAACTGAATAGAACTGGTAGACTAACAAGTCTTAGACAATCCCAACTGATATCATAAACTTCAAAAATATTGCTAATCCAATCCAACTGCTAAGAGTTTACCGTATACTTAATCTGGCACTACAGTCTTGTTTGTTTCAAGGTATGATGCATAAAAAAATAGATACAAACTGTTTTAGTCTAGAGGAGTAACTTAAGAATAGATTTGGCAACATAATGGCTTTGGAAATTGCTCATTGTCAAGGCATTCTGCACCACTTTTTTTATTTTATGATAATCATAAGCATACAACAAGACAAGTTATATGTATCTTAACTAATTCTACAAGACTATCTCCAACTCTAATATTCAGGATTAGGATTGAAAAACTCAAGAAATATTAATATGTTAGGTAGGTAGCAATCAAGACTTAAATCTATGACCTTCAAGACATTTGAGTGTTTTCTTACCACTAGGAAATTTCATGATGGTTTGGGTGGGTGACACTACTATTCAAACCTCAGGTATTAAATTTATGGGCCTGATCATTTCTCTTTTTTGATGCTATCCCAATAAAAAGAGAAATTATCAAGAGATTCATTAATAACCTCACAAGGCATGTGCTATCAATAACTCTGATCCACTGTATTTAGAGAACTATTTCAAGCATTTCACGTCATGTTCTCTACATGTTCATGTCACTAGCAATGTAGTAAAAGCTATGCATATCACAATAGAAAATGCGTGATCCATATCAAAGGAATCAATACAAATACAGATGCATGAATCAGAAATGATTAGAAAATTTTTATTCAACTTGATAAAACATGCTGAAACTTGACCAAAGGTCATGGAACAAATTTGATAATCAATATCTATATTAAGTGCCAAATTAATATATTTTTGAAACCACACATTTGGTAGAATCTAAATGCATGAAAATTTCACAGTAGGAAATTTGATCCATAATTTATTGTTGTGGATGAGACAGCAAGTCAAGAGATAAAGAAAATCCAGCGTCTATAGTTAAGCAATTGTTTACCTCAATTTTGTCCATGGAACGATTTATGTCCTGCTCATCAAATAACATATCTTCAATAGAAACTTTGCTAACTTTCACAAAGTCTGACAGCAACAACTTGTAGATAGCCTTTGTTGCATAAGTCATAAAGACTCTCCCTTTGAAGGTAGTCTAACATATTAATGCTAATTTAGTTTTTGTACCCAAAAAAGTATTACATCATAAAATCAACTAGAAATCAAAATACCTTCTCTAAAAAATAAGGTAGGGATGCAGCATGATCCAAATGAAAGCTGCAAAAAAAGTGCTTCGATCAATTAATAATTTAGTAAAAAAACACAAAAAAAATGTGGAAGAGAACAAAGGAATCTGGGAGAATAAAGAAGCACAAGAAACGAGCAGATAAAGAAACATGGTTGATAATTCCCTCACGACTTAAGCTTTTGGGTCTACTGGGTCTATTGGCGATTTAACATGGTATCAAAGCAAGAAGTTCTGAGTTCAAGCCTGTAATGTCATTTCCTCTGCATTTATAAATGTTCGGCGTGATTGGGCCTAGCGCGAATATCTGAGCCCACACGAGAGGAGAGAGTCCAGAATATGTAAAAGATTAAACTAACCTTAGCTCGATAGCTTAAGCTATTGGGTCTATTGGTGATTTAACATTTGCTTTGAATGTGGTCAGAAAGGAAAGGCTAATGTTGAGCAAAACCCTAATGTTTTAAAAGAAAAAACCTTATACGAATCCCAATATGAAGAGAAATTACAAACAATCATTCATTCCATTGCCAATAACTAATCTTAGAGAAGTGAAAAATATCAAAAAAAAATAAAAAAAAATACATACTGAGTGATGAGGAGAACATCAATGGTTGAAGGATCAATTTCATCAAAGTAAGGCAAAGCAGCCATTCCAGAGTAAGCAGGATGAATTCCACAATCAAACTATCAAAATAACAGAAATCAAAGGATGAATAAGAAAATCTAGGATTATAGTCAGCTTAGGTTTAAAAAGGGAAAATTTGAAAAAAGGTTACCAAGACAGTTTTGCCTTTGTAAGACATATAAACACAGGATCGACCAACTTCATTACCAGCACCAAGAGGAGTTACAATTAGCTGATCTTCTTCTCTACTAGAAGATGAAGATGAATCCCTTTTTTTCACTCCAACCGAAGCCGCCATTTTTATTTTTCTCTACCTCTCTCTTTCTCAATCGTGTGTTACTGTTACTCCTATTGTTTGGAATTTCGAAAGGATGATGTTAATTTGGGGCAAATTCAGGCAGACCAAGTGACCGGGGATTTGATGAGGGGCGGGAACGGTAGGCACGAGTTTTTCTTTCCATGTTTTTTTAAAATTAGGTTAAATATAGAGAAAAATACATTTTTCTTTTGCCCGAGTTTTCACTTTACGTTCTATTTGATCCCCATATTTTTAAACTCAATAAATATACTCTTATGTTTCAGCTAAGCGTTCTATCTAATTCCTACTAAATAGTTTATAAGTCAGTTTTTCCCCTATTCTTTTACGGCTTGTCATTTTAATTACTATGTTTTTGAAAGTGTCAAAAATGTCTCTGTTGTTTAGATTTGTTAATCTAAATGGTCCTTACTATAAATGAAAGTAAAAGTTTTCTTTCACTTGTTTTTTTTTCCTTTATAATTTCTATCCAATCAAATACTCTAATAGGACTCATATATTTATTAGTGGAAGCTAATAATGGATCTAGGATCTCAGTATAGGCGGGGCACAATATGAATTGTAGTGTATAAAATTTAGTTATCAATATTTTTACCCTCATCATTAGTAATTTTTTATATTAAAAATATAGAAATACAATTAAAAATAAAACTAATCCATCACTGTTAATGAAGGTTAAAATTTTCTTTCCAACGTTGTTTTTTTTTTTAATTTTTATTAGATCAAATATACTACTAGGACTCAAATTTTTTTTGGGCTTTCGACTTGAATGACATATTTACTAAACTTATTTCATCTCATAGCAATATATTTAAAATATCCCAAAAATGACATTTTAAAAGGAAATAAAATAAGCCCAATTTTTTTTAGTTTCTCTAACATTACAAAAACGCTATTATTTATTATTTCAATAAAAAATTTCCCTTAGTCAATAATTTATTGAATTAAAATCGTAGGTTTATTAATTCAATAAATGTTTCCCCATAGTCAATACTTTTTTGAATTAAAATTTGAGCTTGAATATCAGATATATTAGTTGTATATGTAACGTCCCTATAAAAACCCGACTATTTTATTTTAAAAATAAGATAATTATGACGCAAGCGGAAGACTTTAATTAAACAAAACATGTAAATCAAATGGGTATTAACCCTTTATTAATTCAAAAGTATGGGGGAAAAGCCCAAATCATCCAAATAGTTGGGGATGCGCATCCCATTTTCATAAATAGGATGTGTGACGACCTGACACTTTTAAATAATTTAAATTAGAAAACACAGCGGAAGTCTTTATATTTTAAGAAAATTGGCATGGTTATGTTTGAAAATTAGCTACCAAAACCTGTTTACATCTTAAATTCTGAAATCTAAAAACACAAGTAACTTCAAGTTCCTAATCAGGAGTTCAAGGAGATTTTCCATCATAAAAGTAAAACGAAAAGCTCTTAAGAGCTATATACAAATATACAACTCCAAAGTATGTATAAAATTCACAAAACATAGTCCATGGACTTTAAATAAACCTAGTCCATCTCGAGGTCATTATCTTTTGATCATGCAACACCATCTCCTCTCTCTCGACCTCTAGCCAGGGCATTACCTGAAATTTTTGTAATATCATGAGCTAACAACTTCAGCCCAGTTAGAATAATAAGAATAAAAAGTAAAGTTAGACCTCAAACCCGTATTCCGATTTGTGTCCAATCAATCTGACACAATCAATCCTAAAGTTCTTCAAACTCTAGGTAATTTCATTCTATAATCTCCAAAGGATGATATTGCTAACATACGTAATCTAATACTCATCCATTAACTTATTACGACATAAGTAAGAAAAGTAAATAAACTTTGCATAAATATAACATCTCAATTCTTTATCCATGATATATATTTCCATCGATCATATGCATGAAGGTAATGAGGACATCTTGTAGGATTCGCATTCGCCCTTTATGCATGAATGAAGGTAACGTGAACTTCCCGTAGGATCCACATTCGCCCTTATGAATGAAGAAGGTAATGTGGACTTCCCGTAGGATCCAACATTCTCCCTCCTTTTCTTTCTCACTTTCTCTTCTTTTTCTATGAAGGTAATGTGGTCTATCCCGTAGGATCCATCATTCTCCCTTTCATTTCTTTCTCACTTTCTCTTCTTTTTCTATGAAGGTAATGTGGTCTATCCCGTAGGATCCATCATTCTCCCTTTCATTTATTTCTCACTTTCTCAATGATGCGAGATGTTATGGTGTGAGATGTTATGGATATGCTTGCAAAAGTAAATAAAAGTAAAATATGAATATTAAAGTAAACAAAACAAGCATAAAGTAAAAGACATAAAGTAAATAGATAGGAAATTCTGGAAGAATGATATGTAAATCGAACTCCGCTACATTAATAAAAGTAGATCCTATCTTAAACGATTAATCTATTCCTTCAAGGATTCTAAACTTCCAATATAATCCGAAGTTCTATTAACCGTTCTATCTAAAAGTTTGGATCTTTTAACTTCCAATGATCCATCAAAAGTTTTGAAACGAATCTAACTTAGAATTTTCTAAGATTCAATGTTTTCCTCGAGAACTCCTAAGTTCTCACTCAAAGAACTAGCTCATAATCCTAGGGCACTAGCTCACTTCCCTCTATTCTTAGATTCAAATCTTAGTCTTAGTTTCAATTTCTACAAATCATTATACTTATTCGCTTTCTAAGGTTACTTTAAATCCTAACTATTCTCACCTTAGTAAAAGATGATTTCGCTCCCAACCTCCGATAGAGCGATCAAGCAAAGTTCAAACTACCGAGAACTCCGTGGATCACTGGAGAAAAGCACGATGGTTGGGTAGAAAAGAATCCTAGACTCGAGGGTTTTCCAATGCAACCAAAATCGAGCCGATCAGCCGAGAAACGAAGAAAAACCAAAAATCTCCTTCCCCCCCTTGAGAGCCACGATTTTGGGATGAAAATGGAAGAGAAAAATGAAGACTTTTGGTCAAAGGGGTATATTTAAAGATGAATAAATAGTGTTTTGATATTTTTAGGAAATCAGAAATGACGGTTGCGTCCTTTTATGACTTTTGACTCCTAAATCAAAACCCAAAGCTCTTAAATTAATCTAAAGGTGATTAATAATTATTTATTGGCCTATTAATAATTATTAATTGGCCTATTAATAATTATTAATGTCACTGAAGCGAATTTAAAAGTATTAAAACGATTAAAAAGAATTTCGGGCGAAATTAACTACTAAAATCGAAATCACAAAAATAATAATTAAACTAAATACTTGAATTGAAATAAATAAATAAATAAACAATATTAAATAAAAAAAATTCACTTCAAAATAACGGGACGTTACAGGATGTTTTGAGTTTCAAAGTTTAGGAAGATCCATAAATTCAAACAAAAGTATCGAATAAAGATAAGGTGCTCTCATGAGCTCCATAGACCAAAGTATGTAAAGAAAGATGTAAATAAGTCCATGAACTATAAAAGAAGACTCTAGTCTGACTCGTCGTCATCGCTCTGACATCACCCTGCACCAGCTCCACGGCCTCGACCGCGACCATGTCCTGTACTTGAAATGTAAATCATAAGCGAAAAATCAGTGAAGATAAATAGTTAGATTCCATATCCAAATCTGGATTGGTGTCCAAAAGCCCTACTATCTCTTGACCGCCCCAAAACATATCTTCATACATCCCTTACAACTCCCAAAGGCATAAACTTCTAATATCACAATTAGTCTCATATCGATAACTCATAATATCATAAATTCATGCTAACTCATATCAATTACATCATCAACCTTAAATACTCACATGCTAAGTACGCTCAGTCTTAACATGCTTCAAATTCAATTAATCATGCGAATAATGACAATAATGTAAACACACGCAGTCTCAACATTATTCATTAACTCGCCTAAATCATGCAAAGTACACGTAGTCTTTACATTTTACTCTCAATAACAAGTGAATAATGACAGATAACGAAAGTACATGCAGTCTAAACATTATCTCATTATCTCACCAAACATGCAAAGTACACGCAATCTTTATATTTATCTCATATATGTATCACAACATTTATGGATAATACCAGATAATGTAAGCTCACACAGTCAGACATTATCTCATTAGTCATCCCCCCAATCATACAAAATACACGTTGTCTTTAGCATTCCTCATGATAGATATATGTAAACAAGCACAAGAACAAATGATAATGCATGTACACAACGAATATTCCAGATTCCCAAAATCATTAGCGAATTGTCAATTCATTTAGACTATCAGATGACCAACTTGCAAGGAAAGTAAATCAGAGTCCCAAATACTAATAATATAACGAATCCTTAAAGTAAGAACTAAATGGAATCCCAGACTATTTAACTCACCACTTCCATCAATAACATAACATGCAATTTCAAGATACTATCACAAGTATAGATTCAATCAACTCAATAACTAAGGAATTGTATAGAAGCCTAGAAACATTCCAAGAGTAAGTAAGGACATTACTTATAAGGTAAACAAAACATGTCTAATTCTTAGTCCAAAATCCACCCCCAAAAGGCACGAAACATTCTATACTCCCAATATCCTAACAATAACATTGAGCATGCTCTTAATCTCTTATTTTCAAATTTTACTTAACTCTTGATCATACGAATCGTTCAACCAATTTAGTTTTTAATTTTACTTTAAATCTTACTTATCCTCATCTTATAATAAAGCAACCAATAAATGATCCAACGAGGTGTTAAGAGGATGGTCCAACACCACCTACAAATTATTATGCCTAAAATATATTAATTAACTGAGCAAACAATGACAAGCAAAATTTAATGACGAAAAGCCAAAAACAGCTTGGGAACCCTTCACCATGGCTCTCGACCAAACAAGAAGAAATTGGGGGTGCTTTCCGGGTATTGAGCGTTTTGGCGACGTTTCAGGTTTGTTTTGGGTAGTTTCTAAGAGGTATTTATTAATGGGTAAACTAATTTAAGGCCTTTGAACATGATTCGGCCACCCAAACTTAAAGAAAAACACTAAATAACCTAGATGGAGACACTCCCTATGCCCACGGTTTTTAGAGGGTTTGTTTTGATTTTCATTGTGTCGAGGCTTGAGGGAAGGCAATAACTAACCTTAAATGCTCTTTTGATTTGAAATCTTCAAGTTCCATGGAATGGAATTAGAGATAACAAATGGACATAACCCATCTATAGTGAGGGGAGTTCAACTTAGAGTTTATAGTGGAATTACTCTAAGTTAATAATTATGATTGATTAATTAATTAGTTTAATTGATAAATCAATAATTATTGGAGTTCATGATCTATAGGTCCATCAGGTCCCTATGCTAGCCCATATATCATAGTAACTAACCAAGTTATTTATTTAACTAGAAAGAATGAATTATGTTTAAGTAATTAAATTACTTAAACAAAGGAAGATATTAATTATTTAAATAATGAGTTTATTTAAATGAAAATTAATATCAATATTATTAATTATTTAAATAATGAGTTTATTTAAATTAATAATTAATATTATTAATTGAATAATGACTTTATTTAATTTAATAATAAAAGAAGAGAAATAAATATATATAGCTCAAAATAATTAATTAAATGAATTTATTAATTAATAAGTGGTATTTTCGGCTATATGTATTTAATTGGAAAAGATTATTTGAATTTTTCTAATTATAAAATACATAAAATAATGAGACAAATATCTAAATGGTAAAAGATAAAGTTGAAAAATATTTTCCCTTATTTTCTTCAAGAAAATCGGCAATATGGCCATTATGGGAAGAAGAAATTTTTCAATTTTCTATTTATTTACTTTAAGATAAATAGGAATATTCATGAGATTGATATACCTAATTTTTTCCTATAAATAGGACCATTAGGAGCTCATTATTGACCTAAGTTAAAATTTTCAGAAATCTCTCTCTTTTCTCTTCTCCCTTAAGATTTTGGCATAGCCAAAGAACAAGAAACTTTCTTCTTTTTCTTTTATTCTTCCAGTTCGATTCCCACAAGTCGGGTTGGTTTATGATCGGGTCATAGCGTAGAAGGCTTGATGCTGCAAAGAAACCTCCAATCATATTCTCCATTAAATCTACAATGTATGTTTTTAAAAACCTTAGATTTTTAATTTAAGGGTTGATCACAATTGCATGATATTAGCGGATCCGTAATTAATAGTTAATTAACTTAGTAATAAATTCCACTAATTTAGTAAAACAGTCACTTCATTATGGCCTGATTATGAGAATTATGTTTTCTTGCAACTCTTGGGACTCTGTTTATGTTTCTTGTAGATTTAAAAGTAATTAAGATATTTAAGGACTGTTGTTACCTTATATGATTTTAGATTATATCTTGGGTATATGTTAATCGGAGGAATAATGAGATAATACATAGACTGTGTATGCTTGCATTGTTTGGTAATATTCATTTTGTGTTTAATATATATGTATCATGAGGAATGTAAAGATGTGTGTACTTTTCATGAACTGGGATGAATAATGAGCTAATGTTTAGACCACGTAAGCTTGCATTATTTGGTATTATTCATGATTTCCATGATGTATATATATACATAAGGGAAATTTAAAAACCGCATGTACTTTGCATACTATTGAGTGAGATAATGAGATAATGTTGAGACTGTGTGTACTTTCATTATTTATCGTTATTCATATGTGGAAATGTTATTTAAGAGAAATGTAAAGACTGCGTGTCCTTTGCATGCTATTGGGTGAGATAATGAGATAACATTGAGACTACATGTACTTGCATTATTTATTGTTATTCACATGTTGTTATGTTAAATAAGCGATGTTGAGACTGCGTGTACTTAGCATGTTCTTGTTTACAGTTTTGGGACGATGTAATGTTTTATGAGAGGTTGATTATGTGTAATGTTGTCATGAGAATGATCGTAACTTGACTACTTGATTGCTTAGAGGATTATTTGTTTTGAGGAGTTATCTTGATATTATGTTTGGGTAGTCAAGAGTTAGTTGAGTCTTTTAGACAGAAATCCAGATTCAGATTTGGAACCTAAAGGTACTTTTCTTTTTGTTTATCTTCACTTGGGTGTTTTCGCTTCATGATATTACATTTTTAGGTGCGAGACATGGTTGCGGTCATGGCTGTGGAGTTGGTGTTGCATGATTGTGACGACCCGACTCCTTTTAAATTATTTAAAATCAAATTGCAGCGGAAGACTTAATATTTAATAAAAAAAATTGGCGTAGATATGTTTAAAACTTGAACTATCCACAACTTGTTTACACTTTTCACTATCAGAGAAATTAAACGACAGGAAATGCAATTCTTGTGCAAAGATTAAAAGAGTTTATGACTTAAAAAGTTAAGACGAAAAGCTCTTGTGAGCTTATATACAAATATACATCTCAAAAGACAAAAATAAGACAAAGTGTGTCCATAGACTTTAAAAATATCTCTAGTTCCCTCTCAACATCATCATCATTCAGATCAGATTGCACCAGCTCCTCTCCCACGACCCGAACATTACCTGAAAATGTTTGTAATATCATGCGCTAACAACAAGCCCAGTGAAAATAAACAGAATAAAAGTAACATTAGACTCCAAACCCGCATCCGGATTTGTGTCCAAGTAAAACTCACATTCCCTTACCTTTCAACCACCAAAATGGTTTTATATCAAGTATTTCACTTTTACTTACCAATTCCCCCAAATAATTGAGGAACTATCTTCCAAACCTTTTACATGCGAATAATGTCAGGTAATGAAGCTCCTATGTTCATTCACCTCATTATCTTGCTTTCCAAAATAAAATATACAAAGTCCTTTCAATAATATATTTCCATCTCTAGTGAATAGTGTCAGGTAAAGAAGCTCCCGTAGGTCAGTTCATTCACTTCATTAAACTCACTTTCCAAAATAAAATATACAAAGTCTTTTCAATAATATTTTCCCACCTCTAGTGAATAATGACAGGTAATGAAGCTCCCGTAGGTCAGTTCATTCACCTCATTAACTCACTCACTGAATACAGGTAATGAAGCTCCCGTAGGTCAGTTCATTAACTCTGTATCTTCGTAAATTACGCGTCCCTTGAATGATTTTAGTTTGTAAAACGAAACCCGATGTTTTTAAACAAGCCAAATGGTGATTAATAATTATTAATTGGCCCGTTAATAATTATTAATACAACCAAAACTAATTTATGCTAGTAAAACGATTAAAAAGAATTTACGAACGAAATTAACTCGTAAATTCTAAATTATAAATTCTAATTAAACTAATTAACTCTAAAATGAAATTAAATACTTTAAAAAAATAAATAATAAGTAATAAGTAAATAAATAAAATAAAATAAAATATTTTTTTTGCCTTGTAAAATAACGAGACGTTACAATGATTGAGATGGCAATGTTAAAGATGGGATAGACTAAATTTTGTTATTTGTTTCTTTCAAAACTTGGTTTGTTAAGCTCTTTAGAGCATTTCTTATATTTAACCACTTCTGGGCTTAAACTTTGAATTTGATGACTTTATGGAGTTTGAACTTCTTATTTATGATAAAAAGGGATGTGCATCCGTGATTTATAGATTATGATTTTTACCCAAAAACTGCTTAATCAGGTGTTTAATACTTTAAAAGTCTTCCACTTGCGTTATTTAGAATTTATTTCGGGTCCTTTTAGGTAAATAATAATTAATTCACTAACTTATTGAGTTAAAATCAATATCAGACTGTTTAAAAAAATCAATATCAGACATCTCAATTATGTATAATAATTAATTTAATAAATTATTTTGTTTAATTCAATAAGTTATTGAATTAAAATCAATATCAAGTATCTTAATTGTATATAGTAATTTAATTCAATAAATTATTTCGTGAATAAGTTACAAATAATATCCCTACACTTTCGGTTATTGCAAAACATACTCCTGTGCTAATTTTAAAGCAAAAATACCCCTACACTTTAGTTTTATGATTTTTAATACCGTTGGGTTAAATTTAATGTTTTTGTCAATTATCTCTCCTCCATCTCTCTCTTACGGTTTGGAATAAAAGTAGTAAATTGAAGCAAGTGTTTTAAGTCGGAAATGATGGCATTTTTCCTTCAATTGTTAAAATCTTTTAACGTTAAAAAATATGAAATAAAGTTAGTTGGAATCCCTTCAAGTTCAGTGCAATCTCGCAGATCAAACATCTTTTGATGTATGAATTGGCTCATAACCACTAGTAACCACATATGATAGATCCTCTCTGTTATGAATCAATGGAGATCCAAGAACATAGCCAGCAAAGATTCAATTCCTAAACTTTCTAGAATATAGATGTTAAGGACTAATTAAATATGAAAGATAAATCAAGAACACTTAATGATGAACTAATGATCTTTATTAATGAATAAAAAAGAAATCTTTACAACATTTATTGTTCTCTCTGCCTTATCATTCCAGAAATACAAGAGGCCTTTTACTTATGTAAACAACTAACTTGAGCTTGAAGACAAGGAAACTATTTATAGAACTAGGTTGCTAACTAATCGTGCTACCAGAAATTACAAAATTCAGTAGCTGTCTTAATACATTTCTTGTCCACATCAACATCTTCAATCTCTTCTTCCTTCATTCATGAGTTGTATTCAATTTCATCAATTCTCCACCTTTGAATATCAGATCTTCACCAAAAGATCATAGCTAAACATTACTTCATTTCATCTTCATCAAAGTTTGTCACATTTAACAAATTCAAGCAATGACAGAACTTTGCATTGGTGACTGGTTTAGTTATAAAGTCTGCTGTATTCTCTGAAGTATGGACCTTCATGATGGCTATCTCCTTTCTTTCTATCACCTCTCTCACAAAATGAAGTTTAATGTCTACATGCTTGGTCCTCTCATGATATTGTTGGTTCTTTGGCAATTGGATTTCTCCTTGATTGTCACAAATGATCTCTACCTTCTCTTGCATATAACCCAACTCACAAAGCATTCCCTTCAACCATATTTCTTCCTTCACAGCCTCAGCAATGGCAATAAATTCAGCTTCTGTAGTAGAAAGAGCCACTACTGGTTGAAGATTAGATTTCCAGCTAATGACATTACCACCCAACAAGAATGTAAATCATGTTAATGATCTTCTTTTATCTAGATATCTTGCATAGTCTGAATCCACATAGCCTAATAATGTCATTTCTCCTTATACATCAGTCCCTTCTTGGTTGATCCATTTAGACACCTTAGTCCCCACTTCACAGCTTCTCAATGTGTTCTTCCAGGATTACTCATGAATCTACATACAAGACTTGTTCTATATGCCAGATCATGTCTAGAACACACCATCAAATACATTAGGCTTCCCACAGTATTTGAGTATGGCATCATTTTCATGTCTTCAATTTCTACATTTGTTTCAGGACACCAAGCAGCAGATAATTTAAAGTGTTGTGCAATGGGGGTAGTGACTGGCTTTGAAGCTTTCATATTGAACTTTTTCAATTTCTTCTTTGAATAGTCTTTTTGATGCAAATATAAGACTCCTTTCTTCTCATCTCTAATAATATCCATTCCAAGACTTCTTCTTGCAGACCCCCAAGTCGTTCATATCGAATTCTCTACTCAAAATCTGCTTTATTTCTTCTAGTGAATTCTTATCCTTACCTGCTAGCAGCATGTCATCTACATAGAGCAGTAAGTAGATGAATTCTTCACCTTTCTTTACTTAAAAGTACACACAACTGTCAAATGAACATCTCTTGAAGCCCACTGATATCACACACTCATCAAACCTTTTATACTACACCTTGGAGACTGCTTCAGGCCATAGAGGGATTTCTTTAACAAACATACTTGCTTCTGTTTCCCCTTTACTTCATACCCCTTAGGTTGTTCCATATAAATGGTCTCCTCCAAGTTACCATGAAGAAAAGTTTTTCTAACATCAAGTTGCTCCAGAAACATCCCATTGCAGGCCACAATTGCTAAGAGAATTCTAATAGTGGTATGTTTGACAACAAGAGAAAATGCCTCTGTGAAGTCTATGCCTTGTCTCTGTGTAAACCCTCTTGCAACCAGTCTAGCCTTATATCTAGGTTTTCCTCCTTCACTAGGCATGGTTGTCTTCTTCTTGTAAATCCACTTTGATGCAACTAGCTTTTGATTTTCAGTGGCTGTAACTACTGACCAGGTTTTATTCTTTTAAAGGGATGATATTTCTTCATTCATTGCTTCAATCCATTGCCTTGAGTCTGAGCTTACAATTGCTTGCTCAAAGGTTCTTGGATTATCATCAAGCAATTCAGCTGTAGTATTTAATGCATAGGCTATCTGATCAGCTTCTGCATACCTGCTAGGCACCTTTGTTGTTCTTCTTTGTCTGTCCCTTGCTAATGAATACGGAGATAAGTCCTCAGCCTCATCAATGATGGTTTGTTCAGATGTTTCATGCTCTAATTGATGTGTTTTAGTCAGTTCTTACTTAGAATTTGGTTCAACCTCAGGATTGATTTTCTCCACCTCAAAATTTACTTTATCAGTCTGTACATTTGAGGTGTCTTTATTCCCTGGAGGCTCTTGTGTAGTAAACATCTCATTCTCCCTGAATACCACATCTCTGCTAATGAAACACTTCCCATTTGAAGGATCCCATAGCCAAAATCCCATGACACCTTCTTGATAGCCTAGGAACATGCACTTCAAAGCTCTAGATTCAAGCTTTCCTTGCTTCATGTGAGCATATCAGGTGCATCCAAAAACCTTCACGTTGCAAGATTTGGTGGATGTCCATACCAAGTCTCCTCTGGTGTTTTAAAATCAATAACAGTGCTAGGACTTCTATTGATTGCATAGACAGTAGTTGACACTACCTCAGTCTAGAAATTTACTTGCAGATTGGCACTTGACAGTATTGATCTTACTCTGTCTAAAATTGTTCTATTCATTTTTTCAGCAACCCCATTTTGTTGGGGTGTGTATTTCATAGATTTATGCCTTGTGATGCCTTCTTGTGCACATAATTCATTGAACTCCCTTCCACAGAACTCCATCCTATTATCTGTTCTTAGATACTTCATCTTCTTGCCCATCTGATTTTCAGTTCTTGCCTTCCACTTTTTGAACCTCTCAAGTGCTTCATCCTTGATCTTTAGAAAACAGATCCAAGTTTTTCTTGAGTGATCATCAATGAGAGACAAGAAATACCTGGAACCTCTAGTAGATATTGTTTTATTTGGTTCCCACAAATCAGCATGGATGTAATCAAGACTATTCTTTGTAACATGTGCTCTCTTACTAAATTTCTGCCTTGTTGTCTTCCCAAACACACAATTTTCACAGAACTCAAGGTCACTAGCCTTTGACAGGTTGAGTAGCTTCTGTTTTGACAATTCCTTAAGTCCCCTTTCACTGATATGACATAGCCTTTTGTACCATAACATGTTTTCATCATCAGATTTAGCAACAACAACTAAAGCATGTGTGGGGGGCTACTGACTTGATTATGTACAAGCCATTGATCTTTACAACAGACATTGTAACCTTATCATTTCTCATTACAATTAGGACTCCATCCTTTCCCTCATAAGAGCAGCCTAATGAGTCTAAAGTTGAAAGAGAAATAATGTTTCTATGCAAGCCTAGTACATACCTGACATCAACCAGCTTTATTGTGTTTGGATTGGTAAACTTCATACTGATAGATCCAATTCCCTTTACATCATATGGCACACCATTTCCCATGTACGAACTTTCCCTTCATTGCATGACTTCAAATCTAGAAACCATTTCTTATTAAGTGTCATATGAAAGGTGCATTCAGAATAAAAAAAACCCAATCTTCTTTGCCTTCTTTAATATGGTCCTCAGCCTTTTCACCTGTGACAATAAGTACTTCATAGTAATCTACCTTTCCTTCTCAAATGGCTGTATTTGTCTTGAAGTCCTCCCCATTTTTGTCAGTCTTTTGTTTCCATTTGTTTGGACAGTTTCTTTTGAAATGTCCTTCTTTATGACAAATGAAGCATTTCAATGTCTTATTCTTTTGATTTTCATTAGTCTTCCATTTATTGTTCTTCTTATAGCCAGGTTGCTTCCCTTTCACAAACAATCCTTCAGAGTTTGATGGATTTGTAACTGGCTCCTTCTTCATTTCCAAGACTTTAGTTCTTGCAAAAGCAATGACCTGACACACTTTCAATGCTTCACTACAAAAAAAAGTTAAAATGCGACCAACGATTTGCGACCAAGAAAAAGTGGTAGTTTTTTGGTGACTATTTAGTCACTTTTTTTGAAGGTTGACTCAAAGTGACCATATGGTCACTTTTTTTGCAACCAGGTTGCGACCAAAATCAGAAGTGGTCATAAAAAATGGCACGAAAGAAGTGACCATTTAGTCATCTGAAAAAACGACCAAGTGGTCGCATTTTTGTGACTTAAAATATGACTTGGTAGCAAAAAAATGGCGCGAAATTATGGCGCGAAATAAGCGACCATTTGGTCACATAAAAAATGACTAACTGGTCGCATTTTTGTGACTTAAAATATACTTTGGTAGCAAAAAAAGGCGCGTAATTTTGGTGGGAATAAAACTACCATTTGGTCGCCTAAAAAAACGACCAAGTGGTCGCATTTTTGTGACTTAAAATATACTTTGGTAGCAAAAAAAGACGCGTAATTTTGGTGGGAAGAAAGCTACCATTTGGTCGCCTTTGGAAGTGACCATCTGGTCGCATTTATTATGACCAAAGGTGACCACTTGGTAGTAAAAAAAACGGAAAATTTTGGAAAAAGAAATACGACCAGATAGTAGTAATTTTGCGACCATAGGGTCGCAATTAAGCAGAGGAATGCATTATAAAATCTCCTCCTCCCATTGTTTGTAAAGATAAGAAAAAAGAAAAATAAGAGAGTGGATGTATATTCGTTTGATAAACGGGTATTTGAGCGATGAGTTCGTGGCCGGTGTTGAACAGTTTGTTGAGTTTTGCAAGACAACTGTCCATTACGCGAATTATGGTGAAAAGCTACGATGTCCGTGCAGAAAATGCGACAATAGGAGAATCATACCGGTTCCAGATTTGAAGGTTCATCTTTATAGTCGGGGATTTGTGGAGAATTATTATCACTGGGTGTATCAAGGGGAGACAAGGGAAATGTTCGACGCTGCAGTACAGGAAGCGAGACAGTACTAGGGTAGCAGCTCGAATGCGAATGTTGTCGTCGAAGAACCGAATTAAATACAACAGTATAGTCAGATGCAACAAATGATACTTGATGGTGTGGGATATGGGGGCGGAAATGAAAGTTATCTGGAAAGTTTGAACATAGACGACAAAAGAGAAGGGGTTGTTGAAGAAGAAATGAATCCGGAAGCACGTAAGATGCACGATCCTTGAAGACAGCGAGCCGACTGTTGTACGAAGGTTGTCTGGTTAGTCAACTTGCTGCTGCTATAGAACTTTGGAATATAAAAGCGCAGTATAACTTACCTGCTAGAGGATTTGATTCGGTTGCATCGTGGTTTCATCGATGCGCTCCACAAGAAAACCTGATGCCGCAAAGTTTGTACGACACGAAAAAGCTAGTGGAGGGACTCGGGTTAGCCGTAGAGAAGATAGATTCGTGTCAAAACAGATGCATGATCTACTGGGATGTGGATGCGGATCTGCATCACTGCAAATTCTGTTTTCTTCCAAGATATAAACAGGGAAACGCGGGATGATTCCATACGCCCGCATGTTCTATTTACCGCTGACCCCACGTCTGCAACGGTTGTATGCATCGGATGTCACAGCTTCACACATGAGATGGCATCACAAGCATGCACAGGATGAAGGTGTTATGCGACATCCCTCAGACGTTGCGGCTTGGAAGCATTTAAATAATTCTCATCCTGATTTTGCACAAGATTCGAGAAACGTGAGATTGGGCTTATACACAGATGGCTTTAACCCGTTTGGGGCATCCGGGGCTCAATATTCAGTTTGGCCGGTGATGGTAACCCCGTATAACTTGCCACCCTCGATTTGTATGAGAGACCCGGTGATTTTTCTCACAGTGATCGTACCTGGCCCGAAAAGTTCGAAACAGAAAATGGATGTGTATTTGCAACCACTTATTGCAGAGTTGAAGAGGTTGTGGAAAGATGGTGTCATGACGTACGACATCTCGAAGAAACAAAATTTCTTGTTGCGCGCAGCGTTAATCTGGACGATCAGTGACTTCCCTGCGTATTCAATGTTGTCAGGTATGTTGCGTTCACGTTCATTATTTCTTGAGTATGAGTTTTGTTATTGTTTTGCTTAGCGTTCATTAGTTTAATAATTGTAAATATCGATCCCCATCCTCTATTAAAGGATGGAGTACGGCCGATAAATACACATGTCCACATTGCATGCTAGACACAGATGCGTTTTACCTCAGAAACGGTCGAAAAACCTGTTGGTTTGATTGCCACCGTCGATTTCTGCTTTTGAATCACGTGTTCCGTTCAAACGGTACTGACTGGAAGAAGGGTCGACGAGTAAGAAAGGAAACCCCCCGATAATGTACAGTGGAAGGCAGATTCTGCACGATATAGATGCTATAGGGATGCGGAAGATTACAGTGGAAGGTGCAGAGCTTGCAAACAATGCGGCTGGAAAAAATACGGGTTGGAAGAAACGAAGTATTGTTTGGGATCTACCGTATTGGGAAGATCTACTTGTCAGACACAACCTAGATGTAATGCATATCGAGAAGAACTTCTTCGACAACATTTTCAATACAGTTTTGAATGTTCCTGGCAAAACAAAGGACAATCTGAAGGCACGTTACGATGTACGGGAGATATGTAACCGTCCTGAGTTAGAGCCTGACGAAAATGATAATTATGTAAAAGCAAAGTACATGTTGACGATGGATGAAATGAAAACACTATTTGAGTGGATCAAATCCATCAAATTCCCTGACAGATACGTTTTGAATCTGAGTCGGTGTATAGACAGTCAAAAACATGTCATGTTCGGGATGAAAAGCCACGACTGTCATGTATTCATGCAACAATTTATGCTCGTCGCGTTCAGACCGTTCTAAGAGAATAGACATTGGGAGCCGCTTGCCCAGTTGAGTGTTTTTTTCAGGGACTTGACTTGTACAGAGCTGACTGAAGCTACTGTCACTTCAATGAGTTCGGAGATCGCTGTTATTATCTGTAAGTTGGAGCGAATGTTCCCACCTGGCTTTTTTGACTCAATGGAGCATCTTCCAGTGCATCTTCCATACGAGGCATTCTTAGGGGGTCCGGTCCATTATCGCTGGATGTACCCATTTGAAAGGTTAGCAAACTTATTTTGTATATAGTTCAAGTTTTTTAATATTATACTTATCAAAGGTTTACTTAATTGTTTGTACCCACAGGTACTTATGTCGATTAAAAAAGACGGTCAGAAATATAGCAAGAGTTGAGGGATCTATCTGTAGTGCGTACCTGACGCAAGAGACTACCACTTTTTGTTCATACTACTTTGATCAACACATTGCCGAGAAGTTTCGTCCAGCGACTCGAAACGTTGTCGAAAATTTACTTGAAGGTGTTGACGTAAACGACCTGCCCATATTTACTGAACCTGGCTTGACAGTTGGAAGATCAGTGCGTAGGCCATTGACCGATTCTGAGTATCACGTAATGCAGAGCTATGTGTTATGCAACTGCCCAGAAGTCAAGCCTTACATCGAGTGAGTTCTCGTAATGTTACATTATTCCATTGACTTAACAATCACAACTGTTTAAAATATTTTCTTACTATTTTCGTAATATACAGACTATTTCTGAACGTATACGTTCGAATGACACGAGTCGGTCTAACAGCCGCTGAGAGAGGGTCAATAATCGAGAAGGAGTTTCGTTCTTGGTTTAGTGCATACGTGAGTTATTTGAAATTGTCAAAAATATCATGTCAAGTTATTTGATAAAAACTACTATATCCTTCTAATTATACTCTATGTGTGCCGAATGACAGGTGGACTCCCCTACGTTACCGGTAGATGATCCTTGCATTATTTCTTTGGCAAATGGACCTGCACGGATTGCAAGGTCATATACTGGATACGTCGGTAACGGATTCAGATTTCAAACGAAGACGCATTCTATTAACAAGGCAACAAACAACAGTGGTGTTTGCATAAAAGGTCAAGTGTTCGGCACCGAAGACGATTACTTTGGAGTAATCGATGAGATTCTTGAGATTCAATACGCAAGTCCGACGCTAAAACTCATTGTTCTGTTCAACTGCACTTGGTTCGAGACAACCAAACGAGGCGGTGTCCATAAGATTGATCATTTACAAATCGTTGAGGTAAACAAGTACAAGCATATGCGCACCGCTGATAGGTTTGTCCTGGCTTCACAGGCGATTCAAGTTTATTACCTGAACTATCCGAGTAATAGACGAGATCTGACAGATTGGTTAGTTGTTTGTAAAGTTAAACCACACCAGGTAGAAGAAAACCTGTCCGAGAAAGACGACCATGCAGAAGAAGCCGGTGCTTTTCAAGAAGATCAGATAATATGTCGTGCAATAGACGATGGCCATAATGCAGGTACCGCACGTCCTTTGAACGATGGAACGATAACATTGCATGATGACGATACAAATGCTTCCACTTCTCGCTAACGTGACATTGATGCTGAATTTATTCGAGATGATGAAGAAGAAGAAGAAAAAGAAAAAGAAGAAGAAGAAGAAGAAGAAGAAGCAATGACTGAAGAAACTGAGGATGAAGAATAATACACTTTGTAAATTTATATGATTCATTGTATGTTTTATAATATCGTCATTGTTGTGTTTCATTAAACAATATATATAAATATATTTTAATCTCCATTAATTTATATATATTAAAAAAAATATAGAGGTATAATTACGACCATATGGTCATAACTCTGAAAATGTAGGCTTAAGTTTTTTAAAAACTTGTATTAATTTACGACCAAATGGTAGTAATTTTGTGACTATCTGGTCGCTTTATTCAGCGGTAAATTTAAATTTTTCATGAAATTTTTGGCGGTGAATTTGACAATTACAACCAAATGGTCGTAATTGTTGATGGGAAGTGTGATGTGACAGCTGGTTGTCATAAGGACACACTTACGACCATCTGGTCGTATTTTTGAAGCAAAATGCGACCAACTGGTCGTACTCGAGTGACTTTTTGTTTCTCATCATAATTACGAAATTGCGACCAGATGGTCGCAATTTTTTATTTAAACTTTCCACCAGAATTCTTTCCCCTCCCCCACCCGATTCCTTTCTCTTTTTTCTTTCCTTTTCTTTCATTCCTTCGTTTGTTCCCCTCCCTCGTTCGTTCTTACCTTTCCCGTTCCCCGTTCTTTCACTCATTCCCGTTTCAAAACCTCCAAAACCCGGTAGCGTATTTGATGTTAGTTTTCGTTTTCGTTAGTTAAGTAATTAGTTAATTTAGTAAAATTACTTTTAGTTTAATTACTTAATTAAATTTAGTTTAATAAATTATTAATTTAATTTAGTCACATTATTAGTTTAGATTACTTTTTTTAAATTAAATTAATTTAATTAGGTTGATTAATTAGTGTAGTTTACTTACTTTAATTACTTTAATTTACTTTAGTTTCATTAATTAATTAATTTAATTTAGTTAAATTACTTTTAGTTAAATTACTTAATTAAATTTAGTTTAATAAATTATTAATTTAATTTAGTCACATTATTAGTTTAGATTACTTTTTTAAAATTAAATTAATTTAATTAGGTTGATTAATTAGTGTAGTTTACTTACTTTAATTAATTTAATTTACTTTAGTTTCATTAATTAATTAATTTAATTTAGTTAAATTACTTTTAGTTAAATTACTTAATTAAATTTAGTTTAATAAATTATTAATTTAATTTAGTCACATTATTAGTTTAGATTACTTTTTTTAATTTAATTTAATTTAATTAGGTTGATTAATTAGTGTAGTTTACTTACTTTAATTAATTTAATTTCCTTTAGTTTCATTAATTAATTAATTTAATTTAGTTAAATTACTTTTAGTTAAATTACTTAATTAAATTTAGTTTAATAAATTATTAATTTAATTTAGTCACATTATTAGTTTAGATTACTTTTTTTAATTTAATTTAATTTAATTAGGTTGATTAATTAGTGTAGTTTACTTACTTTAATTAATTTAATTTCCTTTAGTTTCATTAATTAATTAATTTAATTTAGTTAAATTAAATATATTAGATTAGTTTAATTACTTACTTAACTATTTTTCTTTAATTTAATTAATTAATTTAGTTAAATAATTAGTGTAGTTTGCTTACTTTAATTAATTAATTAATTAATTAATTTAATTTAATTTACTTTACTTTACTTTACTTTAGTTTATTTAATTAATTATTTTAATTTAATTTAGTTTACTATACTTAATTAATAAATTTACATTAAATAATAAATTATTAACTAATTAAATTTAATTAGTTTGATTAGGAAAATGGCACGCCAACGTTGTCCTCCGATGTCCGGCGATGATGCGCAGGACCGCATTGATCCGCCGCCAGAGGATGACGCACCGGAGTTGCACAGTTCTCCAGAGGAGGAGGACTGGACGTATGCTGACTTGGACGATATCTTACGGTTGGACAAGAATCCCAACCCGACATATCCCTCCGCAGTACCTGAGTCGCAGATTGCGACACCGCGTTTGGGGGAGGACTCACCGGCTCCAGCCACGGATGTAGCAGGAACATCCACTTCTTGCACCGCGCCCGATCCAGCGAGAGCATCCACTTCTGGCACTGGCCGTCCTCGGGCCCCCGCCAACCCGACCCTTCAGATAGAAGGGGATACGTAAGTAGACAAATATTTTTTTTTAATAAAATATTCATGTTATTTATAACCTAATATCAAACAGCTTCAAAGTGGTTTCGCCAGGTCCTCTAGAGCATGCCTCTACCCTGCGAACTTCGCTGGACGAAGATTCCGACAACGGAGAAGCGTCCGATGTACGAAAATTGGAAGGTAAATAACTTCACTTATTTTTATAATTAATTAATTTATAAATTTGTAACAATCAATTTATTACTTTAACGTTTTCTTATTTCAAATTTTTTCAGGGCAAGTTTCCTATGATCGATCCCGATGTCACGGACGGTCGGATGTTCCCCCTATGGGACTGTTAGGAATGGTGTCCTAGAACTTGTAATTATTTAATTATAATAATTTATTTCGAATAAATTAAATAAATAAACATAAGTTCTTTATATTATCTAGATTGATTCAATTAATGATATTAGGAATATATGGAAATATATAAATATCAAACATTCAAATAGTAAAACCCTAAGTCACTCTTATGAAATCACGACTTAGTATGTGAGTCATATGAGAGGATTAAAGTCAAGATGAGTAACTTAAACGTGTCTACAGTAAACGGATAACGTTTAGGAACCTTATCCTGGTAACACTGTTGATAGCTTCGCATTTTGTTTATAGACAAATGATCTAATCCTGATCATTCATGTGGGAGACATGAAATGGAAGTATCATATGCAATGTTGATTGTATAAGACAGGACCACGATGTTCGATCAAATTTCTCATTAGTACCGTTTACGAGAAATACTCGAATATCAAACTAAGTTTATCAACCGTGATAGATCTCAATCCTGGGTGAAATGCGGACTCCTATTTGTGGAGTTATGTTCTTTGATTCACATAGTTGAGAGCGATTTGTAAGAACGCTCAATACACTCCAGTTTTGGGAACATGACTAGATAAGTAGCTGGGAACTCATTTTCACGAGATGGAATTCATAACTTTCCTATAAATTAACGGTATCAGTGCGATACCTAAACATTTTAGGAACTTTAGGAAACTCCCTTGATATACTGATTCGAGACATGAACAAGTGACGTCACGACTTCTATTGATTACAGAAGTATCTTATCTCTAGTTCGACTAAAGATAAAGTTCATTGGAGAATCAGCGGGAACACAAGGATAAAACGGTAATTACAGGGGCAAAACGGTAAATTTATCCCCTTGTAATTATGAGGGTTCCACGTGAAGGATATATCACAGATATAAATAATGATAAACTAAATGGACATAACTCATCTATAGTGAAGGGAGTTTAGCTATGAATCTATAGTGGAATTATTCATAGTTAGATAATAAGTAATTAACTGATTATGTGTTAATCACTTAATTGACTAATTATTAAGCCCATGATCTATAGGTCCATCGGGTCCCTATGCTAGCCCAAATATCGTAGTCGCGAAATCAAGTAGAAGAAATGGAAATTTTAAGTAAAGTGAATTACTTAAAATAGGCAATATTAATTGTTTAAATATTGAGTATATTTAAACGGTAATTAATATAAACATTATTAATTGTTTAAATAATGAGTTTATTTAAACATGAAATTAATAATGAAATATTATTAATTATACATTATTAATTATTTAAATATTGAGTATATTTAAATGGTAATTAATAATTTGAAATTAATTAACAATTATTAATTGTTTAAATAATTAATTATATTTAAACGGAAATTAATAATTAAAATTAATTAAATTAATAATAAAATATTGTCAATAAAGTTATTAATTAAATAATGAGTTTATGGAAATTAATAATTATAATATTTATTATTAATTATTTAAATAATGAAAATTATTTAAATGGAAATTAATAATTAAATATAAATTGGATAATATTTAGTCGGGAGAAAATATTAATATTATTAATTGTTTAAATAAAATATTTTATTTAAATGGTAATTAATAAATAAATTAATTAAGTTGGACTTATTAATTTAAGAGAGAATTTCAAGCCCAATTGGATTAATGAACCCAATTGGAATCGGCCCAAAAATAATCAATTAAATAAATTGTATTTATTTATTATTTTATGATGATAAAATCGGCCATGACATGTATTTTGAGGAGATAATTGTTTGAATTATATCCTAAAATAGTTACATAGATTTATTTACCCAAGATAAATAAAAAATAAAGAAAATAAAATAATCTCCTATTTATCCATGGCATTTTCGAAATTGCTAGATAAAGGAAAGAGATAATATTTTTTTTTTTGTATTTATATCTATAGATTAATCCTAATGTGATTAGGATTCCTATTTTTCTATAAATAGGAGGGTTGGGTCATTCATAAATCACGCAATTTAATTCCATAGAAAGTTGGAACTCTCTCTTCCCTTCTCCCCCCCATAGCCGAAATTCCCTAGTCATTATTGGGAAGAAAATATTTTTCTTCTTCCCAATTTCTTCTTAAGTTCGATCCCACAATCGGATTTTGTTTGATCGATCAGGATATAGCGTAGAAGATCCGGTGTTGCTGAGGATTTCATGCTGTAAAGAAACCTCCAACCGATTCTCCATTAATCAGTCAATGTAAGTTCCGGTTTTAATTTTCGAAAATAAAGCATGAATCTACATGTTCTTCGTCTTTTTATCACAAATTGCATGATATTAATAGATCCTAAATTAAGTGTTAATTTGTGTTACTAAATAAATTCCGCTAATTTAGTAAATCATCCCTTCAGGGACAGGCACGTGCAGGATCGATTCAAGGACCTCATGTACCGGGCGCGGCAGAAGCAAGCTGAACACCGACTTGTGTGGATGAGCGAGGAGGAGCATGCCCGGCTCCTCGCGAACTTGCAGTCTCAAGAGGTCAAAAAAGTGTCGACAAAGAATAAGGCCAACCGGGCCAAGAACCCGAGGAAACACACCGGTGGCGCGAAGCCTCACGACAAGCACCATCGTATATTGGTAAGTAATTGTCATTTTTCTTTCACGTCATTTTTTTTTTTTTTCAATTATTTATTAATTTAATTTCTGTCTCTTTTTATAATATGTTTAGGAAGAAAAGTATGGTCGTCTTGTTCCGCCTGATGAGCTGCACCTGGTCCTTCACACGAAGAAGGACAGGACGATCGTCGACGAACATGCGCAGCAAACTCAGGTATATTTAATATGTTTTTTCAATTCTTAATTATAATTTGTTCATCGTTTTCTAACTTTTACATATTTTCTGAATTTTAAATATTTAGGAACGTTTCAAGGAGTCTTTGAGTAAGAGGTTGCCCACACCCGACTCGCAACCGACTTAGGAAGATCGTTGACAAGCATTCTTGGAGGCTGCTGGAGGCGTTCGTCCAGATGGATCCGTTGCTAGGCTCGGCACGTACGGGAGACGCCTTTATGCGGATGTGCCTCGGCCTCAGCGGAGCGGAGCGAGCACTAGCTCCGGCCCTTCTCCGGTTGAGCAGCAGCTGCGCGAGGAGGTTTGGCAGCTTCACACCGACATGGACGCTATGCGCGACGACTTCGTTTCTCGAGTCGCTGCGATTGAGGCAGACATGCAGGCACGTGTCGAGGCCCAGGTCGCAACATCTTTGGCCGCGTACTTCAAATCCCTAGACGGCGGCCGTTCATCATCGACGCCGCCTCCCACCCCCCGCCCCTCCGCAGTAGTTCTAGGATGCTTTCTTTTGTATAGAACATTTTTTTGAATATTTTATTTATATATATTTTTTTTAATTCCAATTTTTTATTATTAAATTTTAATATTAATTAACTAAATAAATAATAAATAATTAATATTAATTAAATAAATGAATACTAATTTTAATATTAATTAAATAAATAAAAAAAATATTTATTACATACGACCATATGGTCGCATTTACCCTAGAAGATACACGACCAGATGGTCGTATTTTATCCCCAAAAAACGACCATGTGGTCGCATTTTGTCTGAGTCCACAAGTGACCATTTGGTCGCTTTTAAAAACGACCACGTGGTCACTATTGCATGTGACCAACTGGTCACTTATCTTCAACTTAAATTATGACCAGATGGTCACTTTTTAAACGACCATCTGGTCGTTTTTTCAAAATATTGACTTTTTTGCTACCAAAAATGTTTGGTCGTATTTTTGTGACTATCAGGTCACCCAAAATTCCAGAACGACAAGTTTTTTTGCCACCAACATGTTGGTCACATTCTACAATAAAAACGACCTTTTGGTCACAAATTATTGGTCGCAAATTGACTTTTTTTTTTGGTAGTGCTTCCCTCCCATACTTCAATACAACCTTTACATCCTTGTATGAATATGGTAATGAATTCAACAAGATGACTGCCTCACTTTTCTCACCTATCTTTTCACCACAACCTGTATAATCCATGATGAATTTCTTGAATTCATCAAGGTTTTCCTCCAATCCCTTTGATAAATTCATTTTATAGGTAAAGAGTTTCTCCCTGATATGGATCTTGTTGGACAGATCAATCTTACCATACGTGGAATCAAGTTTCTCCCAGATCTCTGTTGCTGTGTCTAACTCAATTACTTATCGAAAAACATTGTCTGTCAGATTTAGAATAATGGTGCTACATGTTGTGTCTTTCATCAATTGCAATTCTTCAGGTTTAAGAGTTGGAATTTTTGATTGATCTTCAATGGCCTTGATTGCTTTCTGTTAAATCAAGATTGCCCTGATTTTCTTTGTCCATAGCTTAAAGTCCCCCAAACCATTAAACTTCTCCATCTCTATCTTTGTAGTCGCCATTGATCTTCACTGTTGAGCTCTGATACTAATTTGTTATGAATCAATGGAGATCCAAGAACAAAACCAGCAAAGATTCAATTCCTAAACTTTCTAGAATTTAGATCTCAAAAACTAATTGAATATGATAGATAAATCAAGAACACTCAATGATGAACTAATGATCTTTATTAATGAATCAAGAAGAAATCTTTACGACATTTATTGTTTTCTCTGCCTTATCATTCCAGAAATACAAGAGGCCTTTTAATTATGTAAAAAACTAACTTGAGCTTAGAGACAAGGAAACTATTTATAGAACTAGATTGCTAACTAATCTTGCTAACAGAAATTACAAAATTCAGTTAGCTGTCTTAATACATTTCTTGTCCACGTCAGCATCTTCAATCTCTTCTTCCTTCATTCATGAGTTGTATTCAATATCATCAATCTCAAGCTAAGAATTTCAATTTTCCTTAACTCACTTATTACCAAAAAAATTATAAACACATAAAGTCGCAATAACTAAAGAATAAAACTTGGTTGCACCAAGCCAATTAAGTGCAACCAAGTGAGAGAAAAAATTCCAAATTATTATTATTATCTTTTTTGGAAAAAACCACATGGCTGCACCTAATTGACTTGGTGCATTGTGCAGCCAAGTTTTTTTCCATAAATAAAATCCTCAATTGTTCTTCCATGAAAGTCATTCTCATACTTTTGAATTTGATTTATCTTCAAAGTTTGGGTCTAATGGGTCAATGAGCTCAGCTCAAGAGAATTTAGAGCATGTTGAGATAATTTTTGAAAATGTTTAAAAGTATTCTTTTAATGCTTATCGCTTTCTTTATTAAAAAGATTTTTAAACACTTTCAAAAGTCATTCCAAACGAGCTTATATGTGCTTACTACTAAACACCCAAATTTTATTTTTTACCAAAACAAAACTAGTTAGCAAAGCCCTTAAAAGCCCAATTATAACTGAGGGTTTACATTTGAAAAAACAAAACTGAACTCATTTTAGACTTCTAGATGTGACCTCATCAAGAAGATTTAGAACTGAGGGTTTTGGTTGTTTCACTAGTTAATTCATTTGTTTCCTCCACAGTCACCAACTTATCTTCAATTATATTGTTCCCAATTTTGGTGGGATTCAAGGACTTTGGTAGAACACAATTACAAAGAAAGCCTGCCAAAATAGCCCACAAAGATATCCGTTAAAATTACGCAACAATAAATAAGTGATAAAAAGAAGGGAAGAAAACAAACAACACATTTTAACGGAATAAACCTAAAAAAAAAAAATTAGTGGGTAACAAAATTTTCTATAATATCTGTAAATATAATATATTTTTAAAAATATTTGTTAATATAGATTTTTTTATAAAAAAAACCTCCTTATTGTGAATAAGTGAAATAAATGATAACGAATAAGATGTATCAGTGATTACATGTGCAGAATATCAATTAATACTATAAAATTAGTGATTAGCTTATTTGGTGAATAAGTGATTACACGTGTGGAAATTAGTTATTATTTGTGCTAAACTAGTAATAATTTTGTAATATTATATGCGTGAATTTAGGATTTATGCTATTTTTACAAATAAATTTTTTAGGTTATTAGTCTAATTTTACTATAAGTGTAAGAGCCCCTAAAAATTGGTATAAAAAAAATATTGACATCTAACACTTATAATAATATTATATATGTAAACCTCTTCCCGATTAGATTCTTTCACATCGAAACACAAACTAAAGTTTTAATCACTACAAAAAGTTACATCACACGCTTTCGAATTAGGTCAAAAGTAGAGAAAGAGCTGTTACCGATTCTAGCAAGCCGATTGACCCATCTAGGGATTGAATTCCCAGTGAGTTTAATACAAGCTTCATTGCAAAAGTTATTGCAATTCTTTGTGATTAAGTTATAAGCATTTCCTTTGTAGATCTGGGCAAGTTCCTCCATTATAGCTTTCACTTCATCGAGCTTCTTATCTGTTTTGCCAATCAAAATCATCTTCCTGAATATATAGCCACATTCTTTTGGTACTCCTTCAGATATTCCAGTTGTTGAGAAATTGTGAGATCCAAATGCATATTCTACCTCATGAACTGCAAAAAATTTCAAATCCAAAACAAAACACATCAAATTGATGCAACAACTAATCAATTTTACTAGATTCTCAACATTCAATTTCACTTAAGAATGTGAAAGATCAAAGCCGAAGAACGTCATTGTTCACAAGTTTGTTTTTTAAATATATTTTCACTAAATTTAATTCAATGGGTTCAACAAAAAGCGATAAAATTGTGGAAAATAATGAATTGATCGATTTGAAAACTAACTTTGAAATTCACTCATCCCTAAAATAAGTGATATTAGAGTACTGATGATCTAAACCTAAACATGTGGATGGAATCTTCGGATGTCGAATAAAGTGGTGAGCCTAAAAAACAGGATCTGTGGTGGAACTCTATCGGAATAGGTGGTGCATTATGTAGAAAGGCAATAGCCTATATAGAGTAGACATATAATGGTGAGGTCTATGGTGCTTGTGCTTTGTTCGAAGGGGATGAGAATTAATTTCACATTCAGTTAGATTAAGGGATGCTAATAGGTTTATAAAGGAGAGAGAGTAGGAAGGAGATAGCAATATCTCAATTGGTATTGTGGAAGACCCATTGACACACCCAACAATACAGAAAAACATTTGAAGTTTGATAACTAAATGTGTAATTAAAATTCATGAAAATGTCATAAAAACATAAGATAAGAAAAATGTCTCATCCACATTTTTTTTATTTGTGAGTTGTCAAGCCAACTTACGCATGGGCGGACCATCGCCCCCAATTTTTTTCAAAATTTTAATGTATATGATATAAACATTGAATTTTTAATATTCATTTATATATTATAGTTTAAATGAATGATTTTGAATAAGATCTTTTTAAAATAGGTTGTATCCAATTGAGTTTAATTACAACTTTGATCCCAATTCTTTGAGATTTATGTCAATTAAATCCCTATGAGTTTAAAAAGTTCCAATTTAGTCAGTTTGGGTTGTCAATTAATTCGGCATGGTTTTAAAAGTTTCAATTTAATCCTTATAATTTGATAAAAATTCACAAAACGTTTCACCTTACCATAAGTTAATATAATTGCTTACGTAATTTCTACATTCACATAAAATAGTCATGTAAGTGATATATAAACTTGATGTAATGACATGACACTTTGAGTTTTTATTGAATCATAGAAAGTAAATTTAATATTTTTTAAACCATAAGAGGAATAAATTGATACAATCCCAAATCATATTGAACTAATTTGAAAATTTTAAAACCACGTAGACTAAATCGACTGATACACCTTACTATAAGGAATATTTTTATAATTAAACTATAATATTATATAGATAAATATATTTATAGAACATTTTATATATACTAGTCCTTTACACCGTGCGTCACACGTGATATTCTTTCTAGTATTTGAAAGTTTAACATATGTTAATGTTATGTTTTTTTATATTTTATAAATCTTTTTAGAAATTATTTATGTTTGAATAATTTAATGCCGAATTTAATGTTTATTTTTTTTATTTTAATATTTATTATCAGGTTCTATTTAAAATTTAAATTATCATATACTCTACTAGTTCAATGATTTATATGTGATTGATTGTTTATTTCTCATCTTTGTTTATTTTTAATTCTTTTATCTTTGTTTATTTTTAAATTTTATACTACCAAATCAAGTTAATAAACCTTTTGTTCCAAATATCTACATTTCTTTTTTTTTTAAGCCAATTTATTTATTTCTAGATTATCTATTTATAGTTTTAATAAGGGTTGATTTCAGTAATGGACAAATTAATGTTGTTTATTTAAAAAAAAAACACAATCTTTTATATATATATCAAAATATATCAAAACTACCCAAAAACACCACAAGTCAATTTAAAATATAATGTGAAAAGACGAAACATACCCCCGATTTGATTATAAATTAAATGATATGTAATTAATGAGATATAGTTATTAGGAGAGATAAAAAAGTAATAAGGTAAACACTGGAATCGTAATCCACCAGAATAGCCACCATAAATTGTGTTTTATGGGTAAATCTGATATTAATATGAAACAATCATTAAAATTGAAATTAGGTGAATTAAAGTGGTTATTAGTGTAATTAATTCTTTTAATAATTCAATAAATTATATTCATTGAATTAATGGTTTATAAGTATTTTTATCATGAGGTTTTCTGTTTGGTTTTAAAATTTTTATTTCTTTATTTAAAAAATATAAGTTTATTTAAATATTTTTAAATGCTATACCCTTATTCATTTAAGAAATTATATATTTTGTTCTCTTTGGTTGTGGCATATTAACCTTTTCTTTTAATTATATTTCAAGTTCTTTTAGTTATTTTTTGAAAGTAAATTACCAACACTTATTAATAAATTATTTATTTAATGTATTACCATATATAGTCAATCAATAACTACTATTGAAGCATTTTTTTTTCCATAAATTTTATTTATTTTAAAGCACTAAAAGCATGAAATGATATCTTTTGTAATTAAGAGAAAACACAAAAGACAAAAAGTCTTAAAATGGAGATGTACAACAATAATCAATTTATAATATTTTTTTGTAGTATTCTTCTTAATCGATTTTATACAATAAAGACATGAGTGACGTGTTTTTTTTTTAATTTAAGAATATAAATGATGAAAAATCTTAAAAAAAAATGTTTTCAAAATGTTAAGATATTAACTTTTGAAGGGCTAGAAAATTAATATATGTATTGGAAATGGTTTATCTCCCTTTATTTTATGAATTATAATAAATTTAAGTTGAATAATATTATTTTTATTAAATAATTTCTTATAAATTTATTAAATGTTATTATTATTTTTATATAGTTTTAGTTTATTCACTCATTAAAAATATAATTTCAATTAAATAAAATATTCATGTTTTCTTTTTAATGAAATGAATAATTACGGTATATAGTAGTCTTTTTCTTTTCTTTTTGTTTCTTTTTTAATAAAAGGGTTAATAGTTGTCTTAAAAAGTGTAAATGAACATTTAATAGAAAGTGGAATATAATGATGTAATAACATGTTTAGTTATTTATTTATTTGAAAACAGTATATAATTTGAAGTTTTTGAAAAGGATATATTAAGTCCAAAAATATTTATCAAATATACCTCCTTTTATATATTTAGGATAAGGATAAAGATATATATATATATATATATATATATATATTTGTTTTAAACCATTACTCTTTAAAAATTCAAATCTTAATAGATATTTACAACTTACCAGCTAATTTAATTTTTTAATATTTTCACAAACATATAACTAAAAAAATCAGCGTTATTTTATTTTATTTTTTTCGATTTAAAAATCAGCGTTATTTAAAAACTCTGGACTCTTTTTTTTTTAATAGCTTATAAGATATTTTTTTATAATTAAAAAATTTGAGCTAAAATAATAAAATAAAAATGTTAATTAGTATTCATTTATCAATACTTTTAAATATAAATATCATATAAAAAATATATTTTTTTTCAAAAATAAAATTTTGTTTTATTTTATTTTGTCCCTGTAAATTAAGTTTGCTCCATCGGTGGACTCAAATAATCTCATGAAACAATCCGAGGATCTTACAATAACTTAGGTCGAATTTAAAATTCTTCAGACCAATCAACCAACACATGGTTGGTTCTTAATCAAAAAAAAAAAAAAAACACGGTTGTTCACAAATTGAAAACTCAAAAAGCAGCATCGAAAAAAATAAAGAGAAATAAAAGACTGACCTTGAATTCCGGAATGGTAAACGCCGAGGCCAAACCAGTAAACGTAGCCATTACATGGGTTCAGATCATATACATTAAGGTACACCGGCACCGATCCGCAGCCGGAATCAGAATTCGATTTCGATTTCGATTTCCTGATTGTTTTCATACACAACATTTTTTGTTTCATTTTTAAAAAATTAAATTTATTTGATTTTCAAATCAGGTGAAAGAATGAAAAGGGAAAAAAAAACTTCTTTAAACGGGCATTGTGGATGGAATGAATCTGGTTTGGTGTGTATTAATTATTTATCGCATGTCTTATTAACTGTGGCATTTATATTGTATACGTTTTATTTCATTTTAATATTAATTGAATATTAATTATTTATGAATTAAAGACACATTTTATAAAACTAATCCATAAATTTTAAATATTTCAAATGACATTTTTTAATATAACAAAATTAATTGTTTCATAAATTTACAAAAAGCCACGCCACTCATTTATTAATTCACTATATTTGTTCTCTTATTCACTATTTAAGTGAATTAAAATAGTGCTTTATTAATACACTAAATTTTCTCCTTAGTCAATAATTTAGTGAAATAAAATTTGATTATTAATAATAAAATTTTCCCTTCATCAATAATTTATTAAACTAAATTACAACATATAATTGAGATCTTCATATTGATTTTAATTCAATAAGTAATTGAAGTTAATAAATTATTAAATAACGGTTTTGATTTTGCCTATAAAAAACACATAAAATCTCAAAGCTTTCCGCAAATAAAAATCACATTCATTTACACTAGTATGCAACATCAATAACCAATATTAGTGATTATAAACTTGAAATACAAAATAATATTTTCATAGAGTGGTAAGATAGTATCAAGATTTCAATTCAATAATTTATTGAACTCAACGCATTAAATAATGAATATAAATCTCAACAACAACATCCATTTAAACCCATATACATCAACAATTCATTAAAATTTATAACAAACACAAAAAAGAATTAAAAAAATGGTATCTTCTTGTGTCCTCATTTGGCCTATCTTCACATTTTTTTCCTTGTTTTCTTCTCCAATTCACATATACCCTAGACATGTAAAGAACAGTGGAAAAAAAAAAGTTCAATAAACTATGTTGCGGGAATAAAACAAATAAGTTTAGTTCAATAATTTAGTGAACAATATGGTATAAGTTATTGAATTGTATAACGAAAAACTAAATTGACACAACAAAGGGATTTAGGATGAAAAAATATTTTAAAAACTAAAATGACAGAGTTTACAAACTTTCTCGAAACCGACCGATAAGAAAATTCATAAAAAAATGAACCATAATCGGACGGGGAAAGGTTACGAACCGAACCGTAGCCCTTTATTAATTTACTAAATTATACATATAATTAATTCACTAAATTATTCCCTTTTATTCACTAAATTATTGAATTAAAATCAATATTAGGTGTCCCAAAGTACATTATAATTTAATTCACTAAATTATTCCCTTTAATTCACTAAATCATTCATTTAATTCACTAAATTATTGAATTAAAATCAATATTAGTTTTCCAAATATACATTATAATTTAATTCACTAAATTATTCCCGTTAATTCACTAAATTATTGAATTAAAATCAATATTAGGTATCCCAAAGTACATTTAAATTTAATTCACTAAATATTCCCTTTAATTCACTAAGATATTCTCTTTAATTCATTAAATTATTCAATTAAAATCAATATGAGGTATCCCAAATGTACATTTAATTTAATTCACTAAATTATTCTCTTTAATTCACTAAATTATTCAATTAAAATCAATATTAGATATCCCAAATTTACATTATAATTTAATTCACTAACTTATTCCCTTTAATTCACTAAATTATTGAATTAAAATCAATATTAGGCATCCCAAATATACATTATAATTTAATTCACTAAATTATTCCCTTTAATTCACATAATTATTGAATTAAAATCAATATTAGGTATCCCAAATATACATTATAATTTAGTTCACTAAATTACTCCCTTTAATTCACTAAATTATTGAATTAATCCATTTAATTCAATAATTTTTTGAATTAAAATCATAACTAAAAAGATAAAGATATTGAATAATAGCATTAACAACATATTACAAGCTAAAGGGGAAGGGGATGAAGAAGAAGGAATTGATGGATTGGGGGGTTTTTTAGAGGGGGGGTTTTTGGGGGGAGGGGGAAAAAGTGACAAATCTTGTAAACTAACCTATTGACTAGGAGAGAAAATTTAGTGAATTAATAAAATTCATATTTTAATTCACTAATTAGTGAATAAGAGAACAAATTTAGTGAATTAATAAATGAGTGGCATTTTTGTAAATTTAACGAAATAATTAATTTTGTTATATTAGAAAAAATGTCATTTGGGGGATTTTTTAAAACTTGAGCTATTTAAGACATTAACACTAATAAAAGTGTCATTATAGGCAAATTCTCATTATTTATCATGTCTTATTTACATAATTTTTTTTGGGTCTAGGGTTTTATAATATTTAAGTTTGTCGATGGTTTTCAGTTATGATATTGGCGTACAAAAATCTTGTTTATATGATATCTATGATTTGTATAATCATAAAAATATAAAATATATCATGTTTATTGTATTAGTATAAAATTTATTGGTAATGTATATTAAATGAAAAAAATGATACTATAGATTGTATGTAATTTAGTTGATAATAAATTCAAAATGTACTTAATAATAATATTGGAAATTATATATATTTAATCACATGGTAAACAATAAAGGGAAATTTCATTGGGTAGTAGATTTTGATGCAATATTTGTAAAAATAGCAACTCTAAAAAATATTTGTAAATATAGCAATTTTTACTATGTTAATCAATGATTAACACAAATTAATGTGTGTATCAGTGATAAACTTAGTGTAAAAATATGTAATTCAACGTTTATTATTGATTCATTCGATCAAAATTTGCTATATTTATAAATATTTTTTAGAATTATTATTTTTATAAATATTATTAAAAAAATTTCTAGATTTGCAAATGACTCAACAATAAATGCGAGTGACTGTAATTTTAGCAAAATTTCACATAATATTCATATTCATAAGCATAGCATTTTTTTAAAACTAAATGTAGATTTAGCGAGTTTTTTTTTTTTAATATTTGTAAATATAGCAAATTTTAAAAGTAATGATTAGCATTAATTTATATATTTTATAAATAAGTTAATCACTAATTCACTTTGATGTCATATTTCATCAATTGACTCGATTAACAATAATCGAGATTAATCAATAATTAACACATTCAAAACAAAGGCTTTATTTACAAACAATTTAAACAATGATATATTTTTAAATATTATTTCAAAATGCCAATTTTATACATTCTACATGAAATTGTGATACCCATTGAAATTTCCCAAATAAATATGCAGGTAACAATAAAAATATATGTTGTTGTGTAAAAATGGTTGTCTTCCATGTAAGCAACGAACTTAGAAAATAAGACGAGTCGGAGGTAGTGCACTGCCTTGGCAGTGTGCTACGTTGATACCTACACGGGAAAGAAACAAAGCATCAATGTGGTGCCGACCTAACACCCTCTCATACTAAAGCCAGAGAAAGCAGAGCTAGTGTGCCAAAGAGAATTAGATTAGAATCAGTTACCTTATGGTTGAGTTTATTCTCCTATTTATTGGAGAAGAAGTTGGTCGGGATTGGCACACATGTTACTTCAAAAAAATGTGTCACATGTTGGTAATGCCACGTGTCGTTTCTTGATTAGATACTTGTAACAACCCGTTACCAAGTAGGACAATTTTTTTTATTTAATATTTTCTAATAAGTATGAATGATTGATTGATCGAAAGTTTGACTACTTGATCTTTCGGTAAGGTCAGTTTGGTAACTTCTAAAAACTCGAAATTAAAACTTCAAGTTTTACTTAATATTTTCATCTGATGTTGATCGTCTCGTTACAATGTTTCTAACCCAACTGACGGCTCGTCGTTCTGAGTTCGGTAGAGTAAGTTATGAGCATTTTAAGTCAGTGACAGTTTCTAAATTATGAGGTTATAGGATTTTAACCTAAGAACCTTTCCTCCTTATTATTTTTTTTGAGATTTTGGACAACCTCTTCTCCTTCATGGCAGCCGCCCCCCCTGAAAACCGGATTTTTGACGTTTCGTTTCTTCGTCAATTTGGGTGACGATTCAAGGTGCAATCACAATTAGGAGTGATTGGGAGATCGTTGTTTGATCGAAAGATATAGTTTTTCTTCTATTATTGGACTCTCAGGCTGCCGCTGCCCATTAGGGTTTGAAATTGATGTTGTTTTTCACAAGGAAAACTCATTAGAAGTTCATTTGGAGGAATTTATGGTTAAGCCCCAATTGGTCGAAACTAACACCCTAAAATTGTATAGTTTCGGGACTTTTCCTCCTAGTGGGTTTGGGGATATGTGTTATTGTTATAAGCTGATTTGTGATGTTAATATTAACCTAAATATGTATGGATTGACTTGTTGTAGGACAAGAACGAGCGGATACAAATGGGGCCAATTACGAAGGTGAGAACACAAAGAATCAAATTCTTTCCGAGCTATCTTGGAAGTGGATGTTTATGGTTATGAGTAGCTGTGATTTGTGAAGTGTGGTTAGTAAGGTGATGGAAGTAAGAGGAAGTAACAGTAGGTGGAATTGACTTCGACATTGGTTTTAAGAGCCCGAAGAGCTAGTTAGCTTAACCCGAAATGTGTTTATGATTAGTTGTTTTCATAAGCATGCCTACTTGTTGTTTAATTTGTGCTTTTAGTCCACGATTGAGTCATATACTGAATTGGTGCTATTATCATGAATATTTGATGTGCTATCGGTTAATGCTCGATGGATAGCTTGCGAATGAGATAATAGAAGTAGTACTTGAAATGTGAACTATATGTTTATGTGAATATTGAGAAAGATGTGTAGTGTGATTGAGTCATATACTGCTTGGAGGATTTGTCCTACTTTTGCTTGTTGAGCCGAGATTACGACATTTGATAAAGCATTATATGCAAGCATGTTTACTTTAATCATTCTCATAACATTTCATTCATGCATTTTTAATGATCAATGTATGGCCATGGGGTCGTAACCTGTTTAATGGTGAGTGGATGTTGGACATTACACGTGGTTACCGTGATGATGATATTGTGTAGCTCCGAGGCGCTGTGTGGTGGAAGGCCTGGATGCTAAGTGGTTATTATGATAACCTGGAAGTTGATAAGAGCTACGACTTAGATGTTGTATTGTAATGTGATATGTATAGGGCGTAGTGAGACGTAGTTTTGTAATGGTAAGGTTTATGGACTAAGAGGAAATGGTAAGTGTGATACGTGGAATATGTTATTGGCTTGACGATAGTACGGGTTTGAAATGTTTACGATTTGATCATGTTTATCTATCTTCGTTGCATTACTCGTTTATTTGCATTCCTAAGCATATCATTTTACTTGTGCATTATGCTATGAACATTACGCATCACCATTAATATTCTTTTGTTTTCACTAAGTACTATACTCAAAGGTGCTACAAAACACCTTTCAGGTATCGCTAGGAGTCGAGGACGTGGAGCGGTAGGTGGTGCTCGTTGATGCTCGGGATGGAGACTTTGGATTGGCCACTAGACACGCGAGTCACGTCGACGGGTCATAGGCTTTTCTTGGTTATTCGGAATTTGGTTTTTAAACACTTATTATGTAAATATTTTTAAGAAGACTTATGTTTTGTAATAAATCTACCGTGGTGAACCACAACCTTTTTACCGCGTACTTTACAACTTTCACTATATGTTTGATAACTCTGAACTTTATTTAATAATATGAAAGGGCCGACGAGCCTGGTTTCCCTTTTGAAAACTGAGCAGGTTTACTTAAACATTACGTACATTTCATGTTCGATTTTCCAATGTCTTGAGTTTGAGTCACTTTAACTAAGTTCGGTCCTTGCTTCCATTTGCGTACTCGCGTCCTAGGCTTTTGTAGTAAGTCGGGTCGTCACACTTACATAATCTTCATTATGCGCCTTTCTAGCACCGAATCAGTCAATAAAGGAACTACTTATCTATTTTCCTATATGGAAAGGAGTGAATTCCATTTTTGTGTAATTACGTTCCAAGCTATAAGCAAGATGTAATCCCCAAAGTGGGAGGCATATTGAGCGAACCATATCAAGTCACTCTCACCTATGCAAATCAAAGGTTTGTCTCTTGCAAACAGGAGTTTGTAATCCACTCAGGATTAAGATCAATTGTACATGATCAACCGATTGACAAATGAAATATCTTTCTGTAACGACTTTCAAAAGATAGTACGTTCATCTTAGTCCACTCTACTACAATCTTTATTGCCGCAACACCCCCACTCACATGTCTCTACATGAGTGATCCAAATGAGATCACTATGCTAATTCACAAGTGGGCCGTGTTAGTGGTGTTACCAGAAATAAGGCACCCAACCTTTATTCATATACCACAGACTATTTGAGTCACGACTTAAATGAATCTTCCTGCATCACATGCTAACTTTAAGTTATCATAAGTTACTTTGGGTGTTATGATGGATTACATTTATTAGACAATAATAAATGACAATGTAAATATTACTAATTAATAATTCCTTTATTTATTTATAGTTTAATTGGATTACATAAGATTTAGGGCAGAAACCCAGCAGAATGAATTTTCAATGCACGCGCCATTAATTCTCCCATTAGCGACATAATATGTCTCTGAAATAAAAATGAACGTTAAATTTTTTAAAGAACCGTCTTAAATTTTCCCATTAGCGATGCAATGTGTCGCTATATGGGAAAGTATCCGTTGAGGCAATTAATTTCCTCTAAGCGATGTAATGTGTCGCTATAGAGTGAGGGATTTGGAAGCTATCTGTCCCTCTTAGCGATACAAAGCGTCGCTAACTGGTTCTTAGCGAATCATTAAGTCTTATGAGCGACACAATTCGTCACTAATATCCTTGTTTTTTTTCTTTCCATTAGAAGTTTTACAATTTCATTGTTACTTTAGTCATCATCTTCAAACTCCTCGGTGTTGGATTTAGAACTGTTGTCCTCAGTGTCTTCTTCTTCCTCAGAATAGTTAAGGAATGATTCTTCAATAAAAGGAAGATCAATATATAGACCGTCAGGATCAAACAACGTTTTTGCTATGTCATTTAACGGTTGAGAAATTTCAAAGTTTATTCCTTCATCTATTTTACGACTCTGCACCTCTTCTTCTTGGAAAGCAACAAAATCCTCACTATCTTTATCTGAAAGACTTTCGTCAATGTGACACAACCTCACTTTTTAAACCACTAACCAATCATTAAATTGTCTAGAAGATGAACAAGGCAGAAAATACGTTTGAATTGCTTGTTGTGCCAATGCAAATCGATCTTTTGAACGCATGTGTTTTTTCTTATTTACCTCTAAAATCAGCAAATGTGGTAGCTTGCGCATCCCACCTCGCCGCATTGTTTCAAACCACGTGCATTTAAATAATACGATACGCTTTACACTCCCTCCTGCATATTCAAGCTCAATAATTTCATCAATAACTCCAAAGAAATACTCTTCACTGTTTCTGAACACTTGACCCTTTATGCATACGCTGCTGCTGTCTGTTGCTTTTCTTTGTGCATGAGTTTTTGTTTGAAATTTATATCCCCTGCTTAGATACCCAGAGTATTATTTGCCAATTCTAACAGGTCCTTTTGCCAACAGGACTACGTGTATGATTGTAACTGGGGCCATGAGTGAATCAATATGCACGACAATGAACGTGGATCTAGAAATTACATCATTTCAGCTAATATGAACAACTGTAACACGTAATCATACCTACGTAAGCATAAAACCATAAACGGAAGTCTCTGTCAATTATGATCCCCCCGGCTGCGTTGATTCCACGATTAGCCAGTCATACGAATAACTCAACGAATAACCTATAATTGAAAATAATATATGTTACAACGTGTTTTGCGATGCGGAGCGGCCGACATCCTCTTTTGATAAAAAAAGAGTTTCAGAGTCGCCACTAACCATATTGGGTGTGATTGGTCACCTGCAGAATTAAAACAAAAAGGGTCTGCGAAAACAAGATTGGGTTCGGGAGGAGATTGTGTGTAGGGAAGGTGTTAGTACCCTACAACATCTGTTAAAAAAAGGGTTCTCCGGTGAGTTGTGATCTCCAGTGGTCGTGGGTATCAATTTTGGATCCGGTATAGTGTTCTCATGAGACGTGGTTGTTTTCACATCAAGCTTGAATGATTTTCGAGCATACCAGTTTGCTTCGGACCGTTGAGTGGTGATAATTGATATTTATCCCGACGAGGGCTGTATCAGTCTGGCGAATGGTGGAGCTTCGCAAGGGTTGCATGGGGTGATGAATGTCTTGATCTGGTGTGAAGGAAGAAAATGAAGGTGGATTGATGATGTTGAAAGAAAATGAGAGGTAAAGTAGAATATTTATGAGTTTTTTTAGGCTCACGGGAATGGTAAAAAAGAAAAGTGAGAGAATGGAAATGGGTGTGATGAGAATGAGAAAGTCAGAGAGAGAAATTGACTTTTAGAGAGAGAGAGAGAGAATGGGAAGAAAAGATGATGGCAGAGAGAGAAGTTTTCTAGAAATTTTTTAATCTTTTCTTCTTCTTCTTTATCTCTAATGCCTTATTTGATCCAGCCTTCTCTTTATTTATAGTGTTTAAAAAAAATCTAAAATTGCTTTACTAAATCATCGCAGATTCCAATAGATAACAATTATTTATTTATTTTTTGTTGAGATAAAATCTCAAATTTATTAACTAATCTTAACAGCAAATCCTTGACTAACTAAATAAAAGATTAAAATATTTTTTTTATAGGAAAGAACGTGAAATCTTTTGTTATTTTTATTATTATTAAAAAAAAACATAAACTTCCAACACAAAATTCAAATTGGAATCAGTTTTTTATTTTTTATTTTGAATTGAGAATTACAGCTTTTTACTATCTTTTTTTATTTTCTTAAAATTTATCTTTTTTTGTATTTTTTAAATGAAATTAGCCCGGATAAAATACGGTGTCTACAATATATTGTGAAACACGATTAATATAACAATTTGACTTGTTAATTTAGTTGTTCCTTACTTCATATATGGTTCCACCTGCCGACAATTACATAGCACATATGTCTGTGGGATGTGATACTCTTCCTCGTGTAACGCCCTCCACACGAACTTTCCAAGAGGTCTTTCTAATACTGTATAAATAGACAAATCATTTGGATGGACTCCCAGAGGAAGTATATCTTGAACAAAATTACGCTTCACTGTTTTGTATTGTTCTCCAATTCGTTGATCAAAGTAATATGAACATAAAGTGGTTGTCTCATGTATATGGTATGCATTGCATATAGATTCTTGCACTCTAGCCTTATTTTCAAAAATTCTTTTTAGCCTACGCAAGTATCTTAACATGAAAATGTATCAATTAAAACCAGTAATTTAGGACATAATAACAGAAACTATAACGACCCGACTTTTTAGAGTTTAAAACAAATATAATAAATACAGCAGAAGACTCAATAATTAATCTTTATTGAAAAATATGAAAATCCATTATCTCAAATAATCATTCAATTAAAAACAGTTACTCCGGAGTTGTAAAGTTTAAACAAAAATCATACGGAAACAAATAACATTGTTTTAAAACAATTGAAAACATATAAAGAATGTTAAATCCTCAAAATCCAAATAACTCAACTAAAATCAAATAAAACTCGACACTTTGTTCATTAACAAAAATGAATGACAGAGATGGCCACCAATCAACATTGAACCCCTCATCTTCACCACTTCATCAACCGCCACCTCACAGTCCATTATTATCTGAAAAAAATATAGCACTATGAGGCTAAAGTCAGTGAGAAAAGGATTCAATCAACAGTTAAAGTTTTAAATAGTCTCTAAACGATTCTTTCCGAGTTCCAAGCATTCAAGACTCTCCAATATCTCTTACGCTCAAAGCGTCACTAAAACTCAATCTCATTTCACTTACATCAATAGGCAATTTATCTCTAAATCCATATTTAAGACTTTTCAATAAACATCCTCTTACATGGATAGACAACTCTCACTAGTTTCATATCCAAGACCATCACTCATAATTTCTTATAATCTCATACTCAAACAATTAATGATCCCAGAATCATCAGTTAACACTAATTTAACACACAATTAGAGTTAGCATGCAACACTAGAAAGGCGGTTTCTCGGGACTACTATCACTTTCTAGTACCTGGTTATAGCCGCAACTATAAGTGAACATCTAATAATACATTTTTACGAGCAATGTATATTAGCACCTAGTTATGGACTCATCCATAACTGATATATGATTAGTTGTTAAGCTCGTAGCCTAAATACTAATTTTAAAAAACCACTAATGATACATTCTTACGAGAAATGTTCATTAGCACCTGAGTTATGGACTCTTCCATAATTGAAATAAAACTTAGTAATTAAGCTCGTAGCCTTAATACTAGTTATCAAAACCCTTTCAGGCCATCAATCACAAACTTTTTCAACATCACACACATGTTAATATTCATATTAAATTAATATTAACCACCAAAATACAGCAGCCCAAGCAGTTTAACAATTAATTAATAAATCTGCCAAAAACGGTAAAAACTGCCGAAAAGTTGAAATTCTATTTTAACACTTCCCAAATCAAATCTCATGGTTAAGGGTCATCTTAAAATCCCAAATATTTTAGAAATAAGATTAATAATATTTAGAATTGATTCGAACTAATAAACTTCAATTTTGGCCGAAAAACGGAAAAACTAATTCTAACCGAAAATAAAATCTCCTAAGTAATTTTTGGACATTCCCAATGTCAATTATCTTCCTAAATTTCAAGAATAATATATTTAAATATTTAGGAACAAACAAGCTACGGTTTGAGTTTTAGATTTCTCTAAAATCCCATCGTTGATCAAACCGTTAACTAACCTCGAATACGCTAAAAATCCAAATTATCGAGATAACTTTCACCAATAACCAGACCTAAAACAATGGTCTAAAGCAATTAAAATTTATGCTAAAACAATTCCAAAATATGCTAAAAAGATTGGGGTTCGACGGCTCAAAGATCGGGACAACCAAACGATAAAAAACTTGTGGTTTGCAAAGGGACAGCAGCCGAGCCTTCGGGTCTCGGTTTGGTCATGGGTTCAAGCTCAGGGAGATCTATTTTGATGGGTTTTCAAGTTGGATCAAAATTGATTGGGTAAAAGGCTTTAGATTGGGAATTGGAAAGTGACGGAGGTTAATTTCAAGGATGGGGTTCTTGAATCTCATAACTTAAACACTAACACAAAAATCTAGAATTTAAAATATTAATAAATCAATCCAAAAGGCTTACCACAACGTTAGAACTCAAGAAATCAACCTTTAGTCTTCACCCAACAATTAATCAATGTTCCAAATGATTACCTACCAATCAAGAATTGACAAAGAACATTAATTTTTAGAACCCTAGGAGCAGCGACAACATGGGAAAAATAAGAGAAGAAGAAAATTTACCTTTTTGATTAATGGAAGATCCTCCAAACACTTCCAAAACGAGATCGTAACTCGAATTGTCACCCAAACGATCAAGAATCGAACAAAATTCCTCTGGGTTTTTTCCAGGGGGGATGGCGGCATGAGAGGGAGAGTCTAAAATCTGAAAATGGAAAATGGGAAGTCATCTTAGGTTAAAAATCACGAGTTGCAAATATTTACGAAACTACCACTCTTAAAACGTCTATAACTTGATCATCGGGTCTCAGAACGACAAACCATCAGTTGCGTTGGAATCTTGACATCGAGACTTTCAATTTTATGTCAAAATATTAATCAAAACACAAGGTTTAAATTTTGAGGTTTCCAGAAAAATACCATAATACCCTTTTTGAAAGAACACGATATTTGTGCTCTAGTTAATCGATCAAGCCTGATTAATATTATTTTAAAAAAATAATATTGATTTTAACTACCTCGTAATGGGGCGTTATAGAAAGAGTTAAATTATTTACCTTTCAAACGGATACATCCATCGGTATTTAATTGGGCCTCCCTGATATGCCTCGTATGGTAGATGCACTGGTAGATGCTCCATCGAGTCAAAAAGGGATTGTGGAATCATTCTCTCTAACTTGCAAATTATGACGACAATATCCGTACTCAATGACTCGACAGTTTCTTGGGACAACTCTACGAATGTTAACTCTCGAAAAAAAACACTCAATTGTACCAACGGTTCCTAATGTTTTTGCTCAAGGAATAGTCTGAATGCAGCTGACATAAGTTGTTGCATGAATACGTGACAATCATGAGTTTGTATCCCAAACACAGTATGACTATGCATGTCATTGCACCTGTATAGATTTGATACATATCAGTTAAGAAATTTAATCAATCGCATTCACTCGAACAATATTTTCTTCTGGTATGAAGTTAGCATGTACTTTGCCTTCGCGTATTTTTTTCTAATGTTGCCTTGCTCTAATTTAGGTCGATGATAAATTTCTCGAATGTCATAATGTGATTTCAGATTGTCTTTCGTTTTTTTGGGTACATTTAGAAATGTGTTGAAGACATTGTAGAAACCGTTCTAATGAATATGCATGACATCTAAGTTATGCCTGATCATTAAATCTCCCCAATACGGTAGCTCCCAGAAAATACTTATCTTCATCCAAACCGTATTTTTCCTTGCTGTCTTATTCCAAGTCTCACCACCAATCTCTGTAACACTTCACATGTCAAGCGCATCTAACTATTGCAGTATTTGGTATCCATTGATAACTTCAGGAGGGCCTTTTTTTTTCTTACACTCTGCCCTTTATACTAGTCAGTTTGGTTCATCCATGCAATGAGGACATGCAAACTTCCTCGAAGTGCTCCACCCTAACGAATTTAGTTAAGGTAGTAAATTCGTTACGTTGGATGTAAAACCATAAACTTTAATCTAAACCGAGAAAACTATAACTTATAAAAGTACAAAAATATTAATTTCATACGAATTAATTTACAAACATACCTGATAACATTGAATATGCCGGAAGTCACTTATCGTCCAAATAGCTGCTGCTTGCATCACGAAATTATGTTTTTGGGAAGCATCATATGTCACTACTCATTCGTTCCATAAACCACAAAGCTTAGTAATTAATAGTGGAAGGTACACATCCAGATTCTGTTTCAAACCTTTTGGGCCTGGTTCAATTATCGTTAAGAAAATCACAGGATCTTTCATGCACATCGAATATTATACGATGTCAACATAACTGGCCACAATGAATATTGAGCTTTCGAAGCCCCAAAATGGTTAAAACTATCAGTACATTTCTCGCGCAAATTCTGGATAACAACGATTTAAATGTTTCCACGTCTCAACATCGGAAGGATGTCTCATCACTCCATTATCCTGAGAGTGCTCGTGATGCCACCGCATGTGAGAAGTCGTAACTTCTAACGCATACAACTGTTGCAGACATTGTGTAATCGGTTGTGACGACCCGACTTACACTAAAAGCCAGGACGCAAGCACGCAACGAAAGTGATGAACTTAAACTGAAAATAATTGGTTTACAAAATAATTGAAATTTTGGCATGAAGTATTCGTATATTTCATATCACACATATACAATATAAACCTGTTTTCAATAGCATCGGCTCGTCGGCCGGTTTAAAATATCACATAAGTTTAAAACCAAAGTATAGTTTGGTGCACCAAAGTAAAACAGTTACAAAATATAATATATACATCAAGATTTTAAACCCAATCTTAAAGAAGAAAAGAAAACGTGACAAACAAAAGATGACATCAAAACTTTCTCAGGAACTGTAGCTTGCGTGTCTGGTTGCCTAATTCCAAAAGCTTCATCTCGGTGCGTCAATGAGCACCATCTACCACGCCTCAACCACATCCACATCCGGGACCTGAAAGGTGATTTAGAGCACCTCTGAGCATGACACTCAGTGAAAACAAAAGGAATGAAAAACGATGATATGCAAAGAAAGAAATATTATGCACAATGTAATTGGATGTCAAGTATACATTAAACATATGGAAAGAGTAACATATAAAGTATACATAACCATTTATATTCCAAGTTCAAGGCAAAAACCGGGTCATTAATCATTCAGCTAATACCACATCCTCAATCACGTTCCGTCCACACACAAATTCCACAAACTTTCCCGTGTTACCATACACATCACACACTTTATCACATAAACACACTTGGATCGTAGCTCATATATTCTTCCAGGTTATCATTGTAACCACTCTAGCATCCAAGCCATCCACTACACAGCGCCTCGGAGCTACACCATTTCCGTCACGGTAGCCACGTGTAATGTCCAACAACCACTCACATTACACGGGTTACGACCCCATGGCCTATTGTCAAACACTTATAATGAATGAATGGAATGAGATTGAATGAAATGCACTAATCTCGCTTTCTTCACTATTAGCATCAGGAGCAATATTGGGTACAACAATGCAACTAAGAAAAGTTCTTAAACGACATACAACTCAATTTCAAACTAACACTCAATACTTTCAAAGTTCCCAATAAGAACATCAACATTAAGTATAATGCCGTAGCATCGTCAAACCACAACTAAAACATAACAAGCATGTGTATCATAAGTCCCAATTCAACATATTACTAGATCTTAACGTGAAATACGAGTAAAAAAAAGATAAATGTAAGACTAGCTCCCATGGTATATAAAAACAAGTACTCATGTGGTCATGTATACTAGCCAAGATTGTATGCAAAGAGAAATCTGAGTAAGGTTAATAAACAAATATCTAACTCAAGTTGCATATAAGACTAAGTAACATGTGTGTCTATCCCAATTTAGATGTAAGAAAGCAAGTAAACACGTATTAAGAACTCAAGTTGTATCCAAAGGCAAGTGGGTTTTAGCAATTTTGCTCTTTCCGGCTCTTAAGAGCGAACCAAGTTTGAAGCTCGTGTTTTATTACCATCACCACTCCGTTTATCTTTTAAAATACACAAAAAAACACTTAAAAACCAGCAATGACTATTTGAATCCCACAACGTTCCTCTAACAAAGTACAAACCACCCACCTGTCATCGATTTGATTCTTTTTGTTCTCACCTTTGCAATTATGCTTTAAACGTGCTCGTGCTTGTCCGTCCCCTACATTAAACCATTCCAAACATGTTTAAGCTTAAGTTAAAGTAAAAATTTCAGCCCAACAAGAAAAAATATGAAAATCAACCCGGTTAATAGAAAAAGTCCCAAAACTAGCCAATATAGTGTGTAGTTTTTTTGGCCAAATGGGGAATTATCATAAATTCATTGGTTTGTCTTCCTAAAATGTTTTTCATGTGTAAAATATATATATAAACACCCAAACTTTCCAGTTTTGACAGCCCCCTAGGAATAATTAAGAAAAACCCAAAAGCAAACTAGAATCCTTAAAAACCTCAATTAATGGAGTCTTTTGAAAGCTTATCATCATCCTTAGTCTCCTCCTCTTTCCCCGTCAAAAATATGTATATTTCCTTAAACTTAAACTCACCAAAACAGAAAAAATTTCCAGAATTAATATACTTTTAAAATTAAACAAGAAAACACAATTTTAAGAAAACTAGTAGCATGGAAATCCACCATTAATGGAGTTTTCTTAAAACTTGAAAGCATCCATGGCTTCCAACTATCAAAGAAACTAAAACAATACCTCCTAGGGTTGGTAAACATGGTTTGATTATCAATTTTCAGATTTCAAAGTGAAGAAAAACAAACTCCCATAGCAAATTTAAAACAATCAAGAACAACCCATCATTTTGTGACCAAAACCTAGAAATTCCTCTTTAGAAATCTCACTTGAAACTTGTTGGAACTTGAGATTGCTTGCTTAATCCTTCCTAGGATGATGAATCTACCATGAATCAACAAAACCCCTTTGAATCAACACTAAAAAACATCAAGATTGGTTGAAGGAATTTGAGCAAATTGAAAGGGAGAGGAAGAGAGGGGTTACGAGTTTGGGAGGAAGAAAAAAAGAAGAGTGAATTGTTATTTTTTATTTTTCTTTTCTTTTATCTTAATGTCCATATATATACTTTCTAATTTTCAAAATTAAAATAATAACTTAAATCTAATTGCTTAAAGCCCCTTCCACCTCCTAATTTTACTTCCAACTCCCTCCACCTCCAAATTTTATTTCCAAACCCTTTCTCATATTTTCTTTTGCTAACTAACCCTTAAACTCTAACCAATTACTAACTCACCCCCTCCAAGCTAACTATAGTTAATTATTATAATAATTTTTTTAATTCATTAATCTAAAATTCCTTAAGAAACCAAGTATGTAATTGCTAATTATCCACTAAACTCAAAGTATATAATAATTTTTCTTCCTAATTAATAAAATATTCCAAATAAAACAACCCAAATATAAGGAAAATTTCTAATTACCCGACATCAAATCTTGGGTCTTACATCCGTAAAGAAAACATGCGAGTATGTGGAATAAAACTTTTTCCCCCCTATATGTATCACGTATGATTGTATATTTTGCACTGATGAAGACTTGCATCTGCACCCTAATGTGTCATACATCCGTTTGAGCAACAATTGATCTTCTCCACTGGTAAACTGATACCCTCAACTAATTTCTCGGTGTCAAATAAACTCTGTGGCAACGTGTTGTTTGTAGGAGCGTACCGATGAAACCATTGTGAAATTGAGTTAATCGTCATTCTGGTATATGAAACTCTACCTTGATATTCAATAGTTCAGTGACAACTGCAAGTTGCATGACATCACAATCTGTGTACAGCGGCCTACTTGATGATTCTATCATCTGAAAGATTATTTGAGCATCTGGGTTTAAATCTTCATTAACAAAAATTTGAGGATGATCTTCTTGATTGAATGTATTATAACCGCAACAATAAAAAACCATCTGTTCTAACTGACCGTACTAATGTTGCAAGTTATCCAAATTCTCATTCACATTCGAATTGAACTGCGAGCTGCTTCCTTCATTTCGAACTGACTCGTCTCTCGCTGCATTGAACATTTCTTGAGATTCTCCCTTATACACTAATAATTCGTAATTTACGCATATTTATTAGTGGTAATATATCTAAAATAATTAAAATATGATTGTTAATCTCTAATATATAAAAGTGGGGAAGGTTGAGAAACATTTTTGGACAATTATATCCTTTTTAAAATCTTGAAATTACTGCAATGCCATTATAAATACCCTTTTAAAATCTCAAAATTACTGTAACGTCCCGTTACTTTGGGGGTAAATTTTTTTTTTATTATTTTATTTATTTTATTTATTTTAAATTAAAGCTTTTAAGATTAGTATAAATTTAGTAAATTCGATTTTAGTAGTTATTTTCGTCTGAAACTCTTTTTAATCGTTTTATTACTTTAAATTTGTTTCGGTGACATTAATAATTATTAATGGGCCAATTAATAATTATTAATCACCTTTAGATTAATTTAAGAGCTTCGGGTTTCGTTTTTAAAGTAAAAGGAAAAGAGGGACGTAGGCGTCATTTCTAAATTCTTAAAATATCTAAAATTACTATTCATATTCTCTTAAATATCCAAATTTTAGACAAAAAAAACTTCATTTTTTCTTCCTTTTCTTCCTTAGGGGCTGAAGCTATCAAGTGGGGATTCCAAATTTTTTGTTTTTCTCCTATTCTCGGTGGATCGTCTCGATACTACTTCCGTTGGATAGCCCTTGGCCCGAGTATCATTTCCAACCTATCGATCGTGATTTTCGCTCGTTTTCTCAAGGCCTTAAGGTATGTTAAAGTTTCTAAAATTTGATGTGAATAGCGTTTTAATGGAGGTTTTGGTTTGAAATCTTCAAATTCGTTTACCGAAGCTTGAAGATTTCAATCGGGAAAGTCATTTTGGTCAATTTTAGAAACTTCCCCTAAACCCTAAAATCGAGTTTGAGCCTGAAACCCGTTCCGTGTGATTTTCCTCACTTGGCTATGATTAGGATGTTTAGGTTATTATGTTTTTGCTATTTACTTAATTTTTCGGAAATCAATTAATGTACAAAACCCTAAATTACGGATACCCATTGTTGTTGCGAACCTCCAAAGTATCCGAAACCAACCCGAAACACCTCTAAAGTGCATAAAAGCCGGAAAACCAAACCCGAACCCCATTTTCTCTTGAATGGCCGAGAACACCATAGGGAGGAAATCCGGGATTTTTGTCGTTTTATGCTTTTAGATGTTGTTTGTTCGATTTCCGGTTAATTAATGATATTAGGTGTAATCCAATTGTAGGATTGTGATTTGTTCGTGGGTTTGCAACCTCGGATTGATCGGAGCTTTTCTACGAGCTAAGGTGAATTTAAAATGGAAGTTAGTTGTCTTATGAATTACGTTTCGTTATGATATTGTTTATCGATGTTAAGAGGGAACTAGCTTCTTAGAATTAATGTTTTGGTTGGAGACTTTAATTCGGAAGTGAGTGGAGAGGATTTGGAATTATGGTTAGTTCGGTGAAAAGGAAACATTGGAGTGGTTTGGAAGTATTGTGAAGTGAATTGGAGATGTTAGTCGGAAGTGGAAGTTTAAGTTACCTTGAGTGGTTTGGAAATTAAGAAGCTTAGATGTTACACTTGAGTGATGACTCGTGTAATCTAAGTAGTTAGGTTCTTTAATAACTTAGTCGAATTCCTTGGAGATTATCTAATTTATTGGAGACCTTGAGCACATTGATTCGGCACATGATAGTATGTTGATATCGATCCATATGTATCATAGTGCGATGATTTGTAAAGACAGTGAGTACATTGATTCGGCACATGATAGTATGTTGATATCGATCCATACGTATCATAGTGCGATGATTTGTGGAGACAGTGGGCACATTGATTCGGCACATGATAGTATGTTGATATCGATCCATACATATCATAGTGCGATGATTTGTGGAGACAGTGAGCACATTGATTCGGCACATGGTAGTATGTTGATATCGATCCATACGTATCATAGTGCGATGATTTGTGGAGACAGTGGGCACATTGATTCGGCACATGATAGTATATTGATATCGATCCATACGTATCATAGTGCGATGAATTGTGGAGACAATGAGTGCAATTTATATGGTACATGATAGTATGTTGACTTCGGTCCATACGGTATTATGGTACTATGATTTGTGATATGGTACGACCGTACGTGGTATGTTGATTTCGATCCATACAATAGCTCGTTACGATGAAACTTGTTTGGTAATAAAAATAGTTAATATTACATTTATTTATATTCTTTAGAAATTGTGTAGTAAGACTTAGTAATGATTGTTACTTTTACCTTAAGTCTTTACTTCGATTACATAACATTGAAGGACTATTACGGGTAATATTTTACTATCGTATGATTGTATGGAATTTGGAAGTGTGGAATTGATAGTAAAGAGCAATTTAGGCCTTTGGACACAATTTCTGGTATGAAATTTGGTTCATAGGATTACTTGCTTTCGTTTTACTCTCACTAGTATTTTTATGCTAATGTTGCTACACTTACAATTTTCAGGTAAACCTCGTCCTAAGAAGCATGGTAGAGGAGGTGGTGTTGTGTGACTAGCCGAGTTGGTGTACGGACAATGATAAACATGCTTTTGGTTTAGCATTCTTTGAAATGCTTGTAAATTATTTCCAACTTTCGTATTTGTGTCTTTTTGAGCCCGAAAGGGTATTTGTTTAAAATCTGCACATGTTTTATGATTTAAATCTCTTTTGGAAGTTTAAATTATATGCTGGAATGCGCATTCCCGATTTATCGCTTTCTCTGAATATGAGTTGTTGTAAACAGATTTTGGTTATTCGATTTTTAAACGAACCCATGCCATTTTTCTTTAAAAATTAAGTCTTCCGCTGTGCATTTGAATTTAAAGAATTTAACGGAAATCGGGTCGTTACAATTACTAAATATGTCATTGCTATTAATACTCCACTTTCTAATAAATATCACATTTTTAGATTATTATGCCCACTTTTTATCTTCCATTGCATGCCACATTTCATATACTTGTAGAAAAATAAATTTTGGAGATGTAAAAAAATATAGATTTACATTGTAAAGTGACATTTTTTTGCATAATAATGATAATTTTTTTCTCTCTTCATATTTTTACTTTTCTCATATATTAACCTTTTTTTCTTCTTTTTACGTCATTTTTTATATAATAATATTAAAATAATTATCAATCAATTAATAAGAAAATGTCAATTTTTTTAATAAATTCATTGGCTTTTTATTGCTTTCAAAACATCAAATTACAAAATAGTTAAAAAAATTAAGTGCAACGTGTGAAATTGAATGTGATATTAGAATAACTAATATTTATTTAGATTTATCACCCATTAATAAAAACAATTATATTTAAGTATTTAAATATTAAATGATTTAATAAAGGTGATGGTGATTTAATTTTAAAATAACTAAAAAAATAAATTCTTTTTTTAAGTTAATATAAAAAAACAATTACAACAAAATATAATTATTGAATTTGTAAGGGTATAGTATTTTATAATATTAAAATAAACTTTATATTTTGAATAAGAAATATTTATAAAAAATTATAAATTTAAAATCAACGGGAAAAAACTAATATAATTTCTTGAATTATAATTAAAAATAGAAATGAATAAATTAACATAAAAAAAAGAAGTATATATATTTAGAACAATCGATTTATTTTTATTTGGTAGTACACTGTATATATGGAAAAAAAATGTCTTAAATAAAAAGAAAATCAATTACATATAATTCATTGAATTAGTAAAGTTTACAATAATTTAAATCTTAAATAGAAAACAATAATACGTTTAATAATTAAAAAAAATAATAAAAGAAAAATTATTTAAAAAAAGATTTATAGCAGAAAAAATATGCTAAACCTTTAAATTATTCTATATTAGATAGAATATCACGTGCGACGCACGTGGTAAGAATCTAGTTTGTTTAAATGTCCATAATATTGTTAATAATTGAATTTCATGAACGTAGGCAAAAACGGCGCTCAAATCAGACTTATGAAGAAGAAGTTATGCCCATTAAGTATTCAAAACGGTCCGTTGCAACGGCGACAAGATCCGGCGGCCGTGTGTTGTAGACAATCAGAATCCGTGGAAAAAAACTGAGAGTGGTCGCACGGCGATGAGACCTGTCGACACGACGATGAGAAAAAGTAAAAAAATAATAATTAATTGCTACGCTGACGTCATCCAAATAGAAGAGAAAAGGCGCACTAACGTCACACTGACATCAGCGCGCATTAAAAGCAATGGCTGGTAGGAAAAAGATGGATCGACATGTCACTCCGTGATTGGCAACACGTCGCTCATCGCTTAGGCTAGACGCTTTGCGGATTGGACGGCGCGGCTCAGCTTGCTTTGCGGCTTTCGTGCTGCTCCTCACTTAAAACGAGGCATTACGTTCGGCTTGACAGCTTCGAACGGCTCAACTCACGACTTGGGTAGATTTATATGCATATTTTATCCAATTTTGCCTATTTAAAGCCTCAATTGTACCAAAATTCACAATCCCTCCTCCCCCTATTTTTCTTGGACTTTTCAATAGTTTTTATTATGTTTTCTAGCTAATTTCTTTATTCGAACTAAGGAATTTCAAGGTTTTGTCATGAATTTTTTAGGTTTTTTTCTTCAATTTAATTCCTATTTTCTCTTTATTCATGATTTCTCTTTGCATACTTTATTGTTAGTGTGTGGGATATTTCTCGTTGGAGTCTTCTTCCACATGGTTGAACACATCGCATCATGTGTTGTCTCTTTGCGGCTGAGTTACCTGAAACAGTTAGAGGAAAGATGGTCAAAAGGGCACCGGTGTGGTTCCGGCCGAGGACCCTCCGACGATCAAGTTAGGTTGTGGTAGGTGAGATATACCTTGCACCGCAAGGAAGAATTAGGTCAATAGAAAGGTCTATCTGTTCTTGTGTTAATGTGTGTACCTGATTTGATAGGTTAAGTGACCGTTATAGTTCCTTGATCGTGGGCTCATCGATGGGGCTAGCATGAGACTAGGCTTAATGGGCTTTCATTCGGCTCAAGAAGGGATAGGCTCCTTCTAATGGTGATTCGGATGGGCCTATCCCCATGTGAATCGGCCTGGTGTGAACGCGGCCCGTGAGTGGGCTATTTTTACCCTTTACAATTTTCCCCTATTTCTTGGGTCGGAAAGTCCGATGCAGGGAATAGTAAGTACTCGAATTGGAGGTGTGATGGTCGTCCTGATCCTTGTATCGTTTGCTTGGCTTGTTTTTCTTGCTTTCTTTGCCAAATGCTTTTGACTTGCAAACATTTTTCCTTATGTTCAAAACGTTCATGGACTTCGTTCGTCCAAGGATTCCTCTTTCGGGAAAGGCTTGGAAAACTTGAACGGGGCGAGGTTTTTCACTTCCGAAGAAGGCTTGAAATATTCGGACGGATCGAGATTTTTGCTTCCGGAGAAGGCTTGTGATTACTCGGACGGACCGAGGTTTTTGCTTCCGGAGAAGGCTTTTGATTACTCAGACAGACCGAGGTTTTTTACGTTTTAATACTCCAACGTCTTCTATTGTTAGGAATAGGAAGTGCTCGGACGGACCAAGGCTTTTGCTTTCGAAGAAGACTTTAAGTGCTTGGATGGACCAAGGCTTTTGCTTCCGGAGAAGGCTTAAATTGCTTGGACGGACCAAGGCTTTTGCTTTCGGAAAAGGCTTTAGGTGCTTGGACGGAGAGTGTATGCAAACCATACGAAGCAAAATTATACAATTTCTTTTTTTCTTTGCTTGTACATTTAGTAAAACAACAAAAACACAAAAAAGAAAAACAACGTTACTCACAAGTTCTCGACCTCTTGGGCAATTCTTCTAGTCTTCATTGCTGTCGATGATGACCATCAGAGTCAATCTCCTTTGTCGCTTCATGGAGGCCAGTTCCTCCTTCAGAGACTTGTTTTCTCTCTCTTAATAGTCCGTGAGGTTCTTCGCCGATTGAATGCGATCTTTGAGCGCATAGTAACGCTCGTCTTATTCGTAGCCTTCCACCATCTCTACGAGTTTTAGGCTTTCTCGAAGAGAACGATTTTCTTGTTCGAGTTGCTCCGTCCGACTGTTCGCCGTTTCGAGAGCCTCTCGGATGCTCTGGACCTCTTGTCTCAGGGTCTCCGAATCTCCTTCTCTCTCTTCCTTCTTTAGAAGAGCCGCCTTGAGCCCGATGTTTTCCGCACGCAATTCCCGATTTTCCCACTTTAGGACCGGCTTAGTCACCTTTGAGGTTGTGGTGGAATCATCTATATCTTCAATCAGATGTCAGGTGGTTGATAGAATAGACTGCAGGATATTCCTGTGATTCTTATCCTTTTATAGTAGACTGGAGGAAATACTTCGTCTGGGAGTTGAAAAGAATTTCCATTAATTCGGATGGCGCTCGATGCATTGAGTTGTTTCATCTTTCAAGGCGATGATGTCAGGTAGTGAGTAGTCGTGTCAAACGTTTATCGTGACGATTACTCGACTCTTTAAATAGGCTTCTAGGAGTTTCCCATTCGCACCTTTGGATCCTGTTTATGAAAATGCTTCTTTTCATTCCCAGATTCTTAAACTTTTTTACAGAATTCAAAATTTCATACCATGGGGTTTTCCCATTCCTTCCTGTTTCTCTTTCACTTTTGGCCCTCCATAGTCATGGCCTGCGTTAAGAGTGTTTGGTCGTGATCTTCTACGCCTGTTTGGTTGGTCTCGACAAACTTGAACCTCTTGGTCGTAATCCTCTATGCCTGTGAGGATGGGCCTTAAGGTTTAGGTCGTCTGGGCTAATCAGTCGCTCCACCACCTCTCACCGCGGCTCCCGAGTTTGTCCTGACTGTATTCAGGAACTGGGGCGAACGATGAGGGGCAACTCCCTCGTCGGTCTAGACTTCAGCATAAGAGTTGGAGTCTTGCTTGGTGTTTTAGGAAGCGAGAAATGTGTTTCCCTGAAGATGAGCGTGGAGCGACGTTAGATGAAAAAGGTGGTTTTCCGGTTCCCCGCTTCTGGGCTTGCCTTGACCTGATAGGAGAAGCGTTCTATCGCCCGGCCAGAAGGTAGTAGGAATGGTATCTTTCCAGCTCTCCTTGAGAGTGATTCTATACTTACTTTTTCTTCTTTGGGCAAAAGCTCGGCTACTTTCCAAAATCCATCAGGCGGCCAGATGTAGCGAGTCTAAGACCTCCCTAACTTTCATCTGTTGGATTCTGTTGAGCCTCGAACATGATGAGTTGGTGGAGCACTCGGCGGGTGACTTGGCACTGACTATTTGCTCTCCGGGCAATACCTTCATCCTCTCCTAGGAGGACATCTTCACTGTTTCCGATACTGATGTCTCGGACTGTAGAATTTTGCTTCTGTAGAACTCTTGTAATTCCTTTCGGCCGAGTTCCCAACATGTGGATCCGAGCCTTACTTCTTTGTAGTGAAATAAAAGTTGGCACTTTATTCACTTGTTATTTCCTTATTTCACTTTCTGTGCGAGTTAATTTTCCATAATTCTCAACACTTGACCATCATCGGTGGTTTATCTAACGGGTTAGATTCTTTAGTCCGCGGGGGACTTAGCAATTTGCCTAATGGATTAGGGCTTTTCATGGTAAAGGCATCGACTGATTGTGTGAAGGAAAAACATGTAATACTTGTATATTAATTTGAAAATGGGCCTCTTCGGCCAAGTACTTGCATGGTTCTCTCATCCTCACACACGATAAATCCTTAAATGTGTGGCGTGCCAAGCCCTCGAAATCAGTTCGCCCCTCTGGTCTTCAAGGCGATAAGTTCCCGGCTTGACTTTTTAGATCACCTTATATGGACCTTCCCAGTTCGGTCCCAGTTTTCCCGCTCCAGGCTCTTGCGGTTTCTGAAAAACTTTTCTCAAGACAAAATCATTGACTTTGAAGCTGCGCTGCTTTACTTTCTTTTCGAAGTACTTGGCCAAATTCTGCTGGTAACTGGCAAGACGGATTAGTGCATGTTCTCTTTTTTCTTCGGCCAAATCTAGTGCTTCTACCATCATGGTGTCATTTTCTGCTTCTAGAATTGAACTCTAGATCGTGGGGATGACCATTTCCATGGGGATGACGGCCTCTACCCCAAAAGCCATGGCGAACTGTGTTTCACTGGTTGGGATTCTAGGGGTGGTCCGATACGCCCAAAGGACTTCTAGCAGCTCATCTACCCATCTTCCCTTCGTTTGTTCCAATCTCTTTTTCAGAGAATCCATGATGGTTTTATTCGACGCTTCTGCCTGTCCGTTAGCCTGCGGGTAGCGGGGTGTCGAATATCGAAGTTCCACTTTTCTGTCCACCCAATACTTCCATATGGATCTTCTTGTTAATTGAGTTCCATTATCGGTGATGATGATTTTGGGGATTCCGAAGCGGGTAAATATGTTCTTCCAAAGAAACATTTCAATTTTTTATTCCGTAATCTTCGCCAGTGGCTCGGATTCAATCCATTTAAAGAAGTAGTTTGTTTCTACAATTAGATAGCACTTCTGTCCTGGGGCTAACAACAGTTTTCTCACTAGGTCTAGACCCCACTGCATGAAGGGCCAAGGTGCTGAGATTGTAGTTAGCATCGTTGGCGGTGCGTGAATCATCCTTGCAAACCTTTTGCATTTGTTGCACCGGACGACGAAGTCTTTGGAATCTTTGACCATGGTGGGCTAGTAATACCCTTGTGTTAACGCCCTGTGACTCAAGGACCTTGGTCCTGTGTGATTTTCGCAATGTCCAAGGTGCAACTCTTTCAGCACCTAAGAGCTTTTTGACTTTCCCAGACATTTTAGATAGGGTCCACTGAAGGACCTCCTGTATAATTCTCCTTGAATGATCGAGTATCTGGTTGCTTTGGATCGGATTTTCCGCGCTTCCAGTTTCTCTTCGGGTAGAAGTCCCGATCGTAAGTACTCGAGGATTTGGTTCCTCCAGTCAGGCTCGGGTTCCGAATTATGCTATACCAGCATTACTTGTCCGATCACTCCATCGTCTCCACTCCCCATGTTCGAATCAAGGATAATGCTTGATTCAAACAAATAATCGACAGGGATAATTCTTCTCGTCTTCGTTTGGACTGCCGAACCGAGGTTAGCCATAGCGTCAACATGTCCGTTTTCAGCCCTAGGCACTTGGCTAATGGTGTACTCGGCGAACTGAGACAAGATAGACATAATTCTTTCCAGGTATCTCGTCATTCTAGGACTAACCCTGCGGCGGATCCTCTTGAATTCAAGGATCCATCAACGCTTAGGGTCCAGGATTCCTTCCCGGGGCCTTCCGGTAGAGGCGAGCTCGTCTCAGTCCCATTCAAGCTTGTTGGGGTCATCTCTGCAACGAAGTCTACGAGGACTTGCCTTTTAATGGCTGTCCGCGGTTTGTAAGTGATGTCGTATCCACCGAGTTCTATTGCCCATTTTATTAGGCGTCTTGAAACATCAGGCTTGTGGAGAATGGCCTTTAGTGGGAAGGTCGTCTTTACCACTATCTGATGACCCTGGAAATAGTGTTTCAGTTTGCGTGAAGTGACTATCAGGGCTAACGCTAGTTTCTCCATTTTCGAGTATTGCTTTTCAACGTTGACCATTGTTTTACTTATGTAGTAGATTGGGTGTTGAGTTTGCCTGTCTTCTCTCACCAGTGCTGAGCTAACCGCCGCATTAGACACTGCCAAGTATAGAAATAGCTTTTCGTTATCTGAGGGCTTGGCCAGCAGCAGGGGCGAAGACAAGTAAACCTTGAGCTCTTCGAATGCTTCCTGGCACTCAACTCCCCAACCAAACTTTTTGCTCCTTTTCAGCTCCTTGAAGAAGAGTAGGCATTTATCTGATGATCGAGATATGAACCTGTTCAATGCCGCCAAACATCTAGTTAGTTTTTGTACACCCTTCAGATTCGTGGGTGCTTGCATGTCTATTATCACTTGAATCTGGTCAGGGTTCGCCTCGATCCCGCGGCTGGTCACCAGGTGACCTAAGAACTTGCCTACTGGGACTCCGAATGTACATTTATCTTGGTTTAGTTTCATCCCGTACCGGTTTAGCACTTCGAATGCTTGTTCTATGTGAGCTAGATGGTCCTCTACCTTTCGTGACTTGATCAACATATCGTCGATGTACACCTCCAATGTCTTTCCCAAAAGATCTTTGAACATTCAATTCATCAGGTGCTGATAGGTGGCTCCTGCATTCTTCAAACCAAAGGGCATCACAGTGTAGCAGTACATGCCCACATTGGTTATGAACGAGGTTTTTTCTTGGTCTTTCGGGTTCATCTTGATTTGGTTGTATCCGGAGAAGGCGTCCATGAAACTGAGCAGTTCGTAACCGGCCGTGGCCTCTACTAGTTGATCAATTTTGGACAGTGGGAAAGAGTCTTTTGGGCAAGCTTTGTTGAGATCCGTGAAGTCAATGTACGCCCTCCATTTCCCATTCTTTTTCTTCACGACCACTACATTGGCCAGCCACTCAGGGTATTTTACCTCTCGGATGAAACCCGTCTCTAGAAGTTTCTGAACCTCTTCGTTGATGATGTCATTTTGCTTGGTGCAAATTTGCGCCTCTTCTGTTTGACGGGAGGTTGGCTTGGATCAACTTCGAGGTTATGAGTTATGATATCTAGGTTTATATCGGGCATGTTTGTGTGATCCCAGGTGAACATCCTCCAACTTTTCCTTAGGAGGTTTATCAGTCCGTCTCTCAGATTTTCTTTCAGATCTTTCCCAATGCTCGTTGTTTTCTCCTGATCTTCTTGATGGATCTTGATTTTCATCGATCCGTCCTCAGGTGCTTTAATTCTTGGTCGAGCAAAGGGTGGGCCTCTTTCGGGGCCCCGATTCTGTATCTGCTATGCTTGGCATTGAGACTTTAACTTGACGATTTCAACCAAACACGATCTTGCAACCTGTTGGTCCCCTTTTATAACCCTAATCCCCTTTTCAGTGGGGTATTTTAGCTTCTGCTGAAGAGTGGAAGGGTGTGCCCCCATGTCATGAATCCACAGCCTTCCGAGTAGGGCATTGTATCCCGAGCGGGCGTCTATGAAATGAAAGAGGGCCATTGGGTTTGCGCCTTCGACTCGGACTGGCAGTTTGATAGTCCCACTGGATTTTGTAACTGTTCCATTGAATCCCACCAGGTCCTGGGAGTTTGAGGAGAGATCTGATTCTCTAAGCTTCATGATCCGGAACGCGGACATGTAGAGTATATTGATGGAAGAACCTGGATCCACTAGAACCCTGCTGATTGTATGAGATCCGATGGATATTGCTATCACCAGTGCGTCGTTCTAGCGCAGGTGTACGTCTTCTAGATCCTTCCTGGAGTATTTGATCAAGTCCTTGAAAACGTGCTCGACCTGATAGATGGGGAGTTCAGCTTCGTGATGAGAATTTTTGTGAGCGTTGACAGACTCTCCGGTGCAGTGGATTGAACTGATCTGACCGTCCCCCGAAACTTCCACGAGCATGGCGAGCCTCTCATTGGTGTCCCTCGGATCTTTCCTTTCGATCCTTCAAATCGGACCCTGTTCGCATACGCGATTTATTTTTCGGGTGAGGATCTTGTAGTTTTCCGTGGCATGCCCGTTGGATTTGTGGAACCTGTAGTAGGGTTCCTTTCTTTCCAGACTTTTTTGGGCATATCGCAACCTCTTCTATCTCTCTTCCTTTCGGAAGGTGTTTTTCGCCGTTTCTGCTTGCAGGATCCGTTCTGGGCTTCGCTTCTTCGGATCTCTGATCCTACTCCATCACGACTTTCTTTCCACCTCATCTCTTTTTTCTTCTTTTCTTCTTTCCGAGGGCCCACACTCTCTTCTTTTTCTTTCCTCAGTAGAGGGTTCCCTCTTCTTCCACGTTCCTTCAGATTTCGACCCTGTTCTCCGTATTTCTTGGGCTACCCTTTCGGATTCATTCTTCGATATCTTCGCCATCGCTCTGTCCAATGCCTCTTTCATGGTTGTTGGCCTTATCTTATTGAAAGACCTCCAGAGGGGGTGGTTTGGTTAAGGCGTCTAGATCGAGGTTGATTACGCACGAGGATTCCATCATGTTTGCAAAGTGGGCCACATGTTCCATCATATCCCCAATTCCGTCATACATTTCAAACTTGGGGAGGATGAAGTGCCTCAGCTGCGGAATGGACATAAAGTCTCGTAAAAGGGGAATCCCCCGGCTCTCGGGAGTTTGAGTTAGGTTTGGCTCTTTTCTCTGATGCCTTCTTTGCCGGTGTACTTCTGCTGTTTTTCCGACATTTGTCCTTGTCGGTGGACGCTGAGCTTCCTTCGTCGCTTCCTAAGTAACTAGAGTCCTGATGTCCTTCAGCATCTCTCTGGGACGGCACCTTGTCTCGAGTCTGTCGAGCGGGGCCTGTTTTGCTTCAGACGTCTTTTTCCTTCGACCAGGGGATCTCCAAGCTAGTGTTTTCCCCTCGTCGACGGGCCATCAGCCTGGTCCGCAGGTCGTCTTCCGGCACATTCTTTCCCTTATCGGACATGGTGGCCCTCCGACGCCACCGCCTGATACCAATTGTGACTTCCTGAAATAACCGAATAAATAAGTAAACACATAACTCATTTGAAAAATATAGTTAAATCAGAGTAAAACTGAATAAATGCGGAAGAGTTTATTTAATTATGAAAGAAATATTCTAAACAAAAACATTTATTTTGGCGCCAATTTAAATAATTAAAAACAACTAAAATAAATTTAAAATGAAAATCCATAAAACAAATGACAAAATGTTCAATAAAATAAAATTAAAATTAAATAAATAGAAATGACAAGTCTTAAGGGTCTATCAGTGTAGCGCCATCTTCGTCAATCGCCACGGTCTCCGTCAATATCAATGTTACCTGCAAAATAAAAGTTTGCAGGGCATTCATATACCGTGAGTTTTTAGCTCAGTAGATTAAAACCAAACTCATATAAGCAAATTAAATCCAAAGAGTTATCATCATTATACTTTATGGATACTCGTCCATTTTCACGCTTTATAATTAATTAGGTAGGTACTTAGCCTACAACAACTCTTATTTAATATTAAATTTGTACATAGGTATAAATGTGGAATACGCGACCACAAACTATACGAGCCATACTATCCAGCTTGGAAATAGGTATCAGGGCTAACCATGATATGTGCCATAGTTAGGCCTCATCATATGGATAAAGCCCGTGGGCCGGCCCAAGCCCAGCCTGGACCTGGCCCGTAAGTCAACGGTTGACGGGCCAGGCCCGGTCCGACCTATAAATCAATGGGCTGGATATGGATCATGCATTTGAGCCCAAGCCCGGCCCGCGGGCTTTATCCATAGGGCCCCCATCAGGCCCGACCCTAAGCCCGGTTCAAAGCCCGTTAAAAAAATTATTTAAAATATATATAAATATATTTTATATTTGAGAAAAATGCACATGATTTATGCATATAAGTAGGTGCCAACCTAGTTGGATGTATTTACATTGCAATTATGCAAATTATTTCTCGAAAAAACAATTATGTAAATCTTATTTCTTTGTGAAATCATTATACTTCATTATTATTATTTATCCATTTTAGTTTTTCTCTTTTTAAGTTAAATTAAAATATATATATATATATATATATATATATATATATATATATATATATATATATATATATATATATAGTCAAATTAAGTTAAAAGAATGATAAATAAATTTAATTTAAAAAGTTTAATTCCATATAAAATAAAGTATAAATAAAAAAATATATAATAACAAAATAATAAATTAACTTCATCACTTTATAGTTAAATTTAAGTTTAATTAACATATAGGAACAAATATAAATAAACAATTTAATAGTAAAAATTTAAATTAACTTTTTTTTCATCATTTTAGAGTTAAGTGTAAGTTTAAAAAGCTAAAAATAATTTTTTAAAAATACAACTAATAAATTAATGGAAATTTAATTAAATGCATAAAAATTTGAACGGGCTGAGCTAAGCCCGCAAAAACGGGCCCAGCCCGGCCCGGCCCGTATTTTATCTCATGGGTCCAAGCCTGTGGGCTGGGCTTGGGCTTACCCTTTTAAGTCAGGCCCGGGCCAGGCCCGACCTATTTATAGAGCAGGCCTGCCAGGCCCGGCCCAAGCCCATTCATTTAAGGGCCAGCCCGGCCTGGCCCGACCCATTGATGAGGCTTAGCCATAGTATTCAGCGTTACAAATTTAATACGTAATTATTATATCTCTTGTTTACTATTAAATTTGTATATAGGTATCATAGTGGGGTATAGGGCCACTCATGATACGTGACATTCTAAGCATCCAGCTTTACAAATTTAATAGGTGTGTTTATTAGGTTAGTTTAAAACTTAAACCACTATTAGGCCCTAAATATAGCACATAACCAACTAACGAACATAATTTAAATAAATATAATATTTGCAAATCAACAAGCACATATTAATAACACTAATAATAATAACTAAAATCAATAATAAAAATTAAAATAAAATAAAATAATAATAGTAATAATAAGAATAATATTATTAATAGTAATAATAAGAATAAGAATTTAAAATCAATAATAATAATAATAATAATAATTAAAATAATAATAATAATAATAATAATAATAATAATTAAAATAATAATAAAAAAAATAAAAAAAAAAAAAAAATAATAATTAAAATCAATAAATCATCTCCCGAAAATATCATATTAATCCCATAACCAACAAGCAATCACATGGAATTTAACTTAACTTCTAAGTAGGAATTAACCTACTTTAATAGCAAATTGAGCAAGCAAACGAGCTCGAAATAACACCAAATAAAATCCTAGAGGTGCCCAAAACCGATATTGACATTAATTTAAAGTCAATTTTATTAAAACCGGAAGCACGGGACGAAAATGGGCCCAAATTGACCCAAAATCAGGTCTGGACCGGTTTGGACCAGCTGAACCAGTCCAATTGGACCAAGCTCAGCCGGTCCAGTTGGACCGGTCATCCCTTCCCCCATCAGCTCGCAGACGCAAATAACAGAAACAAAAAAAGAAAGAGCATGACGAGCAGCTCACCTACGCACGAACAACGACGCTGATCTGGGGCCGGGAAACAGTTGGAAACGATTCAAAATGTCCGACAAGAAGCGCTACAACGAACCAAATCCAAAACGATCTCAGATCTGTGAAGAACAACCAAGAACCACAGCCAGAAACCGGCAAGATCAAACGGAAAACGGCAAGCTTAAAACCGAAGGAAAACATGAAAAACGAGTATGAATTCCTTGGTCTCGACGTGAAAACAACAATAAAACTCGTATACAATGATTCCAATGAGATTTACCTTTGAAACGATGAGTTGAATGATGTTTACTTGACTAATTCCGGTGAGTTATGGAGCTTAAATCTGTGTAAGAACAGCAGCCCATAAGGTTTGAATTCGATTCGGAGTTAACAGGAAAACAACGATTCGTAAAAGTGATCACTAACTTGCAAGAAAACGAAACGGGAACTCAGCTGATGCGTGCAGCTGGCGAGAGGAGTTCACATAAAAAAGAAATCGTAATCTAGGGTTGGTGTCAAAATATAAGTTGAATAATTACGATAATGCCCCTGAAAGTAATAATAAGAGTTAGGGACGTAAACGGTATTCAGGTCATATCTTTTTACTCGGAACTCGGAATTGAGCCTATTCAATTGCGTTGGATTCGTAGCAACGTGACGGTTCAGGAAAACTAAAGATAACGTTATTTGGATCAAAATTGGTGAAAAGACTAAAATACCCTTGGCGAAAATCCTTGTTGTTACATCTACATTCAGGATATTTTGGCTGTTAGTGTGGACCGCTGCCAAGCCTTTCCCCAGTAAGGCTCTCATTTCCCGTACTTCTTTTCTCAAAGCTTTGTACGCTTCTACCATTTCTCGATGTTCTGCCAGTGCGATGGTGACGGTTCTTGGTGCCGCATCGAGGTTCTGGGCGTTGTCGTTTTGAGCATCGTCGGTTACTCCTTTGTCTCTAGCTGCATTTTTGTTGAGAACTCGTTCCCTGGTTGAACGAGTGGTCATTGTTTTCGACTTGTGGGTACCGCGTTAGTATCTGGATTTTGTCGGCAATCGAAGATGAACGGCCCCACGATGGGCACCAAACTGTGTGGGATATTTCTCGTCGGAGTCTTCTTCCACACGGTTGAACACGTTGCGTCACGTATCGTCTCTTTGCGGCAGAGTTACCTGAAACACTTAGAGGAAAGACAGTCAAAAGGGCACCGGGTGGTACCGGCCGAGGACCCTCCGACAATCAAGTTAGGTGGTGGTAGGTGAGATATACCTTGCGCCGCAAGGAAGAATTAGGTCAATAAAAAGGTCTATCTGTTCCTGTGTGAATGTTTGTACCTAATTTTTGATAGGTTAAGTGGCCTTTATAGTTCCTTGATTGTGGGCTCATCTATGCTAGCATGAGACTAGGCTTAATGGGCCTTCACTCGGCCCAAGAAGGATAGGCTCCTTCTGATGGTGATTCGGATGGGCCTGTCCCCATGTGAATCGGCCTGATGTGAACGCGGCCCGTGAGTGAGCTATTTTTACCCTTTACAGTTAGTTAATTGTTGTGCATAGTTTCCATTTGGCCAATTGTTAATTTTTCATATAGCTAGTTAGAACGTTAAATCCGTAATTATTTAATTGTTCTAATACAAGTAGAATAATAGCATAAATTGATTAAGGACACTTTTTAATTTATGTTATGTGAATTTATGATCTAACTTAAATGAATCAGTCGTACTGTGTTTGTTAGTTAGAATTGGGTCCTTCTCATCTTAATGTTGTTAGCGGGTTAAATCTTATTATCGTATTCTAAGGTTATCTGTTAATTAGGAAAGTAGTCAGTAGATCGTATCTTGGCTATCGAGAAACTAAGGAAGGGAACTTGTTTTTCCGGCGACTTCCAACTAATTTAGAGAAGAATTTAAGAATGCATGTTTAGTAATCGATGATCAAATTAATGAACCATAACTGAGATGAACCTTTAGTTGGAAGCTTTATCTGTTGATTTCTTATTCTTTTTAATTTATTTTCCGTTTTATTTTCAAAACTCAAAACCCCTGTTTTATTAACTTTAATTTAATTCCCTTTTCCCTGTGGAGATCGACATTACTCACCACTACTACAAAATTCTAAATCCCGAGAGTAAGTATTTATTTTTAGTGGTTTTGACACCCATCATGATAATAATTATCTACGAAACCATGATTGTACAAGTGTAACTTCACATCATCTGTCGGTAATATCTTCTTATTTCTACACTTTTTACGTGGACATCGTATCTTGTTTCCGTAGTTATAAAAAAAACACAGTGGATTGACAAAATTCAACAAACTCTTTGACCCTGGCTACAAATTGGTCATTTAGAAAACCTCCAACCAAACGGCCACTCACGCATTTTCTCTCTCGGTAATAAGGTAACAAAATTTACTTTTATTTGAGTGATTCTGCACACCTATTTATAATTTTTATGCTGCTCTTTTTGCTATCAAATTTATGTCTATTTTGGGGGGAACTATTCTCGCCATAAAACATTGGAGGGAAAATTTTAACGAAAAACTACGTCTCTAAATAAAACAAATAAATTTCAGTAGCGACGGACTATGATATGAAAACCCTAGATTTGGATCAAGAACCCTTGAGTCACCAAGATCTAAAACACCCAAAACAATTTAGAAAAACCCAAGGAACATGAGTCAAGAAGATTATTCCTAGATCTATGATCTTGAAATAAGAAGTACTTGTTTCTTATCTCAAGATTGAAACAATCCACAAACACTTTAGATCAACATAAGTCAAGAAGATTATTTCTAGATTTATGATCTTGAAATAAGAAGTACTTGTTTCTTATCTCAAGATTGAAACAATCCACAAACACTTTAGATCAAGAGTGTTTGATTGTTTCTAAACAAGTAATCTAAAGCAAGACTACTAAGATATACAATGGACAATCATCCAAGCAAGAGGTTTCAAGCCAAGAGACAACTTTTCAATTCATCAAATCTGGATATTAGGTTTACAAATAGTCTTTAAATAGTCAAGAGAAAAACCCTTAAACAAAAGCCCAAAAGAAATCAGCTCATAATAAAATTTGGGCATGTGAACAACATTTAAGGAAAGAATAAAGCAATTAGAGCTTAAAGCAAAACGTAAAGTGTCCCGTTTTAGGAAACTTTCCTAAAATGACTTTAAATTTAAAAATCATTGCACATGTCTCTAATATTCCTCCTCCAAATGCACTTGCCATAAATTAAAAGTGCATTTCATCGTCTTCCATTGCCTCCAAGATTGGATCATCAAAATCTGTCTTCACTTTGCTCATGTATGCTTGACAATGGATATTCAAGGCTTGTTGAAGCTTCTTGGCATTTGATCTTGTAATTGGTCCTTGTAGCATCCTAAGCTTGTCTTGTGGTGTTTGTGCTCCGTGAATCATATCAGACTACGTCTCTGAATAAGGAGAGAGCTATTCTTATTTGAAACAGTGCTTTAGCGACACAGTTCGCCGCTAATTTAGTGTCTAAAAAAGTTGCTAATTTGGTGGGAAGTTGCACGTCATTTCTTGAGACAAATCATTAACGATAGAGTAATTTAGGATGCTAATTAGCGACACATTGCGTCACTAAAGTCAAACTCACAATCAGCATTAGTGATGTAGGACTTTATGACGCTAGGTAACGATCATTTGTGTCGCTAAAAGTCAAACTCACTATCAGAGACACATTTCATCGCTAACCAGCGTCCCATTATTTGTGTCACTAAATGTTGATCGCTAATTCTAGTTTTGCTTGTAGTGTCTCCCTTGATATTAGTTGCAGTATTTTTTGTCTTTTTTTTTAATCTGTTAACAATTGTAACTATGGTTTAATTATTGCAATTGTGGATCTATTAATGATTTCATAATATAAACATATAATTCATATCTTCCTCAAGCAGATGAAGATAAACAAATTTATTATTAAATTAAACAAGATTAAGTCACTTTCAAAAACCTTTGTCGGCCAAATTTTGGGCCTCACTAGCAAAACCCGTAATTTGTAGTGTATGTTTGTTTTAGTTATAACAGAACATATGATCATTGGTCAAGAATTATTAAATCCCAACTCATTAGTCACATTAACAAAGGGGAGTCTTATGAAATTATGCTCTAAAGTATGCCAATTAAATCATGTTTTTTGAACATCCAACGTCCTTTTTAATTAATTTTGTTTAATTTCCTTTTTAAATGTACTTAATGTTCTAATTAAAGGTAGGTTAAGAGTAGGACGGTAGTTTGAGATGGAATCTCAATCTTCTAAATAAATAAAACTATGTTAAGAGTAGGACATTCCGATTCACTTAAACATCTATTGCAAATTGTTAGACTTAGAAAATTTGAACTATTAATAGCAATTTAAAACAAGTGAATTCTATTAATTGAATCTCACTCATTACAAATTAAATCCTCAGTTACAGTTAAGAGGGATGAAAATGGGTGTTTGGTTGGGATTTGAGAATAGAAAATTGGAGTGGAATGGCTATTCAACTTTTTGTTTCACATTTCTTTTTCTTTGGTATTGACATAACATTCTCAGGTTTACTATATGATTCGACGTCTCATTCCAACACACTCGCGTTATTTTTAGTAGGGTAAAGTACCCTTTAGACCCTGAGGTCGTGTCTATTTAGTCCCTGCGTTTTCAATTTGTATCTAAGTGGTCCCTGAGTTTTGGATATTGTGTCTATTTGGTCCCTAGATTTTCAAGAACTATTAGAAATAAATTTAATTGGTCTTTAATTTAATGTATTCGTTAATTTCTTACCAGATTATTGACTTAACATTGACATAACATGTTTAATCGGTCAAAATACGAAGATAGGATTAAATATTATTTCAAATCTTTCATCAATCTAGGCCTAAAATTTGACATAATAATTAATCTCATGTCAATATTTTGGTCAACTAAACATTTTATGTCACCGTTAAGTCGATATTATATTAATGAGTTAACAAATTAAGGAAGAATTAAACTTTTTTCTAATCATTTAGGGACCATTTAGATACAAATTGAAAACTCAGGGACCAAATAGACATAATATTTATAACTTAGGGGTTAAATAGACACAAATTAAAAATGCATGGACTAAATAGACACAATATCCAAAACTGGGGGTGGGGGTGGGCAAAAATTGAAAACGTGGGACCAAATAGTTGGGGGACCAAATGAGTACTTTACCCTTTTTAATACTAGTAAGAGTTTACGTGCGTTGCACGTGTTTTTAAAATCATTAACCGATCATTATAAATATTACTCAATCATATAAAAAAGAATAATACATTAATTTTTATCATTATATAAATAATTGATTTTTTCAAAGAAGAATTATATTATTGATCAAAGTTAACTTATTATAAGAAAGAGAATAAAATAATATTACTATTAAGATGGATACTTAATTTATCTAAAACTAAATTAAAAAATTATTAGAAATAAAATAATAATACTTAATTACTATTTACACACTTTTTCTTTTATTTCATCATCTTAAATATATATTACATCATCTAAATAAAAAAAATACAAACTACCCACTCATATAACCAAGATTTTAGGAATCTACTCAACAATTAAATTGATTAATTCTAATTTACAAATTGTACACAAAATTAAAATGATAATAACTAAAATCAAAATTATAAAAATTAGGAATCCAACATTATTCTCTCACCTTAAAGATCATTTTCATAGATGACATGGATTGCAATCGCCTCAATTTTGAATAAATTGAGTACCTCGAAGATTTCATGAAACGAATGGTACATTGATATGATATCATAGTGACCCTTCACTAGTAAAATTTGGTTTAATAAATCAATTATTCTCTCTTTTAAAATGTCATAGGCTTTTCAAAAGAAATTGGCTTTGAAAGCAATTTATATATAAAATGGATACATGATTCCAAAATAATATTTTATCCTCATTCAAAGCATCTTGAAAGGTTTTTAAACCCCAAGTAAATCATATTAAATATATTGTGATAATTAAAATATACAATAAATATCTTTTTTAAAAATAAAAAAATAAAAAATAATTTTGAAACAAAAAATACTTCCCAAATCCCTACGTTTTATGTTGTGTTTAGAAAAATAAGTTTTTTAAAACTAATTCATTAAATGATTAAATATTAATTTGAAATTGAAAAACAAATATTAAAAATTAGTATTTTATCCCCATTCAAAGTATTTTGAAAGGTTTTTAAACCCTAAATAAATCATATTAAATATATTGTGATAATCAAGATATATACAATAAATATCTTTTTAAAAAAAACTAAAAAAATAAACTTGAAACAAAAAATAGTCCCTAACAAAATCCCACGTCTCATGTTGTGTTTAGAAGAAATGGAAAATTATGTGTGGTAGCCAACTTATGAGTTTTGTTTTCATATATGCCACACTTTCATGTTTATATCAGATTTACCCATTTTTATATATTCTATTAATTTAATGATATATCATTGATGTAATTTTACAACAATAATTTATCAGTAATGTAAATTCTAGTATTAAATTTATATCAATAATATAAATTTACAAAAATAATATATCAATTATAATCAAATTTTCATTAAAAAATTATGGGTTAATTATGTGTTGGGTAATTTTGATATTTTTCAATGTTTGTGGTTTTTTTGAAAACTGAGACTCGATATTGGGTATATGTGATAATATCCCTTTAGAAATATGATTTTTTTAAACTAATTCATTAAATGATTAAATATTAATTTGAAATTGAAAAACAAAAATTTAAGGGTAAACTTCCTCCCAGGTTCACAATTGATCACCTTTTAATCTTCCACTTATTAGATTCAATAGATTCATTAGTGTATTGATAATAAATTACTTTAATATTGAAAACTTATAAAATTATAGAGTACAAAAAATTTAGAATAAATCTAGATTATTTGTATATCCAAATTATGGAAAGGTTAATAAAATTAAAGTAGCAATGAGTATAATTCATTAATCTAAATTATATTTAAAAAAATATCAGTTTCCCAACCCCCAACTAAACACCCCACAAGGAAAAACGTAGCTTCTAAGAGAGAGAGAATGTAACAAAGTCATCCTTAATGATATGAAAACTTACATCCAGTTGGTTGCAAATTGTTTCAACTTGCAATATTGAAGAAAAACATATAAGAGTATCTTCTACTCTTTCACACTAAGAAACCAATGATTTACATTAGGATTCCACACAATCTCTCATTCTTTTTGACTCACGGTCACCAAAAAAGCCTTATCTTTTTGGCTTCACCTTTTCAACAAAATAAACCCAAAAATATATATTTTGCATATATTATAGAGAGAATCAATCATATTCCATTTGTGGTTTAATTAACAGCTGAGCAAATCTTTCTTATCTCACCTTCAGTTCCAGATTTGACTTCAATATTACTCATCTTAACCATTGATTTCCCAAACTCAACATTAAAGGTTAAACCCAAAAGGCCTCTTAAACCCAAGAAACGTTGAACGAACGTGCGAGTAGACGAATCGGTCCATAGCACTTGATCAGATTCCAAAACTCCACGTCCATTCCTTAAGTTTGAGAAGAAAGACGTGTCGAATCTATCGACGCTGCCGTTATCTAATCCGACTCTGCGTGAACCGTCTCCGTTTTCTGGGCAAAGTGCTCGTAGCTGACTAACAAAAGATGGGTCAATGGATGGATCAGCTCCGGTTCCTGTGGTGGTGAAGTTGAAGAGTCTGTATCTGAAAAACTGGCAGGCTGTAGTGCCAATTGTATGTCCACCTATAAATATAACTCATTTTTAAGAACAAGATATATTTATAAATATAACAAGTTTTTAAAATTTAAATTAATGATTTAATACAATTTATAGTAATTGTCTAAAGTGATTATCTAAGTAATTGATTTACGGTTGATTGACGTGCTAAAAAATCTAATAAATTTGCAAATAAAATAGTGACGTCGGTTGGATTTTCTTTTTTATTTTATTTGGATGAGTTTGATAAAAAAAAATCATTATATACTTTATACTTCCCCTTCCACAACTTAATCATAATTTCAAATATCATGATAAAAATTTGATTTATTTTTAAAATTAACATATTTTACGTTTTTATTAAAATTCTCTCTTATATTATTATAGGATGGAGAATCTCATTTGTTGGTTTTCATTTAGATGTTTCAAATTATAATTAAGTATCTATGTTAATAATTTCATTATTTAATGATTTTTTTCATTAAATTAGTGAACGCTAACAAGTATCATTTTGAAAATACCCGAAAACTTTTGCTATTTTTAAAATTAACTACTAATTCATTAATAATCGGGAGGCAATAACAATAGTTATAATTTAAACTCATGATCTCCTACTTTAATTAAATGCTAAATAGCATGTATAGACTTACCAACTAAAGTGACAAGGTCTTGGGTATTGAGTCCCTTGGCACTGAACTTGCTCTTCTGAACCTCAACAGAATCTGTAAATCCAGGCAAATTATTGGCCTCTGAAGCCACTGAAACTCTCCCATCTCTACGCCCCGTAGGCACTCTCCAGCTTATTCCACTCGTCTACATCAAAACCAAAATAAAATTAAAAATGGTAAATATATATATATATATAGTAATTTTTTTGCTAAAGTATACCCGTCATCCATATCCTTTCGAGTTTGTGTCAATTTCATCCTTAAGTTATAGATTTTTGGCTGAATTATACCTGTCATCCGTTTGATAGGGACATTTGTGATACTTTTAAAAAGCATATATAGTGATGAGGTTGACACAAACCCAAAACGATAGGGAGGATAGATATAATTAAACCTAAATATTTTAACGTGTCAATTAGCCAATGATAATGACTTTACATGATTATCGCCAATAATCCAAAAAAATATGTTATATTTATAAATATTTTTGAAAGAATACTACATTTGTAAAAGTTTAATAATATATGAAGTCCAAAATATAGGCTTACCAAAACAACAGAGTCACGGGCAGCAAGAGTAAGAATGTCAGCACATGAGACAATGCCAGGACAAGCAGCTTCAAGCTGAGACTTGGCATCATCAATAACCTCAAACCCTTTCAAAGAAAGGTTAGGCGGCGCGGTTCTCTCAGTACCGGCACCGGCAATGAGGACGGAAGCATCGCAACCTCGGACGAAGCAGTCATGGAAATGCATTCGCAATAACCCGGGAGCTATTGAAGGGTCAGATCGGAAATGAGATTGGACAGTGGCTTGGACAATGGATTCTGCTCGTGGACAAGTCCTTGAGTAGAAGCCAATGGTAGTGGCAGCTTGGCCATGAACAGATCCAAGCAATGCAAAAACAATAAAAACAAGCATTGCATAATTGAAATAAAGCTTTGCCATTAAAAGGGTTTAAGTGTGAAATAATTTGCATGGAAATGAATGAGTGAGTGAGATTATTTAAAGAGAGGGGAAGAGTCAAAGAGTAAGCAAAGATGGCTGATAAAGTTGATTACAGCAAGGAAGGATTTGTCGTTTAGGGTAAGTGGGGGAGTTTGATTTTGGTCAAATAAAAAATGATGAAATTTCCGCGTGGGACAAATCACAAATGAGAAGCATGAAATTTTCTACCAATTACAAACCGGCTTTGAAAAGTTAATAAGCTGGACACAAACAAACAAAGGACATGCAGGACCACGTTTACCCATCCTAAAGCAAGGAGTATCCTTTCCACAAACATCTCACACAAGTATAGTTATGTGTAGTGTAACCCGTAAATAAATTAAAAGATAAAAATGACATATGGATAATTTGAAATAGATTTAATTTTTAAATAAAAAGTTTAAAAAAACTTAAATCCCTTTTTATTTTTTAATTTATTTTAGATTATCATAAATTAAACTACCCAACAAGATTAAAATATCATAAATTAAACTACAAACAAGTTTTTGAAACCTTGTAGCGTCTTTTAGTAGTATCTCTTTTCTCCTTTTTCAACTTGAGATATGTTTCCATTGGAGTGGCCATCTCTTTTGACTCCCCCATGTCAAGACAATTCACAAGACTCTTTGTGTATCTTCTCTGAGATACAAAATAACCTTGATCTAAATTTTCAACTTCTAGGGTCAAAAAAGTATCCAATTTCTCCAAGTGAGAAATTTCAGTTTCATCATCTTCGGTAATTGTCATATGTCGTCAACATACAATAAAACTAATAACTACATATTTGATTCTAATTTTGCAAACCAAGTAGATCTAAATCAGAAACTTTAAAACCACAAAATATGAAGTATTGAGTAACTTTACCATACCAAACACGCGAAGCTTGTTTGAGGCCATACATCACCTTCTTTAATCGACGAATGTGATTGTGAAATTTCTTGAAGATGAATACTTATGGTTGTTCAATTAGTACTTCACGATCCCACTCGGTGTAAAACAACACGTTCTTTACATCAAGTGACCATAGCTTTCAACTATTATAAGTGATTACGCCCAAAAATATGCAAACGCTAAGCGGTCGATTGTAGTTTAGATGGGCGGTCGTATCCACAGAAATGATGATCAAGAAAGAATTTAAGTAGAAGAAATTTAGAAAAAGATAGATGGGTTGAGAATTTTGGTTATATGAATTGTGCCATCAGATTTCTTCTTCAAACGATAGATCTATTTGTAAGTAACTAGTTTGGAATTTTCTTGTTTTGGTACAAGCTCACACGTCTCATTTGTTTTTAAAGCATTAGCTAAAAGAAGTGAGATCTAAATTTAGCGCGTAGCAGAAAATAAATTGTTTATTAATTAATGTAATGTCCCAGGTTTTTACAGGTACACTGCAAAAGGCTTGAGTATTACTGACGCGGGTCAAGGTCGGTAATATTCATTGTCGTGTCAAAATGAGCAATGTCGACGTCACGTAAACGCCGGCAGTGACGTCAACATTGCCACGTCGGCAATGCTCAAGAGCCTCGTTCAGCCTCATAGTTGACGGTCTTGCATATCAATGACGCGGGACATGGCATATCGACGCCACGTCGGCATTGGGCTTACCAAAAAAACCTATGGTATCTCTACCGACGCATTAGCGTCGATATCTAGGTTACCACAGAGGTCTTTATCGACGCCATCACGCCGGTAAAGCCTATATTTTTTTAATAAATAAAACTGTTTATTTGTACTCCATCTAAAGCGATATGTTTTATCAATTATGAACTATGCTTAGATTCGACAACATACACAACAATGTTTGAAATATCTAAAACACAACAAACATAAATCAACAATCAACACTTTATATAAGTGTTTGAGTTGATATAAATGTATTTTAAATATCTAAACATGATTTGTCTAGAAAAGTTAAAAAAAAACTAAAATACATGCACTAAGCATTACCCCCACTCCTTCGCTCTTGAAAAACAGTCCAATTTCTCATGAATTCTTGAAAATGTGTCGTCTGAAGGGCCCAACTCTTCTCGAAGCTTCCTTGTCTCCTCATCAAGTTTCCTTGCTTTCTCATGACGTTGAGCCTCATATTGTGCTCGAAGTGCCATGTCTTCCTAGAGTTTCTTTGTCTCCTCTTCCAGTTGATGGACTTTATGTTAGATCTCAATTAGTTCAGTTTGTGATGAAATAACTAACCTTGATGAACCACTGACAATGGGGTAGGCTTTAGGTCTTTACCCAGACCTCCCATGTAACCTAGTCTTTGACCCAATTCCCTCTGCATAGCCTCCGTACCTGAGATAGGTGGTTGTCTTGACTCCACCATATCTGATCCATCACCACCATCCGTACTCTCGGGGATCTCAAATAGGATGATGTACTCAACCATCTTTTTCTACATACAAATTGACAATTATAAAGTTAATATTAAAAATTAGTTGTAAAATGACATTTAAATCATTTTAAAATTTATGAGTAAACTTACATGTTGTTCCTTGGCCAAATCATTCACTCATGTGTCAGGATTGTACAAATGTTGTTTATCAAACACATCCTTTCAAGTTGTATTTGGATTTGCTTGATTATACACATGAATTTATAATAATAAAACATATGTTAAGCTACTTATATGTGAACAATAAAATGAAATTAACTAGCATTTAATTACAGTCTCATACCATCTCGTAATGCTTATTTGCGTTGGATTTTGAACTGCCCTTGTGCATGTACGACATTTGTGGTTGAGACCTAGAATTTTACTCTGACAATTTATGCAAAACAAAAATAAGTTATATTTCAGGTAAATAACCATGAAATTTAAACATTTAATTTAGTAGTATACGATTTAGATTACCTAAAATTCAAGATCGTCAAACTTTTTGAGTAATAGTTTCTACTCTTCATTACACTGCACTCGTGGAAGCCTCATGCGTCGTGCCTCCTCTTCCCCAAGCTCGTCAATGTTTGCCTTGAAGCCTCGATGGAGTTCATATTAAAACTCTCTCGCATCAGCCTTCATTTGAGCTTCCACAACCTCGTAATGATTGATGATAGTGAGATCGAGATTGAATTGATCCTAACCATACAAACGAATATGTTGAATATGTTAGTGTGGGAAGTAAAAGTAAAATTTATAATTTAAGCACACTTTAAAATTCTTAACACAATACGATGTCTGATCGAGTCTAGAATCTCTGGTGGCACCAAGTCATACCACCTATGACTTGGAGGTACAAGCTGATGTATGAGTACGCCTACCTTCGTAATAAAATTTTCTGAATCCTCTCCAACGATCATTCGCTTAAATAGTGGGGATATAATGACTTTCTTCTTACCCTCCCTCGGCTTGAAACAATTGTGTAGGACATTGGAGCAGGACCCTACAAGAGGTGGAGTAAACAGTACTAGAATCAGTAAAGGGTAGCTTATGAGCTTTTCCAACACAACAGTCAAAACGAAAGACAGAATTGCCAAGATATAGTCTTGAGGGAGGATGACCATTACCCATATATGAACACTTTCCTAACCTTGATATGCAGTTCTTTGAGTTAAATTCTGAGCATATGCTGTGACATGATTAGTAGCTCACGAATAAGGATACAAATATGGATTATTAACCATTTCAAGAGTTGCCTTGAAGGCAACCATTTGGACTGACATTTGGTGAGGATTAAAATTACCATTTGAAAAAGATCCAGTAGAAGAACTTTCAGTTACTGAGATCGATAATTTCCAGTTTGAACACCAAGACTTTAAAAATTAGGATTGAATTTAGTGAAACACCTTCTAGACAAATGTCCTAATTTTCCACACAATTGACACTGAGGACTATTGTTTGATTTCCAAAAAAAAATTTCCTTTATAATTATTCCCTTTGTTTCTATTGTTGCCATGATTATTGTTATTCTAATTATTGAAATTTCCTCTGTTTTTTGAATTCTAAGAGGACGATTGACCTTGAGGAGAAGAATTCTTCTTCAACTAAGCATTAACAAGATTCACAGAGAAGAACTCAACCTCTTTTGTTCATGTTTCTCTATGTATCTTATGAGCATGAAGAAGTGATTTAACCTCTTCAACAAGATACCCATCCTTTCGTGAATGAACAGAGACCACAAATGAGTCATAATCACTTGTAAGAACATAAAATAGCTTCGATGTGTTCATAATCTGTTATAGCAGACCTGAAGGGATGATTTACTAAACTAGCGGAATTTTATTTAGTAGACTAATTAACATTTAATTACGGATCTATTAATATCATGCAATTTGTGATAAAAACATGTAGATTCATGCTTTAAATTTCGAAAATTAAAACCTTTACTTACATTGAGTAAAATATGGAGAATTGGTTGGAGGTTTCTTTACAGCATCAAATCCTCAGCAACATCGGATCTTCTATGCTATATCCCGATCGAAAGCAAAACCGACTTGTGGGAATCGAACCGGAAGAACAATAGAAGAAGAAATTTCTTCTAAATTTTGCCCTAAGGAAAATCGGAAATTAGGCAAAAACTTGAGAGAGAATTTTCACTTTTCTAATTAAAGTGAGAAGTGTATAAAATATGAATCTCAATGGTCATATTTATAGGAAAATATGATATCTAATCTCTATAGATATGCTTATCTCCTAATTATAAAAATAATAGAAAAGGATAAATAAAATAATAATAATAATGTAAATATATATAAACTTATCTTGAGCTTCAGGTCATGCACGCGTCAACGCCATTGCTCAAATTCAAGTGTATGTATATATTATTCATTTTATTTATTTTTACTTACTTTTCTTTATTTAATATGTATATATTCAAAATTAGAAAAAATTCAAATAATAATTTCTAATTGAATACAATTAGCCAAAAATTAATATATTAATTACCATTGAATCTTATTCAATAAATTAATTATTTTGGGCCAAAACCAATTTGTTTCTTAAACTAATTGTATTTAATTCTCTCTAATATTTATTATTAAATTAAATAAACTCATTATTTAATCAATAATATTAATTATTAATTTCTATTTAAATAAACTCATTATTTAAAAAATTAATAATATTAACATTAATTCCCGTTTAAATAATTTATTTATTTAAACAATTAATTTTGCCTTAAATTATTATAATTGATATTGTTATATTAATTTCCATTTAAATAAACTCTTTATTTAAACAATTAATATTGTATCAATATTAATAATATTAATATTAATTTTCATTGAAATAATCTCATTATTCAAATAATTAATATTGCTTAATTTTAAGTAAATTCAATTACTTAAATTATTTGTTCTTCCTAAATTAAATCAATAACTTAGTTTTGCTACAACGATATTCGGGCTAGCATAGGGACCCGATGGACCTATAGATCATGGGCTTAATAATTAGTCAATTAAGTGATTAACTCATAATCAGTTAATTACTTATTATTTAACTATGAATAATTCCACTATAGATTCATAGCTGAACTCCCCTCACTATAGCTGAGTTATGTCCATTTAGTTTATCTTTATTTATATCTGTGATATATCCTTCACATGGAACCCTCATAATTACAAGCGGATAAATTTACCGTTTTGCCCCTATAATTACTGTTTTATCCTTGTGTTCCCGCTTGATTCTCCAATGAACATTATCTTTAGTCGAACTAGAGATAATATACTTCTGTGATCAATAGAAGTCATGGCGCCACTTGTTCATGTCTCAAATCAGTACATCAAGGGAGTTTCCTAAAGTTCCTAAAATGTTTAGGTATCGCACTGATACCGTTAATTTATAGGAAAGTTATGAATTCCATCTCGTGAAAATGAGTTCTCAACTACTTATCTAGTCATGTTCCCAAAACAGAAGTGTATTGAGCGTTCTTACAAATCGCTCTCAACCATGTGAATCAAAGAACATAACTCCACAAATAGGAGTTCGCATTTCACTCAGGATTGAGATCTATCACGGTTGATAAACTTAGTTTGATATTCGATCATTTCTGTAAACGGTACTAATGAGAAATTTGATCGAACATCGTGGTCTTGTCTTATACAATCAGCATTGTATATGATACTTCCATTTCATGTCTCCCACATGAATGATCAGGATTAGATCATTTGTCTATAAACAAAATGCGAAGCTATCAATAGTGTACCAGGATAAGGTTCCCAAACGTTATCCGTTTACTGTAGACACGTTTAAGTTACTCATCTCGACTTTAATCCTCTCGTATGACTCACATACTAAGTCGTGATTTCATAAGAGTAACTTAGGGTGGTTTACTATTCGAATGTTTGATATTACTATATTTCCATATATTCCTAATATCGTCAATTGAATCAATCTAGATAATATAAAGAACTTATGTTTATTTATTTAATTTATTCGAAATAAATTATTATAAGTAAATAATTACAAGTTCTAGGACACAATTCCTAACAGAACCTACTTAATCAAGTTGATCAACATCATGTTTAATCTTCAAAAGATAACCCGTGATCGAGAGATTGTCTTTCTTCATTTTCTTGAGTTGATCTTTCAACTGATAGATCTTTGCCTTCATTTTTGAAGCAAAATAAGTATTAAGCTTGATCCAAATTTGTGATGAAGTATCATAACCCACCATTTTTGTGAGAATTGGAGGAGAAATTTACGATAATAGCCAAGACACAAGAAGATTATCTTGTGCTTCATAATCCAAAAACTTTTGACTGTAGTGCTAGGGTTTCTGCCCTAAATCTTATGTAATCCAATTAAACTATAAATAAATAAAGGAATTATTAATTAGTAATATTTAGGGTGCGGGTATAATCTAACACAGTGGAATCTTTGAGGTGTGCGGGTATAATCTAACATAGTGGAATCCATGGGAAGAGGAATTGAGCAAATGACTTGCAAGAAGACCAAAAAAGGATTTTGATGGTAGAAAACAGATGTTACTCACATGCAATTGACAGCTAGTTAAAAGGCTCTTTGATACAATAATGAAAATTGAATTCCACACACTTTATCAATGTATCAATGTAAAGACCCGACTCTTTAAAATAAAATTAAATAGATAAACGCAAGCGGAAGACTTGAAATAACAATTTAAAATTTGTAATAGAAGAATATCATCCTTCATTTCAAAATAAAATCTAAAATCCTTGACATTTAAATATGGGAAACGCTTCCCTTTTATAAAGTTTCAAACCCATAATGTAAATAAATTCATAAATTCATAGAACCAAATAAACATAAGTAGTAGTGCTCAAAAGAGCTCAACAACCCAAAGTTAAACAAATAAAAGACATAACAAGTCCATGGACCAAACCGACTCAAATCCATCCATCATCATTGATCAAGGAATCATGTCGCACCAGCTCCACGGCCACGATCGTGACCACGTCCCGTACCTGAAAGTGTAATATAATGATCAGGAAACCCAGTGAAGATAAATTGAATAGAAAGTAACTTTAGATCCCAAATCCAAATCCGGATTTGTGTCCAACAATCTATTGTCTCTTGAATACCCAAACAAACTTTCGAACGTAAAATCATGCAAAAGAACACGAATGAAGATCATGCAAGCAGTCAAGTCTCCCAAGATCATAACAATCGGAACACGTAATCATACGTTAAATCTTTCAGGAACATAAATAGAACGAGTTAAGCTCACGAAGTCTTAACTAAGAATAAGATCAATATCATAGAGCCAAGAACATAGAACTTAGAACATAGAACATGGAACTTAGAACATAGAACATGGAACATAGAACATGTGAATAATGTCAGATGATTCAAGCTCATGTAGTCTATGCACGATCCCATTATCTCATTCTAATATCAAGTAAAGCTCACAAAGCCTCTACTTTCTTATCAAGAACAAACATAAGCTCACGTAGTCATTGCATTATAGAACCAGAACAAATGCTAGCTCACGTAGTCTATGCATTACAGAACAGAACCTCCTGGGTGAATAACGTCGTATGGTTCAAGCACACGCAGTCAATGCATAATCCATTATCTCATCAATGACATGCGAAGCTCACGTAGTCTAAGTAGTCTAGAACATATATGGATCATAGTAATCACTAATAATATCAGATAATACTAGCTCACACAACTAAATACTATCTCATTATTCATCTCATCTGTTCATGCAGCTCACGTAGTCTATGCATGCCTCATGATACATATATCGAACCATGAATAATGTCGAATAATGAAAGTACACGTAGTCTATGCATTATCTCATTATTCATCTCCAATCAAACAAGTGTGATAATAAAGAATCAGAAATTTGAGAATCGAAATAAAAACAAAGAACCAATTTCAGAACATCTCATCAGAGAACAATATTCAGGAATATGAGAACGGGTAATATTAAATAAGAGCAATTAACACATATAGGCTCATAAGCCCATATATATACCGATCACAATAACCTTGCAAAATCGAATAACTTATACTAAGGACCAAATGCTGGAAGGCCCAGTCTCAGTAAAAAGTTTCAAGTAATCAGGAATATCTCGATATCGTAAATAAATCATCCAAAAACACATGGTAAACATACTTTCAGCGATAACCAAATTAAACCCAATAGTTTCATACTTTAACTCCCAAGAATTGTAAAATCCATAATTTCCATATCAATTCTATACTCCCAATTCCTATAAACTCATGAAATTAGCATGCTCAAATTCACTTAATTCGAATTTTAACTTAACTTCTGAATCATACAAATCGTTCAAGTAATTGATTTCTAAATTTACTATAAAATTCTATTCATCCTTACCTTTGAAGCTTAGTAACAATGCAATAACCAAGAACCAGCTTCAAATTAAACAAGAACAACGCCTCTAAAGTTTCCCGGAACCTGAAAAATAATTAATTATAATTAATCAGGGATAAAACCGGGTCAAAATAGTGAAAACCGACTCCAATTGCGAGATAAACCAGCTGAACTACTTCTCTCCCAATTAGATAGCCACGATGAAGAAAACGTAGGGCAAAGATGAGGGCTCACCAGCTCGCTTTTCCGGCGACTTCTAGGGCCTGACAGAGGTGAGAATGGGCTGGAAAACTTGTCTAAAAACGAATGGTTTGGGTGAAAGGACGAATATGAAGATCTCAACTTCGAATGCCAAATTCGTTTTTCCGGCGAGCTTAATTCCAAAATTCGGCGACCTTCATTTCTGGCGAAGAGTTTGTATTATAAGCATGGTTAAGCTCCGAAATCAACCCTAATCAGTCCTATAAAAGAAAAAATGAACTCTCACCTTGCTGGAATCCATACACGAGTTTCTCTTCCTCGTTTTCTGATAAGCTCCAATCGTGAAGCTCAAAGTCAGGTTCGGGGTGATCTTCAGCCAGCTTCGACGGTGGAGTTCAGGTGATATCCACGGCCAGGAAGGGAAGAAAATGAAAAAATAAATAAAAAAAATGGGAGAAAGACAAAGGCTGCGGCGGATGGATAAGGAGAAAGAGAGAGAGAGAGTAAATATTTTTTTTTAATTTATATCATGCATTGCCCATGGGTTCAAAACCCTAATGTTTAGGATAAGGATAAAAATTCATGAAATGCCCCACTCTTGTCTCCATACATTTGGAAAAAAAAAGGGTTTATTTATAAAAGGGTAAAATACCATTTTGGTCCCTGAACTTTCACTCGAGTTTTGTTTTCGTCCCTGAACTTTTAAAAAGTGGCGTTTTGTCCCCGAACTTTCCAAATCGCTTCGTTTCGTCCTTCGTCAATTTTTCCGTCGGTGACACTAACGGTGCTTACGTGGCATGCAATGTGGCATTTTTAATGATGTGGCGAGGCTCACATGTTTTTTTTAATGAGGTGGCATTGTTTAATTCATTTTTTAATTATGTAGCATTTTTTATTCATTTAATAATTATTATCTCCCCTCTCTTCTTCTCCTCTCTAACTAACCCTAACTTTATCTATTTTCGTAATCTCTTTCCCTTATCTTGTTGATGCGGCTCGCCCACCTCAATCATAGAGCGCCGTTTTCTTTGCCATTCGGTGAACCACCGCTTCATCGATCGTACTCCATTTATATCCAAGATCGCTTCATGATTCAATCGCAAATTTGTCCAAGATCATCAAACGCTTCGTCCAAGATCATCGGGACCGGTTCAAGATCGTCAAACATTTCGGTCCAAGATTATCGATCTATCCAAGATGTTATCCAAGATCCTCAAACGTTTGGGGGGCGGGGGGGATGAGGGCGGGGGTTGGTCCAAGATTGTCAGATCGTCTTCATGGGTCGAGCGCTGTCTTAACCGGGGTGAAGCTTAAGTCATCATTTTCTTGTCACCTCATGGGCCTCACGATTTCCCCAACACTTTTTCTTCATATAAATTATATTTCCCCTTTGAATTTTTACAATATTTATTTTGGTTTGGAAAAAAATATTATTGTGAGTTAAAAAAGTGGATCTTGGGTTTATGTTCTTGTACCCCCCTTTCTCTTTTGGATATGAAGAAGGTTTAATTTCTCTCTCAAAAGATTTTTCTTATTTTAGCTTATGAATCTCTTTGGTATTATGCTTTTTCTTGTTTAATCTTGCCTTTTTTGTGTGTAAAAGTGCCTGCTATCACTCATTTCTTGAATTTTTAACGATTTCCACTGCCATTCAAGCTCCAAGGTCGCTAGATTTTTGTTCGTTATTTCAACATCGTTCTTCATATCCAAGGTCGCTGCGAATCTGCCATAAACATCGTGTTCTTCAAGATCTCAGTTCTTGTTCTCATAAACAATCTCTTAATCACGATAAATCATTTTGAATTTCTTTCTATGGATTTGGATTTTTAATTTTTGCTTAAGAATGTTTGCCTAACAATCTCTGATTCCCAGATCTAAGATATAGTTAAAGAATTTGTTAGAAAAAATTATAATCAATTTTCTAATCTTCCAACTTTTTACGAGTTCCATTACAATGGCTATGAGTTTTTTAAAAATTTACTAAACAAATTTCATATTTTCCCCTAAATTGCTAAATCTGGGTTTGAGAATGGGCTTTGATGAAGCAAAATGAAAAAGTATTCATGGAGGTGAAAAAGATGGTGGGGTAGAGAAGAGGATAATGTAGGAGAGAGAATGATGGGAGGTGAGAGAAGGGAAGAGAGAGATTAAAAAAATTGACACATAAGCATTCAAAACTATAATAAATTAAAATTGATATTAAAATATTCATAAAAAGGCCATGTCAGCATGCCACGTAAGCTCTGTTAGTGTACCAAACGGAAAAACAGACGGAAGGACGAAAACGGAACAATTTGGAAAGTTCAGGGATGAAAAACGTCACTTTTGAAAGTTCAGGGACGAAAACGAAACTCGAGTGAAAGTTCAGGGACCAAAATGGTATTTTACCCTTTATAAAATTAATGAGAAAATTATATACACTACCATTAACTAATCTACTATATTAAGTTAAACCTAATTAGCAAAATTAAAGAGCCTAAAATAATTCAACTAAAATAAATAACTAAAATAATTAAGAACACTAAATTATTAAAAGTAGATAAATAAAGTTAATAATAATAAAGTAAAATAAAATAAAATCTACCATGAAATTAACGGGACGTTACAATCAATGACTTTAGAATAGTATTTGTAAAGGGTGAAAATATCCATCTTATGAGCCGAGCGCATTAAACCGACCCACACGGGTTCAGGCCTATCAATATCATTATTTGGGAAAGTTGATCCCCATCAGGCGAAAGAAAAACCCATCAAAGCCTAGTTCTGAACTAGCCCAGCAAAGCAGGCCCACGATCAAGGGAGTATAAAGGCTCTTTAACCTATCAAATCAAGTAATTGCATAAATTTCTAACCCTATATTTTGTCTTGCGGTGCATTCTACCTACTCCACCTACCTTCATGCTACAAGAAATATAGGAATTGCTGGCGAAGGGTCCTTAGCCGGTACCACACAAGTGCACTTCTAATCATTCTTCTATCTATTTCAGGGAGTCGCACTAGCAAGAACCCAGCACATGTCATCACGTGCTCAACTGTGTGTGAGAAGTATCTGACACATTATTTATACACAATGCATCATAGAATTAAGGGGAAAATATATAAATGACACTTTTTTCACACCTTTTTTTTAACTAATAGTCACATTTTTAAAAGTTTGTATAGATAGTCACCTAAATCAAGAAAAATATATTTTTACCCTTGTAGTCAAATCAAATCAATTTTCCAAGAAATTTCTCTATCATCTCTTTTAACGTGCTCATACCTTTTTTTTTTCTTCTCTCTTTCTCACTCTCTCTCCTCTCTTTTTCAGATTTTTTCAAAACCAAAAATTTCCCCCCTAATTCCTCTCCTTTATCAGATTCTCCCCTTCTCTCTTTCCTTAATTTTTTTTCTTCATCACCTTTCTAATGTCTTCTTAATTCCAGGCCCTCTGTTTCTCTCTCTATATCTCTTTTTTTTCTTTCTTTCAAAATTCCACTATTTTCATTTACTTTCTTCCTTTTCTCGTTTTTCATATCTATGACTGCCATTTTTTCCTTTCAAATCCACCATTTATATATTCTACAAACTCTTCATCACACATTTTTTCTCAGGTTTTACGAATTTACTATTTCTTTCTTTTCCTCTTTTCTATTTCTCTTTTTTTTTATAAAACATGTTCTATGTTTTTTGTTCTTTCTTTGTATTCAATTTTTCTCTCCAAATTCTTAGATCTTGCGGATCTTGAAGATTTTGACAAAAGGTAATGTTTTTTCTTTTTACTTTTTCTGAATTTTTTCTTATTATCTCCTAAATTTCATGATATACATTCTTTGTTATATGTTTTAATATTCGCAAAGTAGTATCTACAATATCTGTAATATATGCTCTTTCATCATAACTGTTTTTTTAATGTATAGTTTTGTAATATACGTAATATACAAAACTATTTTTTTTTCAGTCACTATGTTGGTTACTAAAATGTACATTCTTTAATTACATAATATATGAAAAAATGGCATGTTCTGTTTTTTGTTAGTTGTACATTATGTAATATATGTACTATACGTAATATACATTTCCCCTTCTTTTATGTTCTTTTTTGAGTCGTGCATTATATAATATACGTACTATACATAATATACAGTTTTTTTTGTCTGTTTACATATTAAGCAATTTTTGTATATTAAGTATTGTGTAATTAACACTCTTTCGTTTTTCATTTGCAGATTAAATGAAATGTATATTACGTACATCTTCACTTCTTCTCAATTGCACTTATGAACCGGAGGACGATATACACAATATGTCAGATGTACATAACACTTTAAATGAGAGGGAAGACTATAAATAATATACTAAAATAAATCTATAAAATTGGATTAAAATCAAAATATGTAATATAAAATATAAAATAATAAAAATGTACAAAATATACTGAATACACTAAAGAGTATGAACAATATACTAAATATACCATAAACTGGGAAAGAAAGAATGCATGAGGAAAGAAAAATTGTATTGGAAAAAAAAATGTCAGAAGTGTCAGACTATACGTAATATACAGTCGTATCAGAATGTTAGAAGTGTCAAGACTATACCTGGCATACGAAAATGACAGTTTTAGTATATTAAAAAATTGAATAGTAAAAAGTGGCTACTTTCAAATCCTCCCTCCCTTGACTATCTTGATAAAAATAACTAGTTTGATTTTTGGCCCCTAGAGTTAATCCTAAACCATTCTCAACTACAATTAGAAGATATTTATGAGATAGTAAGTTAGTTATGAACAACCTAACTTAACTAACTATATACTCTTAAAAAAAATATAATGACTTGCAGGCAAGGATTGGGGAGTGGGAATCGTTGTAACCTCCGCTGCCGACTCTTGTCCCTCGTTCCTCACGCCTTACCTTTCTTTTACTAATGAATGATTTCAAGCAACTCAACTCAAACCAATAATCCCTTCTTTTCTTTCATTTTCTTTCCTTTTCCTTTTCTTGTCAATGGCGGCCTTACCTTTCTTCCATTCCCTGTTATCTCTTTCCCCACCTTCTTCTCGTTCATCGTTTTCCTCCCATCATTTTCCTCCATTTCTCTTCTCTACTTCCAACAACAATTCTTCCCGTTTCTTTGCTAATTGTTCTCTGGACGCTTCAAAATTTCCTGACGAAGCTATTCCCATTGAGAAAAGTATGCGTCTTTCTGTTTCAAATTCTTTATTTTTCTCATTTCTTTCGCTGATTTTTGAAATTACAAGTATTTGCAGGATATGCTGCTTTCCCTACTGTGATGGATATTAATCGCATTCGTGAAATTTTACCTCATCGGTAACTGGGGTTTCAATTTTTTTTTTTTTTTTTATATTTAATAGAGAGTTTTAGAAAGAAAAAGAAAAGCTAAAATTGCCCATTATCTAATTTAATTTTCTGTTTTGATTGGGTATGATCAGGTTTCCATTCCTTTTAGTAGATAGAGTGGTTGAATATGATCCTGGAGTTTCAGCTGTTGCTATTAAAAATGTGACTATTAATGATAACTTCTTTCCTGGACATTTCCCTGAGAGACCAATCATGCCTGGTGTTCTCATGATTGAGGTATCGAAATGTGATACTTTTGATCATTGTTTTTTACTCCTCGTATTTCTGCATTGTTTATATAGCCTTTTGTTTAAAATTTCCTTTTACCTTTCTGCAACTGCAAGCAACTATTTTTAAATGGCAATTTCTGAGTTTACATCTTGTCAATTTATAGAAGACCGCTCATTTTTTACATTTCTTTTTTTGTGAATGAATAATGAATGTCTATTCTCACTGGCAAGTCTAACAGATAGTATAATACTATCAGGGCCTTAAGATCTTACTTTGAAGTCACCTTGAAGTGGGGACACACAGTGTCCTTATTTAATCAAACAAGATGAATGTGATATTGATATCAAAGATAAACCTTGGAGAATGGTGGTTACCCTGTTACAAAAGCTGTTAAGTGTTTACCAATTTGAGAGGTAACTTCTCTCCCCCAGCCACTACACTTTCTAAAACATTCCTTAACCTCATCTCAAAATGCTCTCCCCATTGACACACGGGTTACCCTACAACTAACTAACTTTCTGCACTTTTGGCGTAAGTTGGGTGCCTAACCGGAGTTGTTGGAGTTCTTTGGAAGAGATTTTTCTTAGCCCCCCTTTCAAAAAGAAGGGAAGATGTTTATGGCAGTGCTGCTTCTTTGCTATTATTTGGAACATCTAGGTCAAAAGGAATGGGAGATTTTTTAAGGCAATGGAAATGCTTCTTTTTGGAAACTCTTTGTGAATCCCCCAAGGATAGTTGCAATGGATGCTGCAATAGGCTCTTCTTCTTTAGAAACCATCTGCCCTTCTTCTAGTATTGGTTGACTACGGAGCTCTACCGGATACCCTTGGTCTTCATTCCATATTTTTACCATGGAACGCAAAGAATCTTTTGATTTATACAGATTCACATCTCCTTGTAAGACTACTATTGATTCTCCTACCATGAATATCATTTTCAAAGCTCTCCAATCCACCTCCATAACCCTGGCTCCATAACCATGACATTCTTAGAATCTTGTTTCCTCACTCCATACGGTAAAAAATTTCCCACAATTGTAAGGCCTAAAATGATATCAATATCCCTAAAATTTGCCACAATTGTCAATACTTACTCACAACTCCACCTTCATTGGTGTTAGAGTATATATTTTTTTAGATTAGGGATATTTTGCTTATCTTTTAGTTTCCTTGCTTATGTTAGTTTCCTAGTCTAGTTAGGTTTACTTTTCTATATAAGTCGATGTAACCTCCATACAATTTAACCTAATTCAATTCATTGTCCTCGTTACATGGTATCGGAGCGTTATTAATTTTCTTGCCCTGCCGGGGGTGTAAACTTTTCCGGCGAGGGAGCACCTTTGAGTGGTTGTTTGTTGTCACTATCCCGTAGGATGAACCACTACCCACCAAGCTGCTCTCTCCGGGGTCACCGGACTGGAACTTCACCGGATTCCAGATTTTCACCGGAACCATGATTTTCGTTGAAATCAGGTGGTTTTGGAAGTAAACAGTGCACGATTGGGATGGAGTTTTTACTCGCTGTTCAGATTTGCTTCTTTGTCATATTGTCCAAATCGATTTTTAGGGTTTTTGTTTTTTGTTGTCCGGATCAAGTTTTGTGTCCAATTTTTCCCATATGTTTGCTAATTTAGGACTCTTTATTAGTCATTTGTTGGGTTTTGATAACTCTAGTTGGACATCGTCTTTGGTCGTGCAACATGGGTATACAATATGAGCTTTGAGGGATGTTAGTAGCATTTGGGTGTTGTGGACCTTGGTGTGCCGTTAGGGTTTCTTCCTCCATTATACCTAGATAAATCTAGGGTTTGAAGTTTTGGGTTAGCATTATGTTCCGGTTATTTGTTGACACCTCTCCATATAAGAGGGAAGAGAAACCACCGGTGATATCGTTTGTCCAAAAATCAATAATCACGTTAATTTTGTCTGATGGTTCCCTCTGCTTTCAATGTCGGTTATGTTGGACATCTTTGTGCGACATCAGTTTTGTTTGCTTCCACTCTGTGTTCGATGACACTTTCTCCGGGCATCACTCATAGCATCCGCTCAACGAAGACATTGATTCACAAAGTCAAATTCGGGTCACGTGTTTAGCAAACTCAAGTTGGTCTTTGTTATGCCATCTTGAGTTTGAGGGGATGTTAGAATATATATTTATGATATTTCTTATTTAGATTAGGGATATTTTCCTTATCTTTTAGTTTCCTTGCTTATGTTAGTTTCCTAGTCTAGCTAGGTTTACTTTTCTATATAAGTCGATGTAACCTCTATACAATTTAACCTAATTCAATATATCATTAGTCTTTCCGTTTACAATTGGTATGATCTCTCTCCTTTCAAAGTCCTCCAGTCCATACCACTTCCCTCCCATCCCATGTTGCCTTCTTCGCCGGTGTACGATTAGAAAAAAATAATGCCCATAATTTTTGTCTTATCCAATGTGACGATGGTCCTCCAAGCAACATTTTTAGAAGGATGCTCTATCGCATGTTCCAATTCAGGTAGCTACTGCAATTCTCCTTTCATGCCTTCAATCTCCTTCTCCACCGACTCTTCTCATTCGACTTCTTTCCGTTCCAACAATCGCAATGTGCTCTATGATGAGTATTGTATTATAGTTATCAAAGGGGAGAATGGTGGTTCTTCTGTTACAAAAGCTGTTAACCAATTTGACAGGGTTAACTGCTCTCCCCAGCCGCTACACTACACTCACCAAATTATTTGTTGTCCTCTTCTCAAAATGCTATCCCCAATGGCCTACAAGAAGTGTCACGCACGGGCTACTCCAAAACTGACTCTGAATAATGATTTTTCCCTTCGTACTCCTTTTTTCATAAGTTTTTACGATTGAAGGCCTAATAGAATGCGTGGTCAAATGCAAGAAATATCTGATGCACTAAAATTTAATCCTTGACTCTCATAATGCAATTTCAACATGTTTGACCGTGTCTGAGGAAAATGATGAGATAGAGATTATATTCTGCCAAAGTTATCACCTCTAGGAGTTTTGTGCAGCTCACAAATTGTTTTATGGGACTGGAGTTTGCACTGTTTATGTTGAGACTTTACTTCCACTTGATTACCTTAGCATGCTGACAATCTAACATGATGCCTTGTCCTCGACAAATTTGTGCAGCAGAGACCTTATCTTGTTATAGCAACCTTAATGGGGCATTATTTTCCTAGTATAGGAATCTGATTTTGTTCATTTGACTTTAGCTTGTTGCCAAATTTCACTATGTATACTATTAAATAATCTCATTTTCAAATAATATTCAGTCTCTTGTAATGCATTTGCTGCTACCCTTAAAATTTAAAAATATGTCATTTTCAATAATCTTCTTTCACTGTATGTTGAAAGAACTTAAACCGATATCTATTAGCTAACATCCTAAACCTCCCATGGCCCATATATGGATTGACATGGGCTATGCGGAAGAGGTATCACTAAATTATTTACTGTGGGAGGTATCATAGAATTCCATTCTCAAAATATCAGATAACCATTCTAGGCTTCTAGCTTATCTTTTGATAGGCCCCCTATGAGGCTCACATTTGCTTGCTGGGGCAGGAAAGGGATTTAGGAGAAACGTCAGTAAGCTGGGAATTTTTTCTTGTGGGCCGGTGTTACTAACTAGTAGAAAGTACATAATAAATTGAGTTAGGTATGCAAGGGGAAGATAGTTATGATCTGAGTAGCTTGTGAGAGAGTGAGGGCTGCTCTCGAATTTCCTTCTGTTGTGATCGTGATTCTCTACTTTAATGCATATATGAGTTGTATCATCTTTCTCGTTTTTACTGCTTTAAAGCTCTAGCTTAATATAGACTTGAAATTGTGATATCCTTTGGACTCTTGGACCTAGTTCACGAAACTCGTAAGATGATATGATATTAGGAAAACACTCACACCCATAGGATATCACAATTTCAGGTGCATCTTGCATGATATATCTAGCTTGCTTTATGTCTTGAAAGTTGAAAAAAAAAAAAAAGTTATTGAACCATTATTGGATTCTTAGGGGAAAAAATATATAAAGTAGGTTATTTATTTCCAATCTAAACTTGAGGATTTAGTGCTCCGCCTTTTCTTATTTTCTCCCGATTTAGTAATTTGTGTTTCTGTGACAATATTGAGATTTGCTTATGAGCACACTTTCTTCCTTTAAAAGGTGAGCACCTGAAATTTGTTGTGTTTGGTGCTCATATGTACTATATTTTAATACATTCCAAATAAGTTGGTATTAATTTATGTCCAAATCATTTTTACAAAAAAGCCACTTGATATAGCTATGTAACATTCTTCATATTGGTTTTCATTATAAAATCATTTTGTAATTACACTCTCAATGTATTAATATAGATTGGAATGCTTTTTTGTAAACTCCTATTAGGAGTCTTCTGTTTTTTGAAGGATCCTTTGTACTTTTTATGGAGGTAACTTACCTAGCACTTTTTTTTTTTTAAATATCCGTGAATGTTCAGGCTAGCTTTCCGCACCTCGAATAATCTTATGGGCAACCACACGACACTATAGTATTTGGCATTGGTAAACATGTGGGATGATAACTAAGTTGGTTATTATCCCACATATAGTTTGAACACCCATTGAATGAACCTAAAATCCTAAAAACACTTGTCTAGCACTTGTTAATAAGCTCGTTTGAGTGGAGACAAATCTCGCCGTACCCACGGTGTTCCCTACTGACTAATTTTGTTATGTGGTGTTGCTGAAATTTGAGTTTTAGTCCTGCTTTTTAATATAATATGATTATTTTAATTATAATCCAGCCTACTCCTTTGCATTCTTTAATCCCATCGGTTCTAAGAGCTCGGTCTTTCAAATCAAATAGACAACAAGCATTCATAAATATAATTTTCACGGAGAATGTCTTTTTTTTAATCGATTTTAGGCTATGGCACAAGTTGGTGGCTTGGTGATGCTGCAACCAGAAGTGGGTGGCTCTCGTGAAAACTTCTTCTTTGCCGGAATTGACAAAGTTAGATTTCGGAAACCTGTAATTGCTGGTGATACATTGGTGATGAGAATGACTCTTGTGAAGTTACAGAAACGTTTCGGAATAGCAAAAATGGAAGGCAAGGCATATGTTGGAGGAGATTTGGTTTGTGAGGGTGAATTTTTGATGGCCACTGGTACTGGTTCATGACCTCTCTATTTGAGTCAATGATATGGTTCAGTTTTCTTGTTGCCAGTTTTTCCTCAGGTTCAGGCTCAAGCTTTAGGCTGTTTATGGCGATGGCGATGGATATTGTTATATTCAATAACATGTTAATTGTGAGTTATTATTGGTCTCGCACTAGTTAGGGTGTGTTTGGGACTGTTTGTGAAATATGTGTTTTTACTTAAAGTATTTTTATTATAAGGGTGTGTTTGGGAGTGCTTTTTGCCAAGCTAAAAGTGCTTTTAAATAAGCATAAACACTTCCTAGATACAATTTTTTATGTTTGGCAATATTTTAGAAGCACTTTTTATAGAAGTCAAAAGCATTGCAAAGTGATTTTTGAATAAGTAGTAAAGGCTTGTTTGGGAGTGTTTATAAAATAAGTGCTTTTAATCAAAGTACTTTTCTTATAAGTACTATGATAAAAAGTGCATTGTAGTATATTATTTTATTGTTTGGATCTAACATTTATAAAATGCTTTTAATCTTGTTTAGAGTTCTTGTTAGAGAAAATGGGTGTAGAAAAGAAAGTGTATAAGGAGAAGTTAGAGAGTGTAGAAAAATAAGTTAAGTTAGAGAGAAATTGTGTGGAAAGAAGTCAGAGAGAGAAAATGTATGGAGAGAAGAGAGAGAAAGTGTAATGTAGGGAGAGGTTAGAGAGAGAGTATGTAGAGAGAAGTTAGAGAGATAAAATATGTAGAGAGAAGTTTGAGAGATAAAATGTGTAGAGATAAGTTTGAGAGATAAAATGTGTAAAGATAAGTGAGAGATAAAATGTGTAGAAGAAATTAGAAATACAAAGTTGAAAACATCAAAAGCACTTCAAAAAGCACCTAATACTTCTTCAAAAATCACCTTGAAGTGCTTTTGACTTCTATAAAAAGTGCTGGTAAAATTTTGTCAAACATAAATAGTGGATTTAGGAAGTGTTTTGCTCATTTAAAAACACTTTTAGCTTGGTCAAAAGCACTCCAAACACACCCAAATATGTGCTTGTTGAAGTACTTTTGATTTTATAAACCTTGTATTTCTATTTTTTTTTACATATTTTCTCTCTCTAACATCTCTCTACACACTTTCTCTCTCTAACATATCTCTACACACTTTCTCTCTCTAAACATCTCTCCATGCATTTTCTCTATCTAACTTCTCTCCACATATTTTCTCTCTCTAACTTATTTTTTCATACTCTCTCTAACTTCTCCTTATTCACTTTCTTTCTCTAATTTATTTCTATCAAATTTCTTTTCTACCCACATTTTCTCTAACAAGATCTCTAAACAAAATTAAAAACACTTTTTAAATATTATATCCAATCAATAAAATAATATACCTCTAAGCATTTTTTATCATAGTACTTATAAGAAAAGTACTTTGATTAAAAACATTTATTTCATAAACACTCCCAAATAAGCCCTAAGTACCATGATAAAAAGAGCTTAGTGCTATAGTATTTTTATTGTTTGATTCTAAAATTAAGGAGTGCTTTTAATCTTATATAATTATTTTTAGAAGGAAAAAAATGTGTAGAGAAAGAAATTATGTAGAAATAATATAGAGAGAGAAACTGTATGAGGAGAAGTTATAGAGAGTGGAAAAAGAATTTAGAGAGAGGGAAATTGTGTAGAGAGAGGCTAGAGCGAGGAAGTTTGTAGAGAGGGATTAGAGAAAGGAAGTTTGTAGAGAGAGATTAGAGAGATAAAATGTGCAGAGATATATGTATAGAAAAGTTAGAGAGATAAGGTTTAAAAAATCAAAAGCACTTCAAAAAGCACCAAATACTTCTTGAAAATGCATTTTGAAGTGCTTTTGACTTTTACAAAATGTGCTTATAAAATGTTGCCAAACATAAATATTGTATATATGAAGTGCTTTTAATTATTTAAAAGCACTTTTGCTTTTACCAAAAGCGTTCCCAAACACACCCTTAATCTCAAATACTGGGCTTATATTAAAATAATAATTATTGAGTTTAAAGCTACTTTTAATTAGGGTTATTATCACATATAGTAAATATTGAGACCCAGTTTTCAAAAAAATCTCAAAGATTGAAAAATATCAAAATTACCCATCACATAAGATGTGCGCATATAGAGACATGAGTTATTACCATAATATTCTTCTTTCATAATTAACCCACAATTTTTTATGAAAATTTGATTATAATGGATATATTATTGTTGTAAATTTACATGACTGATATAAATTTAATACTAGAATTTACATTACTGATAAATTATTGTTGTAAATTTACATTACTGATATATCATTAAATTAATAGAATATCTAGGAATGAGTAAATCTGATATAAACATAAAAGTATGGCATATATGAAAACAAGACTCAAAAGTTGGCTATCACGCATAATTTTCCTTTTAATTACGTGTTGTACTTGTGTTTCTACTCAGGAATCTCAAAATTTTCATAATTTATGTAACGTCCCGTTATTTTTCAAGGTAATTTTTTTTTTTATTATCTAATTTTAATAATTTAGCATCCTTAATTATTTTAGTTATTTAATTTGGCACTATTTTAGGCTTTTAATTTTGCTAAATTAGTTTGGTTAATGTTAGTATATTTAAATTTCCATAACTTATAAAAGACCCTAAATTCTTTGATAATTTAAATGAAAAGTGATAGAGATGGACCCACTTCAATTTATTTTGTCTTATCCTAAAAACTAGGGTTTTGGACCAATAGGTAAGACATGTTATAAATTCAAAGTTTTTAATAAACAAACAATTCCATATCTCTTCAGCTACAGCCGCCGCACCCTTCTCTCTCTCTCTACCCATCGTGAAACCAAAACCAGAAACCCTCTACCGTGAACCAGCCAGCCGTCGTTCCTCTCCTCTCCGTGAATCACCGCCTCAAACACGCTAACCGCAACCACCACCACGAGCTTCTTCTCCTTCGAAGACCACCGCCATTGTCTCCCCTTTTCTTTCTTTCCATTTTTCATCATGAACCCCCCTCTCTGTTTTGCTTCTCATTTCCGAGCCTCCCCGTGGCAACCATGGAAGGTTAGTATTGAAGCTCGCCGGAATCTGGGTTCGAGCTCGCCGGAAAGCGTTGTTAATGGACTGATTTTCCATTGATTCTGAGAGGTAGATAGCTCGTGTTATTTCGGGTTTTCATTTAGCATATTTTTAGTAACCTCTCTTGCTAAACCTCCCCTCTACTTTACAAGTAGCGCCGGACCACGAAGGTCGCCGGAAAACCAGTCACGGTGAGCAGCCTTCGCCTATGTTCTTGGCCAATTTATTTATTTTTACTAATTTATACGTTATATTTACTTTAATATATATATATATATATATATATATTTACATAAAAGCACAATTTTATCTTCAATAAGGAGCCCACCAACGCCCTTGCTCTTCTTGAATTGATTTTGATCATTTTATTTTTATTTTATTTATTTGTATGATAAATATGACTTTAATTATATATTTTATATGAAAGCACAATTCTATCTTCAAAAGTGTCCACCACCGCCCCTGATTCCTTATTGTTTTGTCCTTGGCCACTTTTGCTTATTTTATTTATTTATTTATATGTTAACTATTGCTTTAATATATTTGGGCATTAAATCAATATCAACTTTAGACCCAAACTTTTCCCTAGACCCCTTTCTTACCTATTTTGGTCCGGCCTCGTACCGTGTCGTCAAGCCAACTGTTAATGTGGGATTCAAATGGTATTCTTGTAGGTGTTGGTTGTTCGACGCTTCGCTGTCATCGAGCGTTGATCGCTTGTTTACTTAACAACGAGGTGAGGATAAATGAATTTTTACAAGAATTTAGAAATCAAATACTTGAACGATTTGTATGATTCGGGAGTTAAGTTAAATTGGATTTAAGTGAACCAAAGCATGCTAATTACGCGAATTTATAGGAATCCGGGGGTATAGAATTAATATGGGAAATTATGGATTTACAATTCTTGGGAGTTTAAGTATGAACTATTGGGTTTACTTTGGTTATCGCAAAGAATGTTTACCATGTGCTCTTGGATGTTTTAATTTCGGTATCGGGATATTCCGATTAATTGAACTCTTGACACTTGGGGGCTTACCCGAACAATGGTTATTTTATGCTCTTGGAGATTATTTACGATATCGGGGTCTTTCGAGTTATATTGAACTCTTCCGTCTGGGTCTTCGCCATTGGGGTCTATAGTACTAATTATTCGATTTGCAGGATTATCGTGAATTAATTATGAATGTGCTTACGTGCCTATTCATGCTACACTCTTAACCAATGGAAATCGTTCTCTTTTCGATTCTTTAACTAATTAGTGGTTTTGAACTCGTTTCTCCGATAATATTATGATTCCGCGATTCCCGATTCATTACTATCACACTTGTTTGCTTGGAGATGAATAATGAATAATGCATGGGTGGGTGCTTGCATTTTCTGGTATTATTCATGGTTCGGTATATGTATCATGAGTATGCATTGACTACGTGGGCCGCATTACCTAGGAGGAGGTTGAATAATGAGATAATATTTAGTTGTGTGAGCTAAAATTATCCGGTATTATTCATAATTGCTATGATACATATACATTATAGATGCGTCGACTACGTGAGCTTTGCATGTCATGGTGAGATAACGGGATCGTGCATTGACTCCGTGAGTCGCACCATCGGCGTTATTCACCCAGGAGGTTCGCTTTATGATGCATCGACTACGTGGGGCGAGCATCGGTTCTTGATAAGAAAGTAAAGGCCGTGAGCTTTACTTGATGTTGGAGGTGAGATAATGGGATCGTGCATAGACTACGTGAGCTAGCACCATCCGACATTATTCACATGTTCATCTTCCTGCTCTATATTCCATGTTCTATGTTACATGATCTATGTTCTATAAAAGCCAAGACTACGTGAGCTAGCATTTGATCCCTCTATAATGCATCGACTACGGCTGAGCGAGCATTGGTTCTTGATAAGAAAGTAAAGGCTTCATGAGCTTTACTTGATTTTGGAGTGAGATAATGGGTCGTGCATTGACTAGGTGGGGAGACCATCCGACCTACATATTCACATGTTCTATGTTTTGATTCTACTTTCCATGTTCAGCTATATGATCTACGTTCTATGTTCTAAGTTCTAAACCCTATGTTCTTGGTTTTATGAACTTGTTCTTATTATTAGTTAAGACTTTGGGAGCTTAACTCATTCTATAATTTATCCTAAAAGTGTTATCCTATGATTATGCTCCCGATTATTTGGGTTGGGAACCGACTATATATATAATCAGCGTGTGGTTTCTTACCCTTTTATCCTCGAAGCTTCCATAACCTTACTTTCTAGAATTCTCAGGGGGTTAAGAGGCGGTGGGATCTCTTGGACACAAATCCGGATGGGATTTGGTGTTCTAAAGTTACTTTCATTCAATTTATCTTCACCGGGTTTCCGCTCATTATATTACACTTTCGGGTGCATTGGGGTGTGGTCGTGCTCGGGGTGGGTGGGGGCGTGGTTTCACGGATCGATGATGATGGATGGACTTAGTCGGTGTAGTCCATGGACTTGTTTTTCTTATTTCGTTTCGTTCTTATGGATTTGTTTAGCTCTTTGAGCAACGCTATTTATGCACACTTGTCTTTATGGATTTTCGGATTTATGAGTTATCTTACTTTATGTTTAAACCTAAAAAGGGAAGCGCTTCCCATCTTTAAATATTAAGGATTTCAGATTTTATTTTGAAACGAAGGATGATACTCTTCGATTACAGGTTTCTAATTATTATTTCAAGTCTTCCGCTTGCATTTTCTATTTAATTCTATTTTAAAAGTCGGGTCTTTACAATTTAATTATAAGTATTATATTTTATTTTTATGATATATGAGATTATTAAGAATTGATTCATCAAATTCTAAACAATGGTAAATTCTATGACAATAGAAATTTATATAAAGCATATTTATGTAATTTTAACTTTTAAAGATAGAGTTTTTCCTTATTTTCAAGCATGAGAATAAATGAACTATTTTAATTCCGTCTCAAGTATTTGTCAATAAACCAAATCTTAAATTAAAAAACAAACAAAAATAAACTTGAGGAGATTTTTATTTCACATCGATTCAGAATATAATTTAATGATCAAATATTTTATGGTTATTGGTAATAGACCACAAACTAGAGATTAGATTTATAATTAAACCGACATAAATTAAAGGATGAAATAGATATTTGATTCGGGGTGTTTTGGGAAGAGTCCTGGGTTTGTGATGTCTGAGAAAGAAAAGTGTGAGTTTGTGAAGAATGTGTTTGGATTGTATGAGAATGAAAATGAATAGTGAAAATAATGTGTGTGTTGGAAATGAGATGTCAAATACAATAGTAATTTTGGGAATGTGATGCTAATCCCAAATAAAAAGAAGGATGAAACAAACATGAGAATGGTTTCAAAAACTCATTCTCACACTCATTTCCCATTCCCAAACCTCTCAAACAAACACCCCCTAGTTTATGGTCCCTAGTTTTTGAAAAGTAACACTTTAACCCCTAACTATAAATTAAGGATCTTAATTACTCCCTAGAATTAACTTTTGGGAAATTTTATTGAGTAGCAGATGTTGATGCAATATTTATAAATATATAATCATTTAAAATTATTTTTAAATATAGTAATTTTTACTATGCTAATCAGTCATTAACAGGGAATAATGTGTGTATCAATGATAAACTTAAAATAAAAATGTCTAATACGATATTTAATACTGATTCACCTGATCAAAATTTACTATATTTATAAATATTTTATAGAACAGTTATTTTTATAAATATTATTTAAAAAATTGCTAGATTTGCAAGTTTTCCTTTTAATTTTTTGTTATAAACCAACAAAAATGATATGGCAAGATGAAGATGTAGAGTATTGCTTGTATGGAAAATTTGATTATAGTTCTCTCTCATCTCTTCGTTGATGTGGTCACAATCAAGGAGTAAAATATCGATATCGACGAGAATGTCGAGATTCAAATTTATGGAGACGTCAATGGAATTATCGATGTCGATGGAAATTACCAGAACAATCACGAAACGATGGAAACATTGGTGAATTTTTAGATATTATAAATGAAACTTTCACAGATGATTAATAATTCATCTTATAATGTAATTATGGACCTAAAAATGATAGAAAACATAATAAAATATAAAAAGTACAAATTTTCAAATATAATTTGTAAAGAAAGATACTTAAATACTTATAAGTTATAATGAATTTTTATATGTCCCAATCTTGTTGGATAAATATGTTAGTGTAATAACCCGAGTTTTGGTAAGGGTATTTTGGTCTTTTCTTAAATTTTGATCTAAATAATTTTATTTTGGGTTATTCTTAATCGTCGCGTCGATACGAGTCCAACGCCATTGACTACACTCAATTCTGAGTCCCGAGTAAAAAGATATGGCTTGAATACCGTTTACGTCCCTAACTCTTACTATTCATTCCAGGGGTATAATCGTAATTTTTCCAGCCAATATTTTGACACAAAACCCTAGGTTACTATTCTTTTCTTTTCACGTATTCAGCCACACTTCTCTGCCGTCTTCGTTTTTCGGTGATTTTCCGTTTCGAATTCTTCAAGGTAAATTCGTTAACTATTCCATTAATCGTTTGTTTTAACGTGATTTCTGGATCAATACCAACCTTTGACTGTTTCGTAATGATGAAAACAATGACCTTTTAGAGCTCATCGAAAAATCAAGATTTGGTCTCGAATCTCTCCGTTTCTTTGGTAATATTTGTTGTTTTCATTCTACTTTGATTAGTTATCGGTCTCAAGATTAATCACATACTAATCGAGTGAGAATTTCATTGAATTTCCGTCCAAATAGAGCCTCGCCGGACTGTTTTCCTTCGCCGGAAATTGGAAATTGTTCTTCACGGATTGCTCGGATTGAAGCCGTTTTTGCGTGGGTTTTCATCGCTACTGGTGATCCGAGACGAGGGAGAACGTTCTTCCGAAGTTTGGGTAAGCTTTTGGTTTGAATTTAAGTTTTAAATAAATAAATAAATAAAAACGATTGCGTTTTCCCTGTTTCTCTTTCGTCTGCGTGAGCAGACTGAGGAAGAAGACTGGTCCGATTAGACCGGCTGGACCTGGTCCAATTGGACCTGTTCAGCTGGTCCAGACCTGATTTTGGGTCATTTCGGGCCGTTCTCGTTCAATTCTTCCCGTTCTCTTAAAATTGACTTTAAATTAATGTCAATTCAGGTTTTGAGCACCTCTAGGATTTTATTTGGCATCGTTGGAGTTCGATTGCTTGCTTGATTTGAAATTAAGGTAGGTTAATTCCTACTTAAAGTTTTAAATTGAATTCTTTTTGTATGATTGATTTGCCTATTAATATTAGTATGACTTGGGAGATGTTTTAATAGATATCTAAGTTCTTTTATATGATTGTATGACTTCCGTTTATGATTTAATTATTATTTGTGTTCGGTTATTTGTTTAGCGATAGATAGAGCCTTTAGGTTTTACAACTTGGGTTGAACCTATGCATAATAAATATTAAATTTGTATAGCGCATACTATGGCACGTATCATGAGTGGCCCTATACCCTACTATGATACATATATGCAAATTTAATTAAAACAAAGACTAAAGGAAACGTTGTAGGCTAAGTACCTATCTCTATAAATGAGAAATTGGGGATTTGGACTAGTATCCAATAGTTATTATATTTGGTGAGATTTCAATTTAGCTTACTTATATAAGTTGAAATTAATCTACTGAGCTAAAAACTCACGGTATTCGAATGCCTGCAAATTTAAATTTTGCAGGTAGCAATAATAATATTGGTAATCGAGGCGTGTGACGAGGATGGTGCTACATGGAGGCCTTAGGACTTATTCGTTTTCATCTTCTCTTTCAATTTTTCATCTTAGTCATTTCTTTTATTTATTTGGGATATTTAATTTTATTTTTACTAAACTCATGCATTTTATTTATTTTATTTAGGGTTTATTTATTTAAACTGGCGCCACATTTAAACGTTTTGTTTTATCTTTTATTTATCATTTAATACAAGGCTTCCGCATTTATTGATTTTACTCTGATCTGTTTGTAAAATTAAATGAATTCTTTTATTATTTATTTATTAATTTTACATTGAGTCGGGTCGTCACAGTTAGTTGTAATAAAAATATGATTTTTTTAATAAATATAAATATCTCAATATGTTTTTTTCAATGACACTTAAAAAAATGACGAGAAACTCTTTGTGAAGACGATACTTAAATATTACTTACTAAATGTTATGCAAAATTTAATTTGACATTAAAAATCTAACTGTCAAGATTATTAAATCGTGAATCGAAACGTAGTATATCATGTATTGTAATGTATTATGTATCGATTCTTATGATTATTTTTTATTTTTTATTTATATAAAAATTATATATAAGATACAAAATATTAATGTTAATATTTAATTTTAAACCAAATCTTAAATTAATATGAAAAAATTTCAATTATAAATCATTTTTAATTGTTACTAATATCAAGTCATTAGAATTTAGAATTCAAAAGTATTTCCATGTTAAATATTAAAGAATATCTGCCTTGTTTAAAGAAAATATTGCTTACTAAAAAAGATTATCTTAATAAAAAGACCCATGACCCAACACCTGTCAATCACACTCTAATCTAGATTGTTCTCTTTCATCTTCCACATTCTTCCCAAAATCTTATACCCAACTAATGGGAAACTCTAGACCTTTCTATATCCCTAACTTTTTAACCTTTTAATTTTCAAACCACACAATAGTCATTCCATCATATTCCATTTCTGATTCAAAATTCATTCTTCATTCTTCATGTTTTAAGGATTCATCCAAATTTGAAAAGTCGAAGAATTGAAGGTAAAAATAAGAGATGAGATACTTTTTCCTTCTCTCTTCCACTTTTTTAGAATCCTTGGTCGAAATTTCCAACGACACCCCTCAAACGTTGTCGACATTTTTTAAATCTCCTAGAAATATCGAAGATGTGGTAGAATCTAGTTGACGCTGGGAAAATAATGTGCCATGTCACTCCGAATTCAACTGAAATGTTGATAGAAATTTGAATCCAACGATATCTCCATGTTTTTTTTTGGAGATTTTTGAGAGAAAAAAACTACTCCCTTACTTTTTTGTCGAGCCTATATTTCAGCAAATATTGGTTGAAATATCGATCCTTTCGATTCAACGAAACCAAATTCCTCGAAAGTTCAGTGTATGCTTCAAATTTGGTTTAGAATTGTCATTTTGGTTCTTTAAAATTTGTTTTGTCAACAAGTATTTTCTTTCCCTTCCTCCTTCCCATATGCCAAACTCAAAAACTTCGTGCTTTCAAGCTTCCCTCATTGGAATTTTAAAGTATATTCCAACATTAACTTATGTTTGATATTGCAAAACCAAACAAACTAACACAAAGTCAGTTGAGAGAACTCATAATTTTGTAGAGGGTTAAATCGCCTCATAAGATAGGCTCAAGTCGAAGACTCAAACTTTAACAATCATGACCCAAAAAGGATAAGATAACCTTAAAGGCCCATCATGACAAAAAAGAACAGTCCATCAACCTTCACAGATATATATGTTTGATCGGATGGGTTTCAGTCCAGTTCGGATTCTTAAAGGTGGTTGGTTTAGCCGAGGTCTAGAAAAGGAACATCGCATATCTGACAACTCATCGAATATATCTTTTCTAAATATCCTGGAAAATATATTATCTTCTCCATATAATATTTTCTAGATATTGTGAAAAACAATCAACATTCAGCCCATTAAGTTGGCTACAAAAGGTATAAAAACCTAGAAAATGGGTAATGCAATTTTCATAAGAGAATCATCTTAATTCTTTTCTACTTTCTGCCTCCAAATTTACTGACTTGATCATTGGAGATGGTTTGACAGACAAAACGTCAGCATTTTCTTACCCGTCGTTTGCAAGAATTTGAGAAGCGAAGAAGACAATTGCAAATGAAATGTACATGATCGATCGTAGCAAAAAATATCCTCTACAGTTTGGCGTCCATCGTGGGGCCTCGTAAAACATATTCACTCAAGCCTTACCATAGAAAATCGAACGGAAGAAACATAAAGAACACAAGAAGTGAACAACTCCTAGTTACTAAAAATCCTAACCGATGACGTGAAGAAGCCAATCACAAAAACAAACAACTGGCGATAGCATCGCAAAACGCGCTAATAAGAGAGTTGTGCGAGAAGCAAGATCTCTTCATGGCAGAGATGAAGAAGCTAGTGGAGGAACCTTTTGAGAAAAGGTATCGTGCTGGAACGAACGACCCTTAAAACCAAGAAACTGTTTTTAGAACGGAAGCACCAGCACCAATTCATCCCACTTGGGAACTTAGAACAGGCGCTGGCTAACCGTAGCGTAGAAACAAAAATGGAGAACTAATGAAGCTCATAAACATTAGGAAATGCACCCTACCGAGGCAATAGATCTAGATCAGAACACTGCCAATTCCACAGGGCAAAGTTCGGCCAAGAGGAGACTGGGCCCTCATTGCATGAAGTACACGGAAGCAACTCAAGCCGAAAGAGAAGTGATTACATAGCGAAAGCAAAGACAAAGGGACGAGATGGACAAACCTCCATATCAATTCTTTTCTAATGAGGATAGCCCCAGAAGAAACTGGAAATCATATAAGGGATGATCCCGATCAAAGTTCATATCGAATGAGGCAAAACAAATAGAAGAAAATATCCTGAGACGACTCGAGTCAAAAGAGGGTTAGAATGCAGTTAACGTGAGAGCTCCAAGAGAATCACCCTTGGATCCTCACATCCTAGAAGTGGAACAACCTGAAAAAGTTCCATCAACCTCTACATTGAAACATACGAAAGGTTGACCTATGATGAGGAGAAATTAAAGGGTGCAACATCTCGGCTTCCCAAATCTTCTGAGGACTTCAAACAATGGGGAGACCTTACGCGAAGAGTGAGCCAAACCATGATGTTCGCCCCACAGAACTGAAGCAGTCCTGGAAGATCTTCAGGAATGCGCAAGTGAACTTAGAACGAAAGTAACCCAATTGATCAAAGAGTTAGAGTCCTCTAATGACTCTGATGATGAGGAGGATAATGAACAACCCCTCCCTCTAAACTAAGAAGATTCAAAGTCCTTCAAAGCTTTGTTAGAAGACTTATCAGATCCCTAAAATTTCTAATGATGAAGATAAGAAGAAAGGCGAAAGACCCATTCCTTCAAACACAACGTGAAAATTAAAAGCCAACTCCTCTCCCTCCTGTTTTATATTTTGTTAGACACTCTAAAAAGATGTCAACACTAGTTCAAAATCTCTGTAATCATAGTTAGAAATCAATATATTGAATTTTGATTATCTTCTGACTTTACTTGATGATTACTTTTGCCAAAAGTCATAGCTCAAATAAGGCACATTATCCTTCATAGGAAGAAGAAATCCCTAGCTTAGACTAGACACATTATCCTTCGTAAGAAGAAAAAGGGTCGTTCTTTGTAAGAAGAAGAATACCCTAGCTTAGAGTAGGCACCAATTCCTTCATAAGAAGAATAAAGCCCTAGCTTAGACTAGGCACATTATCCTTCGTAAGAAGAAGAATACCCTAGCTTAAACTAGGCATGCTTTCCTTCATAAAAAAAGCCTTAGCTCGACTAGGCATAGTCCTTCACAAGAAGAAGAAAGCCCTAGCTCGGACTAGGCACACTCATTCGCAGGTAGAAGAGACCCTAAACTCGAACTAGGCACACTCCTTTGTAGAAAGAAGAGATCCTTAGCTCGGACTAAGCACATTTTCCTTCATGAGAAGAAGAAAGCCCTAGCTCGAACTAGGCACATTTCCCTCCACTAAGAGACGAAAGCCCTAGCTCAGACTAGACACATTTTTTCTTCGTGAGAAGAAGAAATTTAGGTTCGGACTGAACCCTTCCTCTTACGAGGAAAGAATAAAAACCACTTCAACAAAACCCGTAAAATTACCAAATAATGAAATAGTAGAAGCAATCAATAAAACACAACATATGCAACAAAATAGTTCATTTGAATATTTGGTGCGGGAGCTTAACAGGGAAAAAGTTAAGTGTTAGGAATGGTGTCCTAGAACTTGTAATTATTTAATAATAATAATTTATTAAGAATAAATTAAATAAATAAACATAAGTTCTTTATATTATCTAGATTGATTCAATTAATGATATTAGGAATATATGGAAATATATAAATATCAAACATTCAAATAGTAAACCCTAAGTTACTCTTATGAAATCACGACTTAGTATGTGAGTCATACAAGAGGATTAAAGTCGAGATGAGTAACTTAAACGTGTCTACAGTAAACGGATAACGTTCAGGAACCTTATCCTGGTAACATTGTTGATAGCTTCGCATTTTGTTTATAGACAAATGATCGAATCCTGATCATTCATGTGGGAGACATGAAATGGAAGTATCATATGCAATGTTGATTGTATAAGACAGGACCACGATGTTCGATCAAATTTCTCATTAGTACCGTTTACGAGAAATAATTGAATATCAAACTAAGTTTATCAACCGTGATAGATCTCAATCCTGAGTGAAATGCGGACTCTTATTTGTGGAGTTATGTTCTTTGATTCACATAGTTGAGAGCGATCTGTAAGAACGCTCAATACACTCCTGTTTTGGGAACATGACTAGATAAGTAGCTGGGAACTCATTTTCACGAGATGGAATTCATAACTTTCCTATAAATTAACGGTATCATCGCGATACCTAAACATTTTAGGAACTTTAGGAAACTCCCTTGATGTACTGATTCGAGACATGAACAAGTGACGTCACGACTTCTATTGATCACAGAAGTATCTTATCTTTAGTTCGACTAAAGATAAAGTTCATTGGAGAATCAGCGGGAACACAAGGATAAAGCGGTACTAACAGGGGCAAAACGGTAAATTTATCCGCCTGTAATTATGAGGGTTCCACGTGAAGGATATATCACAGATATAAATAAATGATAAACTAAATGGACATAACTCATCTATAGTGAGGGGAGTTCAGCTATGAATCTATAGTGGAATTATTCATAGTTAGATAATAAATAATTAACTGATTATGTGTTAATCACTTAATTGACTAATTATTAAGCCCATGATCTATAGGTCCATCGGGTCCCTATGCTAGCCCAAATATCGTAGTCGCGAAATCAAGTAGAAGAAATGGAAATTTTAAGTAAAGTGAATTACTTAAAATAGGTAATATTAATTGTTTAAATATTGAGTATATTTAAACGGTAATTAATATAAACATTATTAATTGTTTAAATAATGAGTTTATTTAAACATGAAATTAATAATGAAATATTATTAATTATACATTATTAATTATTTAAATATTGAGTATATTTAAATGGTAATTAATAATTTGAAATTAATTAACAATTATTAATTGTTTAAATAATTAATTATATTTAAACGGAAATTAATAATTAAAATTAATTAAACTAATAATAAAATATTGTCAATAAAATTATTAATTTATGGAAATTAATAATTATAATATTTATTATTAATTATTTAAATAATGAAAATTATTTAAATGGAAATTAATAATTAAATATAAATTGGATAATATTTAGTCGGGAGAAAATATTAATATTATTAATTGTTTAAATAAAATATTTTATTTAAATGGTAATTAATAAATAAATTAATCAAGTTGGACTTATTAATTTAAGAGAGAATTTCAAGCCCAATTGGATTAATGAACCCAATTGGAATTGGCCCAAAATAATTAATTAAATAAATTGTATTTATTTATTATTTTATGATGGTAAAATCGGCCATGACATGTATTTTGAGGAGATAATTGTTTGAATTATATCCTAAAATAATTACATAGATTTATTTACCCAAGATAAATAAAATAAAGAAAAGAAAATAATCTCTTATTTATCTATGGCATTTTCGAAATTGCTAGATAAAGGAAAGAGATAATCTTTTTTCTTTTTGTATTTATCTCTATAGTTTAATCCTAATGTGATTAGAATTCCTATTTTTCTATAAATAGGAGGGTTGGGTCATTCATAAATCACACAATTTAATTCCATAGAAAGTTGGAACTCTCTCTTCCCTTCTCCCCCCATAGCCGAAATTCCCTAGTCATTATTAGGAAGAAAATATTTTTCTTCTTCCCAATTTCTTCTTAAGTTCGATCCCACAATCGGATTTCGTTTGATCGATCAGGATATAGCGTAGAAGATCCGGTGTTGTTGAGGATTTGATGCTGTAAAGAAACCTCCAACCGATTCTCCATTAATTACTCAATGTAACTATAATTGGTTTTAATTTTCGAAATTAAGCATGAATCTACATGTTTTATATCACAAATTGCATGATATTAATAGATCCTAAATTAAGTGTTAATTTGTGTTACTAAATAAATTCCGCTAATTTAGTAAATCATCCCTTCATTAAGAACCTCTAATAAACTGGGAGATTCATCCAAGTTTGTTTCTAAGAAAATAGTAGCTTAAATAGAAGAAAGTGGAAGCAGGGAACCCACAAACCGGGAACTCACCAATTCCTCTAGGCCACATCATCATTCTTAGAGACAGAATGAACTGATGTTTCCTCGCTTCCTGGAGTCTCAACGCTTGGATCGTCGCCCTCCTCTTCCTTAACATCATCACCGCATGAATGTCATCTTCCCCACCTGAGGAAGCCTTGTCCTCTTCGTCCATCTTGGCGCGAAAAAGGATAAACTCCTTCACGGCCTTAGGTCGTCAAATAGGGACTGGGACGGCCTGTTTTTCTTTAGAAAATGAGAATTTGAGTTCATCACGGCTGATTTTAGTAGCAATATAATCGGAGGAAGCAGGAAGGTCAGCATATTCCTCAACTCTAGCCGCTGACTCAGCCTGAACGTGATCCATCTTAACACGGCGGAAGAAAGCAAACCCTCATATTTCTCTCTAAAGAAGCCTTCTGCCAAGTCAAAGGAGTCCACCTTGTCCTACAAAATCTTAACCTCTCCAGGTCTTTGCTTCCAACTTCCCTAAAGCTTCATTAAAGCTAATCTTGGCATCAACCGCTCTAAAAAACATCCCCGAGTGTGTTTGCATAATGTCTAAACCACAAATTAGTTATTTATATTTTACTATAATATTTTGGGGCAATTTCAAATATGTTAATTTTTTTTATAATATTTATAAATTTGTTAGAAAAAGAAATATTTACGTAAATGTTAGAATTTCAAATATTCTGAGTATATTAGTCAATCATTATTAATATATCAATGAACTATTAGTATATCAACGATAGTTCATTAGTCGACTTTCGCTGATACACTATCATACATCACTGATATACTATTAGTTATTGACTGATATACTAATAGTGATTGACTGATATATTTGCCTTTTGAAATTCTAACATTTTTGTAAATTTTTTTCCTAATAAATTTGTAAATATTTAACCAAATTATAACATTCATGTAAATTTCCCTAATATTTTTGTATATAAAAATAAATCTAGATTAATTTTCAACAAAAATCAATACACCATACACAAAAGATTAAATTAACAATAATCTTCACTATTTTTTTTAATAAAATAGTTCGATAAACTTTCAATCGTATTTTTTTATTACAATTGGAAACTAAGGGATTTAATCAAAATCAAAGAAAAATATGACAAAGAATCCAAGGCATAAAAATGGAACACTCATTTTCGATTAGGTTCTCAAACAAAACCCCCTGAAATCTCTATCTCAATATTAAAGACATAATCAAGGTTTGTGAAATATGAACAAATTTTTTATCTTCTTCACATAAATTCATAATATTTTTACAATCCAAGAGCACCAAGTGGTGTCTTTCCTTGTCCAGCTTCAAAGTAGAATATAAGCATAGCTAACATAGCAATCCGAGCATGCTTTATCTCTGCCAATTTCAATCTCTCCAGCTTCTCTGCGTCTGGAATGTATTCCCCATTCTTAAGAGTGCCCGCAACTCCCAACGGATCGAAGAATTTTCCGCCCGGATAACCTTGCTCTCCCGTCGAATTAGCGAAATTCTCCGCGGTCCTCGACCACGGTGTCGCCCATTCGACGGATTGAGACTCTGGGTTGAAGAAATCCACCCATCGTTTGCTCTCAACCCATCCCATCAACAACAGCTGAGTCCCAAGAAGCGTGCCGAAAGAGAATGGAGCAATGGCACTCGGATCTGCTCCGGCTAAGAACCATGGGATACCACTCCAAGCCTGACCGATAAAGATCCCGACAACTGCCGTCATTGCCCACCTTCCATGAATTAGCTCAGCCTCTCTGTACCACTTGAGAAATGCCGGGTCTTTCCCTAAGCCGAGGGGATCGAAACCGTAGTCACCTGGAAGACTACAAGAAACGAAAAAAAAAAAACTGGGTGCTCAGAAAATGTTTGATAAAATGCCTCAACTAAAAATGCATAGAAAATAAAAGTAGAGACATACGAGCCATCGAGCCATTCGGGGTCGACAAAATTGCCGCCGCCACGAACACCGGGGAGCCATGACTTCTTAGCTTGAGCAGCAGCCATAATAACAAGCTTGCGAGAGCTAACGACATTGACAGCACCACTAGCACCAGAGAGCAAGGCCTGGCTTCTCCTACCTCCACGAAGGAAGGATGAGCCCAACCCATTAAGCAGAGCACCAGAAGTAGCAGCCATGGCTGATAATCTCAAATGGGAAATTCAAGTTTTGGTATAATTTTTGGGTAGAAATTGTGAAAAGAGGGTTTAAATGGAAGCATATATGAAGATGAGAATCTGGAAAGGAAATCTAAGGGCATGTCTTGGATAGATTTCGGACCAATCAGAGACAAGTTCTTCATCCGAATCTCCACTTGGCCTCCAACCACGTGGATGATCTCTCTCCCATTACCTCTTTTTTTAGCCTCATATTTCACTTCACCAATATGAATGGGAAATCTTTATACAAATTAATGCTGAGGGTTTTTTTTTTTTTTTAAATAAATGGTACTTTTAAAATAGTAAATTTTAAAAAGTAGTAAAAGTTTGAGAACTTTTATCGTATAGATAATTTAAAAATCATAAAAATTAGTAAAACTTGAAAAAATTATTGATTTTTAATTTACATCCTAGTGAAAAACATAAAAAACAACATTAATAATTAATGAAAAAAATATTAATTTAATGAAAACAGTTTGTTAATTATGGATAGTAAAAATAATGTTATTTTTAAAAATAAATCAAACTTTTATTATTTTGTAAAATGAGGTAGAAAAAAGACGGACGGTAATCTCGATAAGGAAAAAAAACTTGTACAAATGTTATATAGATGTAGTAATGGAATGTGTCAACGCATATACATATTGGAGAATGATCAAAATGATAATCAAATTTATAACGGGTAATATTTTCTAATTTTTTTTAGAGATTTTTTACACACTGTGTCTATCAATATTTGATTGTAATCAATAATTGATTAATTGTGATAAATTATAATCATTTCACATTTATTAGTAATATATAGTAATCATTGAATGTTATTAATAACAATATGCTATATCTATAAAAAAAATATAAAAAATTAAAAGGTTATATTTACAAACGCCACTAAAAATAATAAGCTTTTGATTTATTTATTTCTTTTTCAGGTACTAGTATTTTAACACGTGTCTTGCACATGATATGTTTTCGAAGTATCTTATTTTATATTAAAAGACAATTTTTTATAAAAAAATTTGAATATATTTATCAAATATTTTACTTGTGAAAAGTTATAAATCTTATATGAAATAATGTAATTTGTACATGTTTATTCTATAATATAATGATATTTTGAAGGACAGTATCAATAATATTTTTTTAAAATTATTAATCTTTTACAAAGTAAAGTTTGTATGCAATCAAATAGATATTTACATAAAATTATTTAATAGATGATGACACTATATTGGTTATTTTGTAATTTTTTTAAATGCTCATACATAAAATTCTAACTACAACAAACATTATGAATTCCCAATAATAATATCTCTTAGACGTACATTAGGAATTAATAAACAATATACTATAAATAACATTTTAGAAAGAACATCCTACAATGAAATTAACAATCGTAAAGGCTAAATTGAATTGAGGAAATTGTACAAACATTGCAAATAGGATTTAAATTACATAACTAATAATATTAGTTTATAATTGTAGAAGGCAAAAATCGTCTATCTATGGGCTAAGTAAGTAGTGCAAATTTCAAAAAGGCCTAACTCATCAACACCCAAAGTAGGGGTAAGCTAATCAAAGATGGATCGATCCGAGGCCCAATAAAGCCTAGTTCCGACTAGCACGAACAAGCAGGCTTACGACAGATCAATAAAAAAGGAGTATATAAGGTCAACTAACAAATCTAATAAGATATTCACAAAAACCAAGACCTAGAATCTTGCGGCGCCCTTACCATTTCTGAAAAAACTAACTTGATCGTTGGAGGGGTCTTGGTCGGTACCACGCTGATGTTTTTTTTTTTTTTTAAAGATTTCAGAAGCTACGAGATCCAAGCATGTGAGATTCATCCCTAATAGTTTGGCGCCCACCGTGGAGCCCGTTCATTGATCAATTCTCAATGAACTCTCAATACTCACGCGATAATCCTACTTTCTAAAAATGAAAAACCAGCAAAAAAACAAGGGCAGTGAGCAGGCAAGCTCGTGATGATGAGGTATCACAAAACCTCCAAGTCAGAAATGGTGAAGGTCGGAATGATAATATGGAAATCTTACCACAAACGCTGAGTATTCCGGCTATGGAATACATAGAGTTGATAGAGCTCAACAAAACGTTGCTAGAAGAGATGAAGAAAGCTAAAGCCCTATTTGGATGGGAAAATGAAAATGACGAAATGCTTTCGAGAAATGAGGGAAAATCGAAAGCCCATGACATATATGAAAGAGGACACTTCAGGCCTAAAACTGATAAAGAAACACAGTGAGGGTCACGGGCCAAAAGACAACACTAAAAGGCCACAACTGCCCAAAGAAGAAAGAAAACTTAAAGGTCAAAACTTGACTTGCGTTCCATGCTAACAGCTTGACGACTCGAAGCGAATGTATCCCTCTACAAATTCTCTTCCGAAAAGCGAGGTCGGAATGGGTTGAAGCCACATCCTGAATGAGGCTGATATATATAATAAAACCTGAATCAGAATGTCTCATGGAAGGCACAAAGAAGAAGGCGAAGATGATCTCAAGCGAAGTTCAGACTTAACTGAATGAGATCGGTATGAGAACCAAAAAATACAGAAAATTATCAAAGAAAATGTAAAGAAAAGGCTCATGGAAAAGAAAGTGAATCCGGTGATTCACATCCGAGAACAGGGAGATTTTCCTTTTGTGAATGAAGTCCTATAGATTGAGTAACCCTGGAACTTCATACTCCCAAAGTTTGAAATGTATAATAGAACTGGGGACTCGATGAAGAACGTGGCGCATTTCGTGAACATGATGGAGTCAACATGCATATCGATTGCAAACCTAGATACAATGACATGAAAACTTTTCTTGACTAGCTTGAAAGGGTTCACCCCTGATGTGGTTCAACGGTCTGACCAAGAGATCGATCAAAACCTTCTCAGATTTGACCTTGACTTTTCTGAGTTAGTATAGCGTTAGTCAAAAATTTGATAAGAGAAATCATGACCAGTACGACATATTGATGGGTGAAAGGGAGCCCCTAAAAGACTTCACACAAGGATTCTGAAAGGTTAAATTAAAAGTTTCATATTGTAATGGCGTAGAGGTAGCTACTGCATTCCCGGGTTCAATTTCCACATAATGACGCAATGGTTACCTCGCTATTGATAGGGGCCTACAAGGTCAGTATAATCCTGATCGATCAGGGTTCGTCCATGAACATATTGTATATGTAAGCCTTTAGGGGCATGAAATTGAAAGAATTGGATATGAACCTAAACACCCAAGAATTGTAGGACTCAATGGAACTTCAACTAAGTCGTCTAGGACTATCAAATTGCCAGTTCGGGTGGAAAGAGCCAACCTGATAACCCTATTCTACGTTATTTACACTCGCTCAGGGTATAACGCATTGTTAGGAAGGGCTTGGATCTATGAAATGGGAGCCCACTATTGGTGGAAATGGTGATTAAACAAGATGGTGAAAGGTGGCATGCAAGTACACATGGTCGATAAGTAATAGTAGTGGTGACTGATTGTCGTGTCCCATGCGGATAGTTGTTTTCAAGACAAGTTTAGTATGCTTAGTTAAGTGAGATTTTGTCTACTTTTAGTTGAGGGGATTCATTTATGGGCTAAGCGAACTTTTCTTCTCAAAGTTACAAACTTTGCTTCTTAATTCCTAAGATTTGATGGAATAAATGGGTATGAAGATATGTGTGTGAATGGAATGCAATATGCCTTTTCTCAAAAATCAATCTCAAACTTTAACTATTAACTACTAAATTTATTTTTAAGATTTAGTAAATAAAAGTTCCAAATACAACATCATAACCCAAACTTATAAGAATTTTACCCTATCTCTAGTGAGATAGTGCTCATAAATTAGTTAGCTTTCTTTTATAACATTCCTTAATTCATCTCTCAATGAAAAGGAAATCTTCTCCTACTCATTCTCATGAAGTTTTACGGAGAGGTATGGATTAAGAAAGTAAATACACAAACATTCCTTCATCAAGATTCAACAAAATCAAGTCTCTTTGTATTTGTTCCTCATAACCTTCCCACACTAAATTTAGCTACTCCTGTTCATAAAAATAAGAAATAAATGAGTAAATATTAGCCCCAAAATACAATCCATACAATAAGATAAAATCTAATTTAAATGACTAAAACTATGCTAATAAAAGTAAGAAAAGATAGGCTAAAGATGAGTTGAAACTTCCCCAAGGTTGGAGCAGCTTTTCTCCCTTTACATTCAACTTGGATCTTCTTCTTTTCTAGAAAATTTAAGATAAAAACCTCATATTTCTCATGAGTCATCTTCTCCAAGGTTTGTAGCATGACCTCTAAGGCTACCCTAAAGGAACCTTAAAATATTCCTTAAACCTCCTTAAACATCCTCAAACATCCTCCATCTTCTAAGACATCAATGAGAGCTTATATACCATTAGATGCTATATTTTTAGGGCTGAAAAACGTTGAAACATGGGCTAGTTCTCGAGTAGAAAAGATAAAATTGGGCTAATTAAATGAGCTGGTAAGCACACTATTCCTTGCTTCAGACCCGGGGCAAGAATTTCGCATGCTCTGGCATGCAGAGGTGCTTCAAACCTGTATCAAAAGCAGCCTTTTTCCAATTGCTTTATCTTTAATTTCATGCACCAAAACTTCTCCAATCAGCTCCAAAATACATATTGGACCTGTCAAAGCATATAATAACATGTTTAAGCTCAATTCATCATAAAAGGTAAAGAAACCTAAAAACTTGTTAAATAAAAGATAAGTTATAAAAGTCCTAAAATTAAACTAAACTAGCCTAAAATTTATTCATCACTCAACTATTCTCTTGAATTATTAACAAGATAAGCACATTATAACTCTAATTTCATGGAGTTATCACACCCCCAAAGTTGAGTCATTGCTCGTCCTCGAGTAATGCTCTTAAAAACAGAAAATAAAATGAAAAGACTCAACTATACAACTCCATTGGTTGGTTTTCTCCTATTATAGACTTATTAAAACATTCAAAATAGATTTAGAGTTAGCCAAGTATACAAAGGGTATTAGGATCTCAAGGTTGATGTGTGCATCTCAACTCGAGCCCTTTTGTCAATTCCCAACACACTAACAAGGAAACTATCCAAGAATTCTTTCTCTTAAGATCAAACTTTCTCAATGTATACCCCTCCTCTCGAATCTCAAGCACAAAAAGTTTATATTTTACCTTGCAATAATAAGAGGTTTATTGCTTTTAGTATATTTTCTTTTATTTTTATCATTTTTTTTAATTAGAAGCAACTTAGTGATGTGACTTTCTAGTCACCTTCACCTAGATGCTTGCCCTATGGGCTCACTCATTCCTATGGAAGAGGAGTGATTACTTTTTTCCAAACCATTTTTTGATTTTTTTTTTCAAATTTGGTGCACTATGTACACTTTGGGAACAAGCTTTTTCTTTTTCAAGGGAATTGGAAACATAAAAACTTGTTAGTGAAAATGGTGATGTGATTAAACTAGGTGGTGAAGTGTGGCATGCAAGTGCACATGGTCAACAAGTAATAGTAGTGGTGAGTGAGTGTGTGTCCAACGAGGATAGTTGTGCAATTTGGTGTAAAATCATAGCATCAAGGAATTATAATTAAGTGAATTGCAAAGAAAATAGAGAAAACAAGTAAACGGATCTATCATTGAGTGTAGATCAAGAGGGATAAGGGATGTTGTGTTGAGGTACAAGAATGTGATCTTTTAACTCAAGATAACTCTTGCTACTTAGAGATTTCTGGTGAAAACATGATTTTGTGCGCAATATTTGTAATTATCTTGCATCTTTATCATATATTTTTAAATATATATTTCTATTCATGGAAAGATTTATTTTATATTTTCCATAAATAAATAAAAGATAATATTTTGAAAAATAACCCTTAAATAAAAAATGTTGGAGAAAATATTCTCTTTCATAAAAGGTCTTCCACGCTTATGACAAGGAGAGAAGAGAGAAAATTTCAAGCTTCAAGACCTATAACACAATTTTTAATTATTGTAATTTATTTTTGTTATAGAATTAGTGCCAAGAATACCGGTCAATCTAGTTGTTTAATTATTAAGCTTATGTATGAGATATGAATGTTTAAATAATTACTCATGCATTTATGAATGTCATGTAGGAAATCCCACAATAGATAATGTATGATTAAATTAGAATTAATTGTACATGCATGTATAATTATGTGTTAGAGTTGTTATTATATATTTTATATATGTGATAAGCATGCTGATTATATATTTTTTAATTGTTATATTTGAAATATAAAATATTTATGTCAAATGTGATTAGGATAAATGCATGCTAATTTTAGATAATATTCAAATATTAAAATGTTTAATAAAATGAATAGAAACTAAAAGAGATATTCAAATGTGAAATTATTTGTTTAAACAATTGGACCTTAAATTCACATAAGCACAATCGAATAGATATTTAATTAAGGGTTAAATAAAAATTAATGAAAATGATTAATTAAATTGAACGGAGCTCTGGCGAGAAAGCTCTGCCCAAGTGATGAGGTTTTTCAAAGTTCCCTTAACACGGAGCACCTCTAACTGGGATCGATCTGGGAGAAATGTTTAAGATAATAAATCGTTACCATTAAGAAGGTCCCATAATGTGATTAGTTTTAATCTAGGAAACTTGGTAATTCACATTAAAATTATTCTAAACCATTTAAGAGTTAAGATTGAGTTAGGTTAAATACAACTTAGATAAATTATTTAGCCTAAATTTGTCTAAGTATGAAAACTCAATTTTAAAATACTAAGTGGGACAAGGGAACTTGGCAAAGTATTATATGGTCTCTATTATTAGACTCGCAACATGAGATTCACACTTGGCCTCTGTAGCACCCATAGAAGTGCTCATTCCTATAGGAAGTTTCTATAGTGTGAATCAATATCAAGGTGGGTCTCCCAAAAGGGATAAAGAACTTTAAATGTGAATTGAAGACTAAAACTACACTCGTAGACACTCCTCAATTTTCATTTAAAAGACTAAAATAATAGGTAAAATTGATAAAATCTATTATCAAAATTCTAGACCAAACACACGGTAAATCAATTCCATAAGAATATGAGTTATTCTGGATTGGAAATTGTTCGAGAAGGGTCTCGGTTTAATGTATAGGGTGATTGACCTATAAATCGACGACACTTTACCTCGAGAAGGTTAAACTATCGTGACATAATAATCTGTTTAGGGTATTTCTGTTTTTTGAACATTTCAGCATTCATGCATCATGTTTAATTTTATGTCGAACACATTGTTTGAATATAAAATTGCTAATTAGTTCACTTAATTTTATTCATTACAACAATAATGTCCTCTTCTAATATTGCAAACAATAAAATTGATAACTTTGTCAAATGGAATGAATTGTTAAACAATATTTTAAATCAAGATAGTAGTTTAACTGACAATGATCGTAATATGTAATTTGATATAATTAATCACATAAATATGACCAAAACATACATGAACAACTTAGAAAGTAATTCTGATTTACTTGTAATTGAATTGTAGTTAGTGGAAGATAATTTATCCGAATAGGTATTTGATTCTGGTGCCACAAACCACATTTCTTCATCCATTCTTATGTCTGATTCTTTGACTAAAATAGAACATGGTACATATACAATGGGAGTAGGAACAAGGAAGTTTCTTACAACAGTTGCACATGCAGACATTCGTTTGTGATTCTATTCCCAGTATATGCAGTTATACGACATTTTGGTTCTTAGATTTACTAGAAATCTAGTGCCAGTTGCATGAGAAATGGTTATTAGAATGACTCATGGATTGGTGAGATCAAGATATACAAAGGAGGTTTGTATATAGCCTCATCTGTTAGTAAGAAAAATTTGTTCATATTGAGTCCGTCAATAGGAACAACAATGCATAATATTGAAATGTTTAAGACTGCTAAAACAAGGACTAATTGACAAAAGGTTTCAAAAGAAGAAAAGTATTTATGGCATCTAAGACTAAGTCATATAGGCTTAAACATGCTTGAAAGACCTGTGAAAGCAGGTTCTCAAAGTAAGTTAGAAATCGGAACCATGAGTCTGTGAACCCTGTTTGGAAGGCAAAATGACCAAAAGACCTTTTTCTGGAAAAGAAAATAGAGGCTTAGAACCACTCGAGTTTGTGCATATGGATATTTGTGGACCATTTAATACAAAAGCTCGCAGTGGATACTTTTTCATGGATGATTATTCACGTTGTGGATACATTTACCTAATGATCCACAAATCAGAAGCTTTAGACAAGTTCAAAGAGTATAAAGCTGAAATGGAAAACCAATTAGGTAAAACTATCAAAACACTTTGATCAAATCGTGGTGGTGAGTATATAGACTTAGAATTCAGAGAATTTTTTGATAGAAAATGGGACTAGTATCCCAACTTTTAGCACCTGGAATTCTTGAGCAAAATAGAGTATCTGAAAGAATAAACCGAACGTTATTAGACATGACTAGATCAATGATGAGTTTTACACTATTGTCACCTTGATTTTGGGGACATGCAATTATGACTGCATTATACATACTTAATGTGGTTCCATCCAAAAGTGTTAATTCTAAAACTCTGCAAGAGTTATGGAATGAACGTAAATAAAGTTTATAATACTTTAGGATTTGGTGATCGTCTGCTCATGTGTTGATGGCGAACCCAAAGATGCTAGATCCCCGAGGTAGAGTATGCCTTTTTGTAGGCTACCCAAAAGAAACAAAGGGTGGGTACTTTTATTGTCCTGTAGAAAACAAAGTATTTATGTCGACAAATGTAATTTTTCTCAAGAGGATTTTATGAAAGACACAAAACCCAGAATGTGCAATGGTATTAAATGAAATAAGTGATAACAACACAATTCATCAATCAATAAGAGTTGTTGATAAAACACCTGAAACCTAGGTACAACCTTTATCGAACCTTAGAGAAGTGGGAGAGTTATTAGAAAGCTAGAACACTTTATAAGATTTGAAAAAATCCACATTGCCATATCTGATGACAATCCAGAAGACCCATTAACTTATAAAAGTGCAACGCGAAATATTGATAAAGGAAAATGAATCAAAGCCATGGATCTCGAGATTGAATCGATGTATTCCAACTTTGTTTGGACTCTCATAGATCTTCCAAATGGTGAAAACCCCATTGGATGCAAATGGATCTGTAAGAGAAAAAGAGGTTACAATAAATTTGAGACTTTCAAGGCTAGAATAATGGCAAAAGGATATACTCAGAGGGAGGGTATTAACTATGAGAAAACTGTTTCCCTAGTTGTCATGATGAAATCTATACGCACCATCTCATCCATTGCCGCATATTATGACTATAAGATTTGGCAAATGGACGTCAAGATTGCCTTGCTTAGCGCTAATCTAGATGAGAGCATCTACATGATGAAACTAGAGGGATTCGTTACTTCATAACAATAACAAAAGGTTTGCAAGTTGCAAACGTCCATTTATGTATCTAAGCAAGACTCAAAATCTTGGAACATTAGGTTTGATGATGCAGTCAAAACCTATGGCTTTGAACAAAACGTAGATGAACCTTATGTGCACAAGCATATCATAAAAGACAAAGTAGTATTCATAATTCATTACGTTGATGACATTTTGTTAATTGAAAATACGTTAACATAAGTTAAAAAATGGTTGAAAAATCAATTCCAAATAAAAGATTTGGGAGAGACTAGTTATGTTCTTGGGATTCAGATCATTCTTGATTGTAGCAAGAAATTTTCGCTACGTACCCGCGACGCAAAAAATAAAGGAGTCGCCACTAATAATTGGTTTTAAAATTGGATGTGATTAGTCACCTAGTCATTAAATTAAGGAGGGTCTACTAACTTTTGAAAATGGGATCGGGAGTTCATTCACTCATAGGGAAGGTATTAGCACCCTATTATGTTCGTTTAAAAAATGATTGTTGTTATTATTTATTTATTGTATTATTGAAAAAACCTTTATCTTTAAAACAAAAATTATTTTTTGGTTATTTTTAAAAATCCCATGTGTTATTAAAAAATACTTTAATAATAAAGCATGATTAATAAGTATGAGTGGTGTACAACCATTTTAAAAATGTTGTCGGGAATTTTATCTTGGTATCCTAAGATAAAACTCCTTACCTCAAGAATTTTTAGGAGATTAGTATCCCAATGCCCCTATATTCCATCATCGAAGTTTTCGAAAATAATTTGTTCAAGTTTTAAAAATAATACCTTAGTTTCAATATTAGGTTTGGGTAAGTTTCACTTTTGATCCCTAGGTCAAGAAGAAAAGTTTATTTTTAAAAAAATATTTAAATTATATTATAATTAGAAAATTTGTATCCTAATAATTCTAATTTTATTTTAAAGTTTGGATGTTAATTTTTATTGGAATGTTGGAAAATTGGTATCCTAATAAATTCCCACTTCTTTCCATTTTTGAAAATCCAATAATGATCAATATAATATTAACAAATCAATTCTCATTTTACCTTAATATGAAAACAATAAATAGGACACACAAAATATGGCAATCAAATTTACAAATAAGGCAAACCAATAAAATTAGCATAATTATTCCAAATAAGACGCATCAAGTTTAGAAATTCACAATTTTTTAACAAAAATGTATTTTGACTCGTTTTTTTATTCTAAATATTCTAGGTTCATCAAAGACTGATTTCTAATATTGGAAAGTACACACAATTTATAAGGAAAAACCATATTTTCATATCAAAAGTTTCCAACCACGGTTTTGCGTCAAAAAATCCTTCAGAATTTATGCCAACTTTGAAAAATCATATATTTTTTATACTTATCGAAATTGGGTGATTCTTGTTTCTAAATTTTATTTGATGAGTCTAGATTATAATAAAAATAACCATAAATTATTAATTTTAAAGAATTCGAAACATAAAAATCACGTAACAACAAGATGTGTAAAAAATCCCGAAAACAATGAATCAGTTTAAACTCTAAACTTTCATAAATCGTAACTTTTTAACCACATATACAAATCCATTGATTCTTTTCCCTATGTATTCATATTTAAATCTAATTTCAATAAAAAATAACCATACAACCTAAATATTTATAGAAAATCAACATTTCAATTAAATTACAACATGCGCATATGAACAACTACATTTTTTGTAACGACCCGATTCTATTAAATTCTTAAATTTCAAAGACACAATGGAAGACTTAGTTTTTTAAAAAAGGGCATGGGTATGTCTAAAATTCAGACTATCCAAAACTTGTTTTACATTTTTCACAACCAGAGAAACCATAAAAATATGGAAATGCGCATTTCTATTTATAATAAGTCCTGAAATAGACATAAAGTCATAAAGACAAGTACAAGTTTTAAAATGCTCTTACGAGCCCAAAATAAAAAGTGTATGAAGATGTAAATATACACAACGAGCTAGGGGTGAAAGTTTGTTTGGTTTGGTTTGGTTTTAAACCAAACTTAAAAAACCGATTGGTTTGGTTATGTATTTTTTAGAACCGAACCAAACCAAATATAAAGTAAAACCAAACGAAACCAATTGGTTTGGATAGATCGGTTTCAATCGGTTTTGTTTTTCACATCTTTTGTTCTTATGAAGAGAGTTAAGTTATAAAAAAATCAACATTTTCATGGAAATCCATACAATTAAATAATTCCAAAGCATAAATTTAAAGTTTAAAGTTAATCTAAAATTCTAAACATCGAAAGTATGAAGCTTAAATGAAAAATTCTCTAATGTCTATTCACTCCCATAAAAGACTTTGCCTAATTGGTTTGGATTGGTTAAAAACCGACTAGAGTATTTTCAACCGAACCAAACCATCTTATTATTGGTTTGGTTTGGTTCGAATTGGTTTTGTGGTTCATCGGTTTTTATTTCACCCCTACACCGAGCATTTCTAGAATGCTCCAAAAAAGTCCATGTCCATGTCCAATCCATCATCCTTCGGTCAAGCAACACCAACTCCTCTACCACACCCTTTCCGTCAGCATAAAAATGTTAGTGAGAGTAAAATGGAAGCAAGTAATCCTATGGACCAAAATCCATACCATAAATTGTGTTCAAAGGCTTAAAATGCTCTTTACTACCCATTCTATACTTCCAATACAACCTAATCATACACTAATCTGTTATAACCGGACTACTTTTAAAATATTTGAAAACCAAAACGTAGTCGAGGATTTAATATTTAATAAAAAATTGGCATGGTGATGTTTAAAACTTGGGTTATCACAATGCCCTGTAAATACAATTTTCCTGATCATATAATTTAATTAGTGGAATGTGTATTACATAATTACGAAAGTTCAAAATCATAAAAATTCTAAAGTAAAAATGCTCTCATGAGCTCATTACAACACGTGCATCAAAAGATGGAAAAACAAAGTAAACATTAGTTCATGGACTATACACTTTCTCGAGTCCATCTCGCCATCATCGTCACCAAGATCAAGTAGCACCAGCTCCTCTCCCACAACCTCGACCACACTCAATACCTGGAAAATGTAATATTATGAGCGAAGCCCAGTGAAGATAAATGGAAAATAAAGTAACATTAGACCCCAAACCCATTTCCAGATTTGTGTCCAAGTTTTAAAATGCTCTTACGACCCCAAAAATATCGTGTTCTTTCAAAAAGGGTATTATAGTACCTTTTCCTGAAAAACCTCAAAATTTGAACCTCTTGATTTGATTAATATTTTGACATGAAATTGATCATCTTGATGTCAAGATTCCAACGCAACTGACGGTTTGTCGTTCTGAGACCCGATGATCAAGTTATAGACGTTTTAAGGTGAGTGGCAGTTTCGTAAATATTGCAACTTGGGAATTTAACCTAAGATGAAACCCCATTTGTAATATTCAGATTTTTGACTCTCTTCTCTCCCTCTCATGGCCGCCACCCCCATGGTGTAGCCTGGAAGAATTTGTTCCTTTCATCGTCGATTGATCGTCGCCTCTCGTTTCTATCTTGGATTTGGAGGGGTTGGGGATCGTCTTTGCAATCAAAAAGGTAAAATTTTCTCTTCCTTTGAATTCCCCATTGTCTCTGCCCCTATACCCATGACATTGATGTTTGGTTCGTCAATTTTGATGCTAAGTGCACGATTTGATTGTGGGGAGTTGTTAGGCGAAGATTGGAGTTCGATTCCATGAATTCCTATTCTTGGGTAAGTGATTTGGACCAATTTTTAGTCTTTATAAATTCTAAAATTTTGGATTTAATATTATATTATGAACTTCAAGAACCTAACCTTGAAACCCATTCCCAATTATTTTCAATTTCCCAAACCTTGGCTTAAATCCTAATCGGTTTTGATCTACCTTATCTAAAACCAAAAACCATCAAAACCGATCACCTGGAACTCGAAACCACGACCAAACCATGACTCGAAGGCCGGTTCAGCCACGGCAAGGGGACAACAGCACCGTGACTGTCCCCTTCCCAACAGCGATCCGTTCGTCGTTTGTTTTTCCTCTATTCTTCGAGCCGTCGAATCCCAAACTTTCTGTACCTTTTGGGACTGTTTTAGCATGTAATTTAATTAATTAGGACCTCTGTTTTAGGTTTGGACCATAGTGGAAGGTAGCACGAAAAATTAGATTAGGTGAAATTCAAGGTGAGTTAACGGTTTAATCAACGGTGGAGTTTTAGAGAAATCTAAAACTCTTACTGTAGCGTATTCAATTCTAAATATTTTTTATGTAATTCTGGAAATTTAGGGTGAGAAATGTTACTGGAAACACCGAAAAAAAATCGGGAGAAAATATTTTTCGGTTATAACTAGGCACTTTTCGACATAATTTGATGTTTTTAGATTCAAAATGCTTCTGATTGTTTATGAGTCTAATTCTGAGATTTTGGGTAGTTATTTATGATCATTTACCATGAGAATTGGTTTAATAAATGAAAGAATTGAATAATTGGTATTTCGGTAGTTTTATCGTTTTTCAGCATTTTTGTGATTTGAATGCAATCTGATTGGGCTGCTTTATTTTAATGCTTGAGATAACTTTTTCTTGAACATTATCATGTGTATAATGTTGAGAATGTTGAGATTGATGACCTGTCAGAATATGTTAACTAGTGTTGAGGCTACGAGCTCACACTTAGTCATTTTAGTTATTAAGAAGTCCATAACCGAGTACTAATGATCATTGCTCGCAAGAATGATACATTAGGGGATTTAGTTATAGTTGCGGCTATAACCGGGTACTAGGAAGTGATAGTAGTCCCGAGGGACCACCTTCTTAGTGTTGTGTGTTAATTTAGAATTATCTAGTTATCCAGAATTATTAAGTATCGATGTTGGGAGTTTGTGAATTGAATGCCTTGGGTATGAAACTAGTGAGAGTTGTCTATCCATGTAAAGTGAGATTATCGAGAAACCTTGAATATGGAATTTGAGATAAATGCCTATTCATGTATTGGATTGAGATTAATTTTAAATGACGCTTTGAACGTAAGAGTTTTGAAGAGTGTTGAGTGCTTTGGACACGATTTGAATTGTTAGAGACTATTTAAGACTTTATCTTTGATTAAGTCGTTTTCTTAAAGGCTTTAGCCTCACAGTGCTATCTGTTGTTTTTTTCAAGTAACAATGGACCGAGAGGTGGCGGTTGATGAAGTGGCACCTAAGATATGAGGGTTCATGTCGCAGTGGCACCTATGATTTATTCGTTATTATTAATGAATAAAGATTTGAATTTATTTGGTTTTGTTGAGTTATTGAGATTTTATTTATTTGATTTTGATTTATGGGATTTGAGACTATTTTAGTCTTTAATATTTTATTATTTGAGAACGTGCTTTGAATCGTTGTTTTGTTTGAAAGTTTGAACTCCGGAGTTTTGTTTGAAATTAAGTGTTCTTGATTTAGTAAAAAAGGATATTTATTGAGTCTTCCGCTGTTTTAAATAAGTATATTTATTACTCTGAAAGGTCGGGTCTTTACACTAAGTTTATCAACCATGATAAATCTCAATCCTGAGTGAAATGTGGACTCATATATATATTCATGGAGTTATGTTCTTTAATTCACATGGTTAAAAGCGATATGATATGAGCGCTCAATACACTCCTGTTTTGGGAACATAATGAGATAGTAACTGGGAACACATTTACACGAGATGAAATTCATAACTTTCCTATAAATTAACGGTATCAGTGTGATAACATTTTAGGAACTTTAGGAAACTCCATTGATGTACTGATTTGAGACATGAACAAGTGGCGCCATGACTTCTATTGATCACAAAAGTATATTATCTGTAGTTTGACTACAAATAATGTTCATTGGAGAATCAGCGAAAACACAAGGATAAAGAGGTAATTACCGAAGCAAAAACGGTAAATTTATCCGCCTGTAATTATGAGCGTTCCATGTGAATGATATATCACAGATATAAATAAAAATAAACTAAATGGACATAACTCATCTATAGTGAGGAGAGTTCAACTATGAATCTATAATGGAATTTTCTTAGTTAGATAATAAGTAATTAACTGATTATGAGTTAATCACTTAATTGACTAATTATTAAGCCTCTGTAGGTCCATCAGGTCCCTATGCTAGCCCAAATATCGCAGTCGTGAAATCACTTGAAGAAAGGAATATAATTTAAGTAAGATAAATTACTTAAATAAGTAATATTAATTGTTTAAATCTTGAGTATATTTAAATGGTAATTAATATAAATATTATTAATTATTTAAATAATGAGTTTATTTATACAGGAAATTAATAATGAAATATTTTTAATTGTTTAAATATTGAGTATATTTATATGGTAATTAATTAATTTTATTTGAACAAAAATTAATAATTAATTAAATTACTTAATTAATAATGAAATATTGTCAATTAGAATTATTAAATAATTATATAATGAGTTTATTTAATAGAAATTAATAATTAAAATATTTATTATTAATTGTTTAAATAATCAGAATTATTTAAATAAAAATTAATAATTAAATATCATTTGATAATATTTAGTGGGGAGAAAATATTAATATTATTAATTTTTTCAATAAAAGTATTTTATTTAAATGGTAATTGATAAATGAATTAATTAAGTTGGACTTATTAATTTAAGAGAGAGTTTCAAGCCCAATTGGATTAATGAACCCAATTGAAATTGGCCAAAAATAATTAATTAAATTAAATTAAATTTATTTATTAATTACTATAGCAATTTCGGCCATATGTATTATTTTAGGGAGATAATTGTTTGAATTATATCTTAAAATAATTTCATAGATTTATTTACTCAAGATAAATAAAATAAAAGAAAATAAAATATTCTCCTATTTATCTAATGTATTTTTGAAATACCAAGATAAAGGAAAGAGAAAATCTTTTTTCTTATGTATTTATCTCCATGGAATATTCCTAATGTGATTAGATTTTCCATTACATTAGGAATCACATTAGGAAATTAAATGGGAGGCTTGTGTTATTCATAAATCACACAATTCAATTCCTAAGAAATTAAAAATCTTTCTTCTCCTCTCCCCTCCTAAATGCCGATTTCATGCTTAAAAATTAGGAAGAAAAATATTTTTCTTCTTCCTAAATTCTTCTAAAGTTCTATCCCACAATCAGTTTTCACCAGTTCGATCGTGATATAGCGTAGAAGATCTGGTGTTGCTGAGAATTGATGATGTAATGAAACCTCCAACCATAGCTCCATATTTTACTCAATGTAAGTAAAGGGCCTTTATTTTCGAAAATAGCATTAATTAACAAGTTCTTTATCACAAATTGCATGATGTTAATAGATCTTAGAATTAATAGTTAATTTGTTCACTAAAAAAATTCTCGCTATTTTAGTAAAGTACTTCCTACACATTCTCCATGGTTCTACCACAATCAACATCAATCTTTATTCCATACAGAAGGTAATAAGATCGAATAAACAATAACCAATAATCATCACCGATGTCAAGTTCCACGAAGTCCATATTCTCAAAGTAAGCAAAATCAAGGTTAAACACCACAATGTCACCAATGACAATAAAACACTTTAAATCACAAAAAATAACTTCCAAGCTATTACCAAGTTCACGAATATCATAATTTAAAAAGTAAACAATTATCAAAGTTACTTTGGTCCAAAGAATATTCATAAACATAAATATTACATAAACAACTCCTAAGAAGACTACTAAGTTACTTTGGTCTCACTACAAGAAAATTTGGCGAAGGCGGCGAAATTTTTCGCCGCCTTTGCCTTTTTTTTCGCCGGCATAGCTTTTCCCGGCGAAAAAATTTCGCCGGGACATTTCGCGGTAAAAGGACCGTCGAGAAAGGATAAACTGGCGAAAATTTATATTCGCCGGCATAGGCTAAGGAGGCGAAATTCGTGGGCATAAGCTAAGGCGGCGAAATTCGCTGGCAAAGGCTATGGCGGCGAATTTCGCCGCCTTAGCCCATTTTTTATTTTTATCATTAGAAAGGCTATGCCGGCGAATTTCGCCGGCATAGCCACTGGATTTTTTTTTATAAAATTCTCATTTTCTTAAATCTATTCCTTACGAATGTTTCCCGATTTTCCTGTTCAATACATCAAATATTACATACAAATTAATCTTCATATATCTAAAATCAAAATTAAAGATTAGGTTAATATTAATATTCATTATATGATAAAAAAGAGAGGATAATACATTGTGTTAGACTAAATAAGCATGAATTAGTAAAATATAAGATGACAATTTATATTGTGTGGCTAACTTTGCTGCAGGATAGCCACACCCAAAGCATACTACGACTTATGTAAAAATGTTGAAATGAATAATATAATAAATACCAATTAGTGTTTTCCATGCTAATGACGACTTCAATTAATGGTCCCTACAAATTCAACATATGAAATAAATTAGTTTATAAACCAAAATAATAAAAAAATTGAATTGACTAAATGACTATGGTAAATTTAAATAAACCACCAACTATGAAACACCTAAGAACAATCCACCAAAAAACTCAAATTAAACATATAAAACTCAAATTAAACATATAGTTTTTCAATTCTCCTAACAATTACAATTATGAAAAATCCACCAAAAAACTCAAATTAAACATATAAAACACCTAAGAACAATCAAATTTAACTCATAACATTGACAAATATGAAAACCCCCAATTGTTTCAAGCCCTAAATTTAAGTAAATTCTCTCTATCAACAAATAAATCTCTCAATAAACAAATGAAACTTCAACAACATATACAACTACTTCATTTATAACTAAAATCATCAATTTATTAAAGAACTATCACAATTTCGCTGGTATTTCTCTATCAATGGCGGCGATTTGAATTTCGCCGGCATTGTTTCGCTGCCTTTGGTCGGATTTTTTGTAGTGTCTAAAGAATATTCATAAACATAAACATTACATAAACAACTCCCAAGAAAACTACTAAGCTACTTTGGTCCAAAGATTATTCATGATACCTTCCATTTCTGAGATTCTTCCAAAATTCTCCATAGCCTCACAAGGCTTCTAAATCGGAAAAAACTTACTTTTTTAACCAAATCCAATAATTAACTCCAAATACACATAAAATACAAATTATCTTGAATTCACTTCCAAGGTTCATAGTCACTATCCGACCATTAATATCTGTTAACAATAAATGAATCTCTTATGTACCTCGAAACATAAAATTACAACCCACCACTTTAAACTCACCTTAGAAAAGTAAACAACTTTCTAAGTGTCTAACAAACTATCACCCGTGCGATTACCAACACCTACAATAATACAATTTATAAACCATAACTAAAATAAGAAAAAGTGTGATTCTCGGGTGAATAGTATTTTTCGAAATTTTGATGGAAATACATGATTTCAAATTAAAAACTCATTTAGAAACAAAAACAAAGAAAACCATATGAAAAGTTTTGAAAACTCACTTTTTAGAGCTTCTCTTAGAGAACGAGAAACGCCATAAGGTTAGGATGGATAGAACGTCCATGTCCCGAGAAATCCAGCACAAAAGAAATTCCCCCCCCCAAAAATGGTCCCCACGGTCTTGAAGGAAATAAGAGAAGTAAAATGGTAATTTTTTGACTATTTGGTTGTATTTAAAGAAATGATAAATACTAAAAGATATTTTAAGAAATCAAGAATTATGAACTCGTCCCTCGTTTCCTTTTAGCTTTCAAAACTAAACCTGAATCACTTAAACTAGCTAAAAGGTCTAAAAGGTGATTAATAATTATTAGTTGGTCTGTTAATAATTATTAGTATGCCCAATACTCATTTAAGCTACTAAAGCAATTAAAAAGGTTTACGAACAAAATAAACTCCTAAATTCTAAGTTATTAATTCTAAAATTTAAATTTAAATACTTTAATTTTAAAAAAAATATACCTCAAAAGTAACGAGACGCTACATTTTAATGGAAAATGACTTACCTTGATTTGATAGAAACTTACAAATGTGTAGCCCGAGTTCTGACAATTAAATCAAGAAGATGAAGAAGAGAGTTAAAGGTTTGGTTGTAGAGATTTAGGTTTTCTATGAGAGGGAGAGATGTTCTTGTGAATGTATTGTGTCTAGGGTTGATAGAAGGGCTCTATTTATAGCCAAATAGGTATTTTGAATAAAGAAAATATATCTATGGAGAATAAAATAAAATAAAATATTTTTAATAAACCTAAAATTATGTCAAGGTTTTATATTATATGATCACCTTAAAATACTCTCATACTCATTTTTTTTCCAAATTAAAATGAATCCTAATTAAAACATATTTTTTTAAAATAATTTTCTTTCAAAAAATATTTTTAAAATATTTTTTTTATCAATTTCAACCATACGATTTTAATTTTATTTTCAAAATCCAAATTAAAAAAAAAACATGTCGAATAAAACACCACATTTTAAACCAAAGTCAATTATTTTATTTTTCGGAATATGTAAGATTTTTTAATTTTAAATATTACCGAACGAAAATGAGTGTGTACAATTTGCCCTCGTTTGTTCATCTTGCAAAATTAGAAGGTGGACAAGCACGTAGACCTTATTTCTTTCGATATTATTTAAAATTAGACAAAAGTAAAAGGGAGAACTTTGATCCATATTGGCACTCCAACCTTAATAAGATCAGAAACATAAATAAAAATGATACATATTGGCACTTCACCCTTGATATGATAAAAAAAAAAAAATAAAAATGATACATATCGATACTTCACCCTCGATATGATCAAGAAGAGAAATAAAAATGATACATATCGACACTTCACCCTCGATATGATCAAGAAGAGAAATAAAAATGATACATATCGACACTTCACCCTCAATATGATCAGGAACAGGAAATAAAAATGATACATGTCAACACTTCACCCTTGATATGATCAGGATCAGAAATAAAAATGATACATCTCTGCACTTCACGCTCGATATGATCAGGAACAGAAATAAAAATGATACAAATCGCACTTCACCCTCGATATGATGAGGAGCAAAAAATAAAAATGATACATATCGACACTTCACCCTCGATATGATCTGGACCAGGAAATAAAAATGATACATGTCAACACTTCACCCTAGATATGATCTGGACCAGGAGATAAAAATGATACATGTTAACACTTCACCCTCGATATGATCAAAAGAAAAAATGATTCTTGGCTAGAGTAGATAATGGTAGTTTTAAAGTTTGAAAGTCAGGGGTAAACAAGTATTGTTCAATCAAACAGGCAGGGGTAAACAAGCACTATTAGGTGAACTAATGTAAAGGCTAGAGACCAGGGGTAAACAAGCGTCATCCAAGTTGGAGGCCAGGGATAAACAAGCGTCGTTCAAAATCTAATGTAAAAGTTGGAGACCAGGGGTAAACAAGTGTCATCTAGGTTTGAGGCCAGGGGTAAACAAACATCGTCCAAGTTGGAGGTCAGGGATATATAAGCCCCATCCAATTTAGAATCCAAGTTTTCAAAGAGTTTTATTAAAGTGTAAATTAAAACCTCGAATGAGAACACTTTCTAACGAATTTTTTTCTCTTTTGATCAAAAGCTTGAAATTTTTTTTCAAGATCAAAATCTTTTAAAATTTGCCCCACTATTGTAAATTTTAAAAAATAAGAGGACCAAAAATAGCCCAAGGTGAACACAAAATTCGATTTTTCCTCATTATGTATGATTTTTCAAAAAAAAAAAAAACTAATGTGAAATGTTCGATGATGACAAGTCAATTGTTTTTAAAACCATGAAAGTTATAGAAAACTTCAAATAGACGCTAGATGTATGCAATAATTTAAGTTAGAGATTGACAAGTCTAATGCACATGTGTTATTCATATGAAAATGCTTGAATTTTTTTCAATATATCATATGAGAATGACTTTGGTTATCATGCACCAAGTGTGGACATTTTTATACTTGCAAAGAATGTGATGAATGGTAATGAACAACCTTGCATGTGAGAATGAGATAAATGGAAAAAAAAACTATGACTTATGGGTAAAATGCATATTGATGATGCAATTATTTTCTAAGTTTCATGCGAATGCCTACAACCAATTTTCTTTCTTTTAAACTATTCGAGCAAAATTTACACGATTAAACTAAGTTCGTAAATGAAATGTAGATGCATGGATACTGTCGAGAGAGAAGGTCCTATGATGCATGATGCAAACATGTGAAATGTTGCTTATATCAAATATGAAATGTGCGAAACTCTATTCATAAATGAAATGCAGATGTCATGAACCTTTCATAGAGATGAGCTTCTATACTTCATGATGCAACTATGTTAAATGCAGCTTATATCAAATATTAAGTGCGATGTTATTTTATTTTTTGGCCACGGAGAGCAAGGCTCAAACATAAAGTTTTTATCAATTGTAATGTCGATGCATTAACTAAGAAAAATATGTATGTTTTTTTTCATCATTTTTAACTAAAATAGCCCCATTCAATTTAAATTCACCAACAAACTGTTAGGTGACATGAAGGCATAACAAACAAAGTTTCTTGATTGTCCGAGGGAAGAAATTCTTTTTTTCAATTTTTTTTTTCTCTTTTTGTTTGTTTGTTTGTTTTTTTTTTCTTGAGTGAATGGTCCCCATAATGATGAATAACTGTAAAGACCCAACTTTTCAGAGTAATAAATAACACATTTTTAAGCAGCGGAAGACTCAATAAATATCATTTATTGAAAAACACAAATCAACCAAATCAAATCCCGTCTATTAAAATAATAACTCCGGAGTTAAAATCCTTAAAACAAATATCAATGAACTAATAGTTTTTAAACCATTCAAAACAAATAAAAGTAAGAATTCTTAAAAACAAATAATCCAACTAAAAACCAATAAAATCCAATACTTTATTCATTAACAAAATGTATAACAAATAAGTAATAGGTGGCCACCACGACATGAACCCTTATCTCTTCCACTTCATTAACCGCCACCTCTCGGACCATTGTTACCTGAAAGGTAACCACAGATAACACTGTGAGGCTAAAGCCAGAAAGAAAACGAACTAACTAACAGGTAAGATTTCAAATAGTCTCTAAACAAACCAAACCGAGTCCCAAGCACTCAACACTCTCCAACATCTCTTAATCTCAAACTGTCACTTAAAACTCAATCTCAATCCTTTACATGAATAGGCAATTGCTTTGATTCCATATTCAAGGCTATTCAATAAATCCTCAATTTACATGGATAGACAACTTTCACTAGTTTCTTATCCAAGATCTCATCACAATTACTCTTATTCTCAACCCAACATTAAATCATTCTAATCTATCGATTAACATAAAGAATATATCAAACTACACTAGCATGCAACACTAAGAAGGTGGTCCCTCGGGACTACTAACACTTCCTAGTACCCGGTTATAGAAACATCTATAACTATATCCTCTAATAAATCATTCTTACGAGCAATGATTATTAGCACTTGGTTATGAATCTTTTTCATAACTGAAATAACATAGTACTTAAGCTCGTAGCCTTAAAACTATTAAACACAACCTGCAGGAAAATCAATTCTCCAACTTTCCTAACAACAATTATACATATCATGCTCTTTACAATCAGTATAAAATTTATCATTATGAATCAAAACGCAGCAGCCCAATCAGAATTACAAGCAAAACACAAAACTGCCGAAAACGGGTAAAAACTGTCGAAAAGCTAAAATTCACTAAAAATAATTTCTAATCAATTCTCTTGGCCATAAACAACCTTAAAATCCAAAATAATCCCAGAATACAAATGAACATCCATCAGAATCGAATATTTAAACAAAGAATCATACAATTTCTACCAAAAAGGCCTAAACTAGTCTTAACCGAAAAATTAGTTTTCTTAATTTATTTCTCATACTTCAAATGATTCAATTCAATCAAAAACTTCCAGAATATTAATAATAAATATAAGAAAACATTCCGCTACAGTTTGGGCTTTATATTTCTCCAAAACCTTAACCGTTAATTAATCCGTTAACTCACCTTCGTCAACGCTTTCCGAATTAATTCCTCAACGGTCCAGACCTGAAACGACCATCTAAATCTATTAAAAAATATCCTAAAACAATAGCAAATAAATCAGATACGTTCAGGGTTCGATTGCGCGAAGAACGGGACAACCAAACGACGAAAAGATTGCTGTTTGAACGGGACAACAGGGCCATGGCTGGCAGCGGCTGAACCGGGGCTGTTTGGTCTCGGTTTGGTTGCTGGTCGGTGGTGGGAACAATTGACTTCGATGGGGCTTTCAATCGGTTCAAGGTAAATCAAAATCGATTAAGGGTTTGGGTTTTGAATCGGTGGGTGATATTTATCGGTTTGAAATAAAGCCTAGGTTCTTGGAATTCAAGAATGGCTAAAAACAATAAAAATATAGAACTTAATTAAAGAGAAAATCGATTCTAATCTTACCCAAACTCGACGATAACGATTCCAAGAATCACCGGATTCCGAATCAACTCGAACACGCTTCAACCCGAACACCTATTGATTCAAAATCGTCAAAACCCACCCTTTCAAGACCTCTAAGGCGTCGGAAATGGAGAAGAAAAGAAGAAGAAGAAAATCTCTTACCTTTTTATTAAAACGATCCTCCAACGCAACCCGGGAACAAACTAATCATGATTCAATCTTCACCGAACGAAACGACGAAAAATCTGACTCTTCCTTCCTCTTGGTGTGGACAGTGGCGTGGGGGAGGAGAAGAGAGAGTCCAAAGGCCGATTGTTACAAATGAGAATGCCATTTTAGGTTAAAATCACGAATTTCCATATTTACGAAACTGCCACTCGTCTTAAAACGTCTATAACTTGATCACCGGGTCTCAGAACGACAAACCGTCAGTTGCGTTGGAATCTTGACATCGAGACGATATATTTTATGTCAAAATATTAATCAAATCATAAGTTTCAAATTTTGAGGTTTTTTGGGAAAAATACCATAATACCCTTTTTGAAATAACACGATATTTCTGTTCTAATTAATCGATCAAGCTGATTAATATTATTTAACAAAATAATATTGATTTTTAACTTTCTCATGACGGGGCGTTACAATAACTCTCTTATTCAATAATCGCTTTTAATGCCTGAAAAAATGATTCAAACTAAAACAAGGCATAACTATAATTTGGTGGGTCATTTAAAAATAAATCATATGTTTAGAAACAACCCTTCAAAGTAGCTCAAAGTATTATTTCATTTAGTAAAACAATTTTTTCATCTAAATTTTGCAACAAGCAACCATAATGATGATGATGATGAATGCAAATGAGTGGATGAGTCAATGCATTAAAGGTGTGATGATATGATTTTGAAATGGAGGGAGTCAGGCAGGATGATAAGGCATATGAGTATGAGATTGGGACGATATTTTGAAGTTTCATATTCAATCAAATAGAAACATGACTGACATAGGAAATGGATCTCAAAGATCTCAAGGTGTGTATGAAGAAAGTAATACAAAAGTGTTAAAAGGGGTCAAAGTGGACAGTTCCTCAGACAACTCTTGTATGGATCGAAAACACATGACCTCCCATGATTTTTATTTTCCTGCATTGCATTCGAGTCTTTGAGTCTAACAATCAATAAATGGTATGATACTCATGCTCACATGGGTTGTTGCTGATCATTCCAAGCTGTGTTAGCCTTTGAGCATATTGTCCAAGTTATTTCAAATTAAAGCCTTAAAATGCCCAAGTATTGCATATCTGACAATATCGAAATAACATAAATTATATGACTTGGTCCTTGTTTTCTCAATTTTTTTTTCATTTTTTCTATGACTTTCTACTTTCTTCCTTTCTTTCCTTTTCTTTCTCTTCTTTTTTCTCTTTTTTGTGTGTGTGTGTGCAAGTGACTATATTTAACACCTCAAAGTATGTACAATACTAACTTTGTTAAGGAATCCAACAAATATATAACAAAACCCAAGGTAGATATATTCTTCTTCTCGGGACAAAACATATTTGTAACACTTTATTACTTCTCTTAATGAGTCATTTGCACTCAAAGATGTGGGTGATCTTTCTTACTTTCTTGGAAATCAGGTGACTTGTTCAAATGATTTTAGTCATATCAATAAATCTAAGTATATCACTGATTTATTTGCTCTTATTGATATGATTGACTGCAAGCATGCTAATACCCCTTATGGCAACGAGTCAGCCTTTCTCTATTCATGATGGAGGAAACTTGTAGATCCCTCACATTATCGTAGTATCATTAGAACCTTACAATAATGCACATTGACCGACATGATTTATCTTATGTAGTTAATAAGGTTTGTCAGTTTCTTCAGTGTCCACAACTACCCATTGGTAGTCCGATAAACATATTCTCTTAGATCTCAAAAGTACTAAGCATCTTGGAATATCCTTCATTGTCTCCTCACATCAATCCATTACTTGTTATACCGATGCAGATTGGGTGAGTTGTCCGGATGAAGTATTAGTAGTTTTTTTTTTAACTTTTGTTGGCTCTAACCTCATTTCATGGTCTTCATCAAAACAAAAAGTGGTTTCTCGCTTTAGTGTGGAATTTGAATATCATGGCATCTCGAATGCGGCTGCCGAGATTATATAGGGTACAGTCCATTCTTCGTTAACTTGGCTTTTCTTGTCATTCTCCTTCTTTACTATTATGTGACAATATTAGTGCCACCTATCTTGCTACAAATCCTGTAATGCCTAATCGCTATAAGTATATTGAAATCGATCATCACTTTATACGAAAGCGTGTGGTTGCCAAACTGCTCTCAGTTAATTTTGTTCCTTCTAGCAGACATTTTGACAAAGCCGCTCTCTTTGCTCGTTTTGCTAATTTTCATATCAACTTAACTGTTGTTTCCATATTCGTTAACTTGTAGGGGATTGTTAGAATACAGTCAGTTTCATCTTAATATTTTTTTCACTATAGGTTGTTATTCTTTAGCTTAACTTTGGCCACCATGTGTACATATTTTTCTCTATTTATATGTAATCCTTCGTTGACACTATTCAATAGTATAAAAATATGTTCCTCTACCTTTATACTTGTTGTCAGGGGCGGAGCTACAGTGGGACCGAGGGGCCGTGCCCCCCTCCCTTTGTTCAATAATTAAAAATATATAAAATTTTTAATTTAGGCATCTTTATATTAGATATAATTTATAAAATGAGTTTTTCAACATCTTGAAAAGTGGCGCGTTTGCTAGGCGATTTCTTTGTCTTTCCCTTGCAGTTGCAGATAAATTCGATCCTTCTCAAAATAAATATAGATATTACATCTTTATATTTACTTTCTTTTAAATATACTAGCATTTTTTCAAGTTTTTTTTAGTTTCATATCATCTTACAATATATATTTTTAAAAAAATTTATATTATATATAAAATTTTCAATAACTTTTTTCATTATTTTTTTTTAAAATATTCATCTATTTAATTATTATTATGAATAGTATGATTTTTTAACATAAAAAACTAGTAAAATTTATTAATATTTACTTGACTTAATTTTCAAGAAATTAAATATCACTAATAATTTTATAGATTTTATTTTCATAGTTAATAATACTATAGTTAACAATTATATGATTGTATATTAGTTTGTTTTCAATTCGGTTTACGTCAATTTTTATTAAAACGATAATAAACTTGTTAAAAAAATTATAAACTGAAAATGAGTCGCTTATGTGTCAAAATCATATTGACAAGTATCGAATTCTTTTTGAAATATAAGCAGGTTAAGTTAATGAATTTCAATAGGTTTTTAGTCGGTTTCAATTCAGCTACTAAACGATTTTAGAGGTTTAGGTTGTGCCTTAATTGCGTGCGCCCCTCAACTTAATCTCTGGCTCTCGCCAGTGCTTGCTGTCTCCTTCTCTCTTAACAACCTTTTAGTAGGAGCCTCATTGACATGATATAAAACTAGGGAAATTTCATTGGGTGACATATTTTTATGCAATATTTGTAAAAATATCAACTCAAAAAAGTATTTACCCTACAAAAAAAACTGTCAAAATGCGACCAGAAAAAAGTGGTAGTTTTCTGGTGACCACCTAGTCACTTTCTTTGAAGGTTGACTCTAAGTGACCATCTGGTCACTTTTTTTTGTGACCAGATTGCGACCAAAAGCACAAGTAGTCATAAAAAATGGCGCGAAATTATGGCTCGAAAGAAGCGACCAATTGGTCACCTAACAAAATGACCAGCTGGTCGCATTTTTGTGACTAAAATATGCCTTGGTAGCAAAAAATGGCGCGTAATTTTGGAGGGAAAAAAGCTACCAAGTGGTCACAATTAAAAGTGACTACCTGGTCACAATTTTTGTGACCTTTATTGAGCAGTGGTAGCTTAAAATTGGAGGGAAAAAAGCTATCAAGTGGTTACAATTATAAGTGACTAAATGGTCGCAATTTTGGTGACCATTAGTGATCAGTGGTAGCTTAAAATTTTGGCGGGAATTAAGCTACCACGTGGTCACATTAAGAAGTGACCAGATGGTCGCAAATTCTGTGATTTTATGTGACCAATAATTTATAAATAATTTGGTGGGATAAAAGCTACCAAGTGGTCATAAAAAAAAGTGACCACGTGGTCGTAAATTCTGACTCGATGTGACTCAGGGCAGTGAGGAAAATGACGGGAAATTTTGGCGGGAAAATGCGACCAGATGGTAGCAAAAATACTACCTTCTGGTCGCAAATGAGCAGAGGAGTCCATTATAAAAACCCCTCCACCCATTGTTTGTTAGCATTAAGAAAAAAGAAAATGAGAGAGTGGATGTATGTTCGTTTGATAGACGGGTATTTGAACGATGAGTTCGTGGCCGGGGTTGAACAGTTTGTTGATTTTTGCATGACAACTATCTATTATGAAAAGTATGGTGGAAAGCTACGTTGCCCATGCAGTAAATGCGACAAAAGGAGAATCATACCGGTTACAGAGTTGAAGGTGCATCTTTATAGTCGGGGGTTTGTGCAGAATTATTATCACTGGGTGTTTCAGGGGGAAACACAAGAAATGTTCGACGTTGCATTATAGGAATCGCGACGATACGAAGGTAGCAGCTCGAATGTAGAGGTTGTTGACGAAGAACGGAATAATGAACAACAGTAGAGTCAGATGCAGCAAATGATACTTGATGGTGCGGGGTATGGGGGCAATGAAAATTTTTGTGAAAGTTTAAACGTAGACGAAGATGAACGGGTTGTAGAAGAGGAAATGAATCTGGATGCACGAAAGATGCACGAGAGTCTAAAGACAGCCAGCCAACCATTGTACGATGGGTGTGAGGTAAGTCAACTTGCTGCTGCTACAAAACTTTTAAATATAAAGGCGCGGTACAACATACCCGATAGAGGATTTGATGCGATTGCATCGTGGTTTCGTCAATGCGCTTCAGAAGAAAATAATATGCCCCACAGTTTGTAAGACACGAAAAAGCTAGTGGAGGGACTTGGATTACCTGTGGAGAAAATAGATTCGTGTCAAAACAGATGCATGATTTACTGGGATGTGGATAAGGACTTGCATCATTGCAAATTCTGTTTTCTTCCAAGATACAAACAAGGGAAACGCAGCCTGATTCTGAATGCCGGCATGTTATATTTACCGCTGACCCCACGTCTGCAACGGTTGTATGCATCGGATGTGACAACCTCGCACATGAGATGGCATCATGAGCATTCATAGGATGAAGGTGTTATGAGACATCCCTCAGATGCTGCGGTATGGAAACATTTAAATAATTGTCATTCGGATTTTGCACAAGATCCGAGAAACGTCAGATTAGGCTTATGCATAGATGGCTTCTACCCGTTCGGGGCATCCGGGGCACAATATTCAGATGGTAACCCCGTATAACTTGCCTCCCTCGATGTGCATGTGAGACCCGGTGATTTTTCTAACAGTGATCGTACCTTGGCCAAAAAGTCCAAAACAGAAACTGGATGTGTATTTGCAACCACTTATTGCATAGTTGAAAAGGTTGTGGACTGACGGTGTTATGACGTACGACTTTCAAAGAAACAAAATTTATTGATGCGCGCCGCGTTAATCTGGACTATCAGTGACTTCCCGACGTATTCAATGTTGTCAGGTATGTTGATCTTTAATTGCTTTCATATACATTTTTGAGTCTGTATTTAGCTTTTGTTATTACTTTCTCCTTAGTCAGTGTAGTTAATTGTGTGAACCTCAATCTCCTCCTCTTAAAGGATGGAGTACGGCGGGGACATACGCATGTCCACATTGCATGCTAGACACAGATGCATTTTATCTCAGAAACGGTCGGAAAACTTGTTGGTTTGACTGTCACCGTCAATTTTTGCCATTGAATCACACTTTCTATTCAAACGGCAGTGACTGGAAGAAGGGTCGACGAGTAAGAAAACAAACCCCCCAGACCATGTATAGTGGAAGACAGATTCTTCACGGTATAGATGCTATAGGGATGCAGAAGATTACAGTGGAAGGTGTAGAGAGTGCAAACAATGCGGCTGGGAAAAACACGGGTTGGAAGAAACGGAGTATTTTTTGGGATCTACCGTATTGGGAAGATCTACTGATTAGACGCAATCTTGATGTAATGCATATCGAGAAGAATTTCTTAGACAACATTTTCAATACGATTTTGAACGTTTCGGGAAAAACGAAGGACAATCTGAAGGCACGTTATGATATACGGGAGATATGTGACCGTCCTGAGTTGGAGCCTGACGACAATGATAATTACGCAAAAGTAAAGTACATGTTGACGACGGATGAAAAGAAAACATTATTTGAGTGGATCAAATCCATCAAATTCTTGGACGGATACGATTCGAATTTGAGTCGGTGTATAGACAGTAAAAAACATATCATGTTCGGGATGAAAAGCCACGACTGTCATATATTCATGCAACGATTGATGCCCGTCGCGTTCAGACCGTTCCTAGAGAATAAACATTGGGAGCCGCTTGCCCAGTTGAGTGTTTTTTTCAGGGACTTGACGTGTACAGAGTTGACGGAAGCTACTGTCGCTTCAATGAGTTCAGAGATCGTCGTTAGTATTTGTAAGTTGGAGCGAATGTTCCCACCTGGCTTTTTTGACTCCATGGAGCATCTTCCAGTGCATCTTCCATACGAGGCATTCTTAGGGGGTCCCGTACATTACCGCTGGATGTAACCATTTGAAAGGTAAGCTCAGTTATTTGTAATGAACACGTATAAATCAGTACAGTGATCATCGAATGTAAATTATGTTTTATATCCACAGGTACTTACGTCGGTTGAAAAAGATGGTTGAAAATAGATCACGAGTAAAAGGATCTATCTGTAGTGCGTACCTGACGCAAGAGACTACCACATTTTGTTCATACTACTTTGATCAACACATTGCAGAGTAGTTTTGACCTGCGAAACGAAACATTGTCGAAAATTTACTTGAAGGTGTTGACATAAACGACTTGCCGATTTTTACGGAACCTGGCATGACAGTTGGAAGATCAGTGCGTAGGCCATGACTGATTCTGAGTATCACATAATGAAGACATACATGTTATGCAACTGCGTAGAGATCGAGCCTTACATAGAGTGAGTTTGTAACTTAACATTATTTCATCGCATAAACAAACTATTTGCTAACTATTTTTGTAACATACAGATTATTTCTAAACGTATACGTTCGAATGACACAAATTGGTCTTACAGACGCCGAGGAGGGGTCAATAATCGACAAAGAGTTTCGTTCTTGGTTCAGTGCACACGTGAGTTATTTTAAATTGTCAAAAAAACCGTGGCATTTCGTTGAAAAAATTATTATCATCCTAACATTACTGTATGTGAACAATGACACAGGTTGACTCCCCTACATTACCGGTGGATGATCCTCGCATCATTTCTTTGGCAAAGGAACCTGGATGGATAGCAAGGTCGTATGGTGGATACGTCGTGACGATTCTGATTTCAAACGAAGGCGCATTCGGTGAAGCAGGGCAACAAACAATAGTGGTGTTTGCATAAAAGGTCACGTGTTCAAGACAAACGAAGACGATTACTTGAGTAATCGATGAGATTCTTGAGATTCAATACGCAAGTCCGACGCTAAAATGCATTGTTGTGTTCAACTGCACTTGGTTCGAGACAACCAGACGAGGCGGAGTTCGTAAGATTGATCATTTACAAATCGTTGAGGTAAACAAGTCTAAGCATATGCGCACCGCTGATAGGTTTGTCCTGGCTTCACAGGCGATTCAAGTTTATTACCTGAACTATCCGATTAATAGACGAGATCTGACAGATTGGTTAGTTGTTTGTAAAGTTAAACCACGCCAGGTAGAAGAAAACAAGTCCGAGAAAGACGATCATGCAGAGGAAGCTGTTGCTTTTCAAGAAGATAAGATAAGATGTCGTGTAATCGACGTTGGTCAGAATGCAAGTATTGTTCGTCCTTTGAACGATGGAACGATAACATTGCATGATGATGATGATACAAATGCTTCCACTTATCACGCACGTGACATTGATGCTGAATTTATTCGAGACGATGAATCCGATGAAGAAACAGAAGAAGAAGAAGAAGAAGAAGACTTTATATGACGGACTTCTTGGAGACGATGATGAATAAAATATTTCGTTAACTTGATTATTCAATGTGTGGTGTTTATTAATTAAAACTATTTCTTTTAATGAATGATTAAAAAAATATATATATTAATATTTGCGACCACATGGTCAAATATTTGGACAGAATCATCATCATCTTCATCTTCAATATGCTCACTTTTAGACATCACTTTCTTTTCCTTGATTGGATATTGGATTTCAGAAGCACTATGATCAAATATAACAACATGGAAACAAGAGTTCCCTTCATATCTAAATATCATAAAGTAACCTAATTTAACAGAGTAAAACTTCACAAAGTAACCCAATTAAAAAAAAAAAAAAATATATATATATATATATATATATATATATTAATATTTGCGACCATGTGGTCACAATTTCACACAAAAGGTGACCACATGGTAGTAATTTAGAAGGGAAAGCCGACCAAATGGTCGCATTTTTGGAAAATTATAATTATATTTTTTAAAAAAATATAAGTGAGATTACGACCATATGGTCGCAAATCTGAGCGGTAAATTTAAATTTTCATAAAATTTATGGCTGTGAATTTAAAAATTACGACCATCTGGTCGCAATATTTGGCGGTGAATTTCATTATTGCGACCAGATGGTCGCAATTCTTGATGGGATTCGTGATATGACAGCTGTTCTTTATAATGGTAAATGGGCGATCACATGGTCGCTTTTTCAAGAAATGCTACCAGATGGTCGCAAATATCTCTAAAAATGCGACCATCTGGTCGTATTTTCCCCAGCACACGCGACCTTTCGTTTCTAGTCATGATTACATATTTGCAACCATTTGGTCGCAAATTCTAATTTAAAAACCACACAGATTTCCTTTCCCCCGTTTCCCTTTTCCATTTCTTTCTCTTTTTTCTTTCTTTTCTCTTTTTCCCCCGTTCCGTTCCCCGTTGTTTTTTCCCAGTTCCCATTCCCCGTTCCTACTCTAAACCTAAACACCCGAAACCTCCAATCCCGGTTTCTATTACGAGGTTAGTTTCGTATACGTTTTAAGTTAGTTTTTAGTTAGTTTTAGTTTAAGTTTATGTTTAAATTTAATTAGTTTAGTTTAATGTTGTTAATTTCATTAATTTTGGTTTAATTAATGTAATTTAGTTTAATTAAGTACTTAGTTTACTTAAGGTTAATTAATCTAATTTCGTTTACTTTAATTAATTGATACATTTTAGTTCAATTAATCTAATTTTAATTTAGTTTAATTTAATTAATTAGTTTAGTTAAGTTTAGTTTTTATTAATTAATGTTAGTTAAATTTAATTAATGTTAATTAAATTTAATTAATTTTAGTTTAATTTAATCTAATAGTTGAAATCTTCATTACTTAGTTTACTTTAATTAATTACTTAGTTTAGTTTATTTTATTTTTAATTAATTAATGTTAGTTTAATTTAATTAATTTTAGTTCAATTAATCTAATTTAGTTTAATTCTTCATTACTTAATTTACTTTAATTTCATTAATTTTAGTTCAATTAATCTAATTTAGTTTAATTCTTCATTGCTTAATTTACTTTAATTTAATTAATTACAGTTTAATTCTTCACTACTTAGTTTACTTTAATTACTTCATTTTAGTTCAATTAATCTAATTCTAATTTACTTTAATTCAAATTAATTAATTAGTTTATTTTAAATTATTTACTTAATTTATGTTAGTTTAATTTACATTATTTAATCAATTTAATTTAGATTATTTCATTAATTTATTAATTTAATTTATTTCAATATTTTAATTACGTAATTAGTATTAAATTAATTTAGTTTGGTTGTAGGACTATGACGGGTAGACGACGTCCTCCCCAGTCAGACGAGCCTGACGACGCGGGTGACGAGGCATCTCAGCAGCCGCCTACTGTCGCTGCCCCTGATGCGGACCTGACTACAGAGGAGTTCGACAACCTCTTTGGTTACGAGGCGGGACTTGCTGCCACGCTCGATTATGCAGTCCGTGAGACCCAGTCTGCGACACCACAACTGTCGCAGGAGTCCCTGGCCACGACTCCCAGCTTAGCATCAGGTCTGCATCAGGGTATGCGTCCGGGTCTGCGTCTAGGTCTGCATCAGGGTCCCCTTCACTTCATGCACGCAGCCGTCTCGAGCCGCAGACTCTACCCTTCGGATTGAAGGGGATACGTAAGTAATTTTGTTTATTGTTTTAATTACTTAATATTTAAACCTTTAAACTTTTTTCAAAGTATTTTTTTTTTCGTTAACTAATAGTTTCTAATAGCACAATAATTTTTATGTTTTTGCAGAGTACAACCGCATACAACCGTTTCAAAACGGTTTCGCGAGGTTCTCCAGAACATGCCTCTACCCAACGACCTTCGCTGGTAGAAGATTTAGACGACGGAGAAACGTCGGATGAACGACAATTGGAAGGTAAAAAACATTATTTATTTTTATAATTAATTAATTTTGAAATTTATAGAAATAAATTTATTACTTTAACAATTTTTTATTTCAATTTTTTCAAGGCAAGTTTCCTGTTATCGATCCCGATATCACGGACGGTAGATTGTTCCCCCTATGGGACAGTCACGTCCGGGATCGATTCAAGGACCTCATGTACCGGGCGTAGAAAGCAAGCAGGAAACCGCCCTGTGTGGATGAGCCCGGAGGACCACGCGCGGCTTATCGTGAGCTTGAGCACTCCTGAGGGCAAGGCAGTGTCAAGCAGGAATAAGGCCAACCGAGCGAAGAATCCCACCAAACACACAACGGGGGCCCGGACCCACGACGAGCACCATCGTCGATTGGTAAGTTTTTTTTTTGTCGTTTTCTTACGTACTTTTTTCTCGTTTTCTTTTTCAATTAGTTATTAATTTATTATGTTTTATTCTTCAATCTTTAATATTTTTAGGAAGCGAAGCACGGGCACCCCGTCCCTCCCGATGAGCTGCATCGCGTTCTTCACACGAAGAATGACGGGACAATCGTCGATGATAAGGCGAAAGCAGTTCAGGTATTTAATAATTTTTTCAATTATTATTTTTTCTTTAAAATTTTTCCTAACTTATATATTAACTATTTTATTTTCTGAATTTTAAATGTTTAGGAATGTTTCACGGAGTCCTTGAGTCAGCGGTTGCCCACACCAGACTCGCAATCGACTCAGGAGGACTGTATAGAGGCGTTCTTGGAGGCTGCTGGAGGGGTTCGGCCTGATGGATCAGTTCCTGGGCTCGGCTCGTACGGGCGACACCTTTACACAGATGTGCCCCGGCCTCAGCGGAGCGGAGCGAGCACTAGCTCCGGCCCTTTTCCGGTTGAGCAGCAGCTGCGCGCGGACATGGTAGCTATGCGCTAGGACTTCGTTTCTCGAGTCGCTACGATTAAGGCGGACATGCAGGCACGGGTCGAGACCCAGGTCGCAGCAGCTTTGGCCACGTACTTCAGATCCCTAGGCGGCGGCCATTCATCATCAACGCCTCCTCCGCCACCCCCCGCAGTAGTTCTAGGATGCTTTCGTCTGTATAAAACGTTTTTTGAATATTTGATATATATATTTTTTATTTTAATTCTAATTTTTTATTATTAAATTTTAATATTAATTCAATAAATAATTAATAATTAATTAACTAATTATTGAAATTTAATTTTTTTTTTCTAAAAAATTCTTAAATGCGACCATATGGTCGCATTTTATTTCAAGAAAACGACCATATGGTCGCATTTTGACTGAGTCCAAAAGTGACCATGTGGTCGCTTATAAAACGACCACGTGGTCACTGTTTAATGTGACCAACTGGTCACTTATATTCAACATAAATTACGACCAGATGGTCACTTTTTAGGCGACCATCTGGTCGTATTTTGACTGAGTCCAAAAGTGACCATTTGGTCACATAAAATACGACCATGTGGTCACTTTTTTATGTGACCAATTAGTCACTTATCTATAACATAAATTACGACCAGATGGTCACTTTTTAAGCGACCATCTGGTCGTTTTTTCAAAAGGTTGACTTTTTTGCGACCAAACGTTTCTGGTCGTATATTTGTGACTATCCAGTCGCACAAATTCTGGACCGACCAGCTTTTTGGCCACCACTATTTTTGTCGCTTTTTTGGTCCCATTATACCCTATAAACGACCATTTGGTCGCAATTTTATGGTCGCAAATTGACAGTTTTTTTGTAGTGTTACAAATATAGCAATTTTTATCATGTTTATCAGTGATTAATAGTGATTTATGTGTTTATCAGTGATAAACTTAGTGTAAAAATATGTAATTCAATGTTTATCACCGATAAACCCGATCAAATTTCCTATATTTGCAAATAGTTTTTTGAGCTTTTATTTTTACAAATATTACTAAAAAATTGCTAGATTTGCAAATGCCTCTTAAAACTAAATGGATATGATTTATCATTTTCAAATTATAGGAGTTCATGCATTTAACCAAAAACTGAAGAGGGTTGGGTTAAAAAAAAATTAAAATTAAAATGCGGTGTGGATTTTAATTATGAATAATCATTAGCCTAATAAAAAATCAATCTGTCTTCTATATTCGTCATTTGCGCCGAAAGATTATTCGCCATCCTCAGTAGTTTTTTTTTTTCCTTCCTTTCCTTTCTTTTCCTTTTAACCTTGCCTTATGCAATGCATGAGAGCCTTTTTTTTTTTTTTTTTAGAGGATGGTACTTTACTTCTTTATTTGAAATTAATTTGCCAAAAAAAAGTGGGCTCCCAATCAACTTTTCTTTACCTTAATTGAAAATTCGTGAATGATTCCAATCGATAGAGATATGGAATCTTTTGAAGTGATTTTGATATTTAAATCAAAGACTTGTGGCAAAATTTAAATTAAAAGCAGTTAAAGTACTTACCAAGATGTGTTCTCGTTAATTGAAGAAAAAAAAAAGTTCTGTTGAAGATAATAATATTTTGATTGAAAAAATTTAATTTATCTCATTAGTAGGGTGTGTCAATTTGAAGTATAAAATTTTGGGGCATGGACTCAAATGACATTTCATAAAACTAATTCCCCATATAGCACCCTTTTTCATTATTCCTCAAATGACATTTTTTTTAATATATAACAAAATTAATTATTTCGTTAAATTTACAAAAATGTCACTCATTTATTAATTCACTAAATTTGATCTCTTATTCACTAATTAGTGGATTAAAATATGAACTTTATTAATTCACTAAAATTTCCCCTTTAGTCAATAATTTAGTGAATTAAAATTTGAGTTTTATTAATTCAATAAAATTAATAAATTATTAATTCAATAAATTATTCCATTTAATTTGATAAGTTATTGAATTCAAATAAATATTAGGTATCTCAAATGTACATTATAATTAAATTCACTAAATTATTCCCTTTAATTCACTAAATTATTCCATTTATTTTAATAACTTAACGAATTAAAATCAATATTAGGTATCCCAAATGTACATTATAATTTGATTCACTAAATTGTTCCCTTTAATTCAATAAATTATTCCCTTTAATTCACTAAATTATTCCATTTAATTTAATAACTTAACGAATTAAAATCAATATTAGGTATCCAAAATATACATTATAATTTAATTCACTAAATTATACTATTTAATTCACTAAATTATTCCATTTAATATGTTAATTATGTGAACTTATTCTATTCAATAACTTATTGAATTGAAATCGAAATTATCTTATTACTACTTCCATTGGTTGGCCTATTTTCATCTATTTTGCTAGATTCCTTATGAATGAGACAAAGAAAATAGAGGTGAAGATATTATATATATAACGACCCGAACTTTCCAAGAAGTTTTGAAATTAATGATTAATAGTAATTTCTTATGGAGAGTTTGAGAAGCAAAGTTTATTTCATTTTTAAATTTTAATTGAAAAAGGCTTCTAAGTTGTACTTTAAGAAAATTTAGTTTTAGAGTCAACTTATTTAAATACAAATAAACTATGACAAATATTTAGTTTTAGATGTTTTTGTGATGGAGTTACTTTAGTGGAATTAGTAATTTTTTATTTGAGATTTTGATTTTCAATTTTAGTTAATGGGCTATGACTTGTCTTTAAAAAAAAGAAAAAAAAAAAAAAGAAGAGTTATCATAATCCTTTGTTGGAAAAATCTAGACTCTCTGGGCAATAACCATGTCTCTTTGGAACTGTTCATCTTCTTCTCCAAAGAAACTCCACCGCCAGCGGCCATTAAGTTGAGAGAGGATACTATTTTCCTTGGAGTTTTTCACCTTTTCTTCCTCCTTAAAATGCCATTCTTCATGATTGGTTATTAAAAAAAAAAGTAACCACACCTCACGACCCAACAAACTCCAAGAAGAGGAGAAGTGTTTTGGTTATTTTTTCTTTTTCCCATCAGTTCACTACAAGAAAATGGCAGTTTAGCGACGCATCGATAACGACGAAATATTGTACCTCGTTAAATAACGACGAAAAACATCGCTTAGTGATAGAGTTGACTTTCAGCGATGGATTGCGTCGTCTAACTGCCCTCAGATTTTTGGTGGGAGGAAGCCACGTACCTTGGGCGAGCCATTTCGTCTCTAATATTGGCGCCATTAATTCCCGATAAAAAGATGACGATGTAATCCATCACTAAAAATGGCGTGAAGTTTCCCACGAAAGGGGATGACGGAAACCATCGCTAAAATATGACGGGAAATGGTCCCGCCAAAGGAACGACGTATTTCGTCGCTAACTTCAGTGAATAAATTGATGTCTTTGGTTATCATATTTATTTATCATAAAAAATACCCTATTTGTAAATTTTTTTCCGATTTTGTTTGTTATAATATCCAAAAAAAATGTGTGAATGGATGTATGTTCGTCTATTAGAAGGCTATTTAAACGATCAGTTCATAGCAGGGGTGGAAGAATTCGTTGAGTTTTGTGAAAGTACTGTTGATTGTGATCATAATTGCAAAATGATACGATGTTCGTGTAGAAAGTGTAAAAATAAGAAGTTATTTTCTTCATTTGATGTGAAGAAACACGTGTATAGTCGTGGATTTGTGGAGAATTATTACAGATGAGTTTATCAAGGGGAATCTGACGATCAATATAATGCAACGTTGGAGCGAGCTTAGTTTAACCAAGGAAGTAGCTCAAATGCAGTACCGAATGTGGAAGAAAATTGTGAAGAAAGACACTAAGAGTATGGACAAATGCAGCATATGATATACGAAGGTACGTTTAATCGTACTTAAGACGATAATCAAACTATTCTAGCGGAGGAGGAAGAAATAAATCCAGAAGCACAATAAATGTGTCATATGCTCGAATCAGCAAGTATGCCATTGTACCTGGGTTGTGATGTCAGTTAACTGGCTGCAGCTACAGAGCTTCTGAATATAAAAGCGTCATATCATATCCCGAAGAGGTTTTAATCCTATTGCACGATGGTTTCATCGTTGCGGCCCTGCTAACTATATGCTTCCCAAAAGTTTATACGACTCGAAAAAATTAGAGAAGGGTCTCGGGTTACCTGTTGAGAGAATTGATTGTCGCCCGAACAGATGCATGATATTCTTGAGTGATGGAGATTCGAATCTTCATAATTGTAAATTCTGTTTCCACACGAGATATAAATAAGGTAAACACACTCTCATTCCACATACACGTATGTTTTATTTACTGATCACTCCTCGTCTTCAACGATTGTATGCATCGGAAGTCACGGCATCTCATATGAGATGACATTCCGAGCATTTACAAGAGGATGGTCATATGAAACATCCATCTGATTGTGATGCGTGGAAACATTTGGATCGTTGTCATCCATAATTTGCAAGAGAGGTTAGAAAATGTGAGATTGGGGTTATGTACTGACGATTTTAACCCATTTTGCGATTCTGGTGCACAATATTCTGTATGACCTGTTATTTTAACACCGTATAATCTTCCTCCATCGATGTGTATGAAAGATCCTGTTTATTCTTAACAGTTATCGTACCGGGTCCGAAGAGTCTAAAGCAAAGGTTAGATATCTACCTTCAACTTCTTATTGTTAAGCTAAATAATTTATGGAATAACGGAGCGTTGACGTACGACGTATCAAGAAAACAAAATTTCTATATGAGAGCCGTAGTAATTTGGACGATCAGTGACTTTCCAGCGTATTCGATGTTATCTAGTAATTACGATAGTTTAGTAATTTTTTTTATATTTAAGTAATTTATGCATAATTATATAATAATGTATAATTAATTTAAACTTACCGTAGGTTGGAGCACATCCGAAAAGTTAGCTTGTCCTCATTGCATGATTGACACTGGAGCATTCTCATTGAGACATGGACGGAAAACGTGTTGATTCGATTGTCACAGAAGATTTTTGCTGAGCAACCATTCATTTCGTTCAAATAAGTCAGATTAGTATAAGGGTTGTAATGCACGCAACCAAGGTCCACCCTGAATTTTCAGTGGAATTGACATATTACACTGGTTGGGTTGTATAGGTATGAAAAAAATTACTGAGATAGGTGCTAAGGTTGCAAACAAAGCTGCTGGTAAAAATAGTGGATGGAAGAAAAGAACCATATTTTGGGATTTACCGTATTGGGGTGACTTACTAATCAGACACAATTTGGATGTTATGCACATCGAAAAGAATGTGTTCGAAAATGTCTTCAATAAAGTTTTAAACGTGCCAAATAAGACAAAAGACAACCTGAAGGCACGGTATGACATCCAAGAAATATGTCGCCAACCTAAGTTAGAGCCGGATGAAGATGGCACTTCGTGAATGCCAAATACATGTTAAATACAGAAGAGAAGAAATTACTGTTTGAATGGATGAAATCGATTAAGTTCCCTGATGGCTACGTTTCTAATCTCTTGAGATGTATTGACGTGCAGAGTCATACTGTTTTCGGAATGAAAAGTCTAGATTGTCACGTTTTCACGCAAAGATTGATGCCCGTTGCATTCAGACCTTTCCTCAAACAAAAACATTGGGAACCGTTGGCACAGTTAAGTGTTTTCTGCAGAGATTTGACATGTGCAGATTTAACAAGAGAGATAATTGAATCATTAAACCGAGAGATTCCAGTTATATTATGCAAACTGGAGCGAATATTTCCACTAGGATTTTTCGATTCGATGGAGCATCTTTCTGTTCATCTACCGTATGAGGCACTACTTGGAGGTCCTGTTCAATACAGATGGATGTATTCGTTTGAGAGGTAAAATATAATATTTAATTACCTTTTATTATATTTAAAATATATATTATATGATGTTAATTTATGTTTTTTATACTGTGATAATCTCAGATATTTACATAGATTGAAGAAAAGTGTTGGAAATAGATCAAGAGTGGAAGGATCGATTTGTAATGCGTACCTGGTGCATGAGACAACTACGTTATGTTCATATTACTTTGATCAACATATCGCCAACCAATTTCGTCCAGTGAACCGTAACATGATTGACAATCTTCCAGACGGAGTTGACGTTAACGACCTGGACATGTGTACTATACCAGAGAAAGGTTTGTGAAAATCTATGCGGAGAAACTTAAGTGATGAGGAGTACCATGTAGTCCAGACATATTTATTATGCAAGTGTGCAGAAGTGGAGCCATATATTGAGTAAGTTTTCCTAAATCATTAAATTTTTAATTATTTAACATGAATTATTTTGTTTAGAATTTCATTATTAATACATTTTCTGTCGATTATTTGTGAGTTTATGTGTACGACCATCGCACCCCGATATTACTGAATCAGAAGAAGGGAACATCATCGATAAACATTTTCGTTCCTGGTTTTGCAATTACGTTGATTCTCCAACAATACCGTTATCTGATCAATACAAAATATGGCTCACAAAAGGTCCATCAAGAATTGCAAGATCTTACACCAGGTATCTCGTTCAAGGTTACAGATTTCAAACTAAAGCTCATTCAGTGAACCGAGCAACAACCAACAGTGGTGTATGTATAAAAGGTCAAGTATTTGGGAACAATGCAGAAGATTTCTACGGAATCATTGATGAGATTATTGAGCTTCAATTTGCAGGACCGAGTCTTAAGCGTACAATCGTTTTTAACTGCACGTGGTTTGAAACAACGCGACGAGGTGGAATTCGCAATCATACAAATCTTAAAATTGTTGAGGTGAATAGGTCAAAACACATGCAAACCTAAGATCGTTTTGTTTTGGCACAACAAGAAATTCAGGTATATTATTTAAATTATCTCGGTCATCGTCGAGATCTATCTGATTGGTTAGTTATCTGTAAAGTAAGACCGATGATAATAGATGACAGTCTCCCTGATAAAGATAGTGAGCATTACGTTGCATTCCAGGAGAATGAAATGGAAAATCGGGAAATCGATGAAGGTATTGATTCTAACACTGCGCGTCCTCTGAATGATGCAACCGAGAGACTTGTTGATGAAACCAATGTGTATATTCCACCTGCAGTAAACGACAAAGATACTTCTCCAGATGAAACAGACGAAGAAGAAACTGAAGAAGATAGCATTAATTCAAGAAGGATGAATGATTGAAATGTTTATTTGTAACGAGTGAAAATAATTGAATGTTTAAAAAAAACATTAACGTAACGACGTAAAGGGTCGTTCCTAACGAGGCAAGACGTCGTTACTAACGACGCATATCATCACTCATATCTAAGGGCAGAAGAAAAATGAAATTTTCTAAGTATTATTATGGATAAGAACGATGCATTCCATCGTTACTCTTAAAAAGAAAAGTGGTGATATTTTGTAAGTATTATTATGGATAATAACGATGCATTTCATCGTTAATATCAAAAAGAAAAGGGGAAAATTTACTAAGTATTATTATGGATCATAACGATGCATTTCATTGTTAATATAAAAAAGAAAAGGGGAAAATTTCCTAAGTAATTATTATGGATAAGAACGATGCATTCCATCGTTACTATTAAAAAGAAAAGTGGTGATATTTTCTAAGTATTATTATGGATAATAACGACGCATTTCATCATTAATATCGAAAAGAAAAGTGGGGAAAATTTCCTAAGTATTATTATGGATAATAACGATGTATTCCATCGTTAAGATCATACAACAGATAGATTTTTTGTAACTTTTCATATTCTTCAACGATGTAATCCGTCGTTAGAAGCAATTAATAACACGCAAAAATCAAACATTTCGCGAAAATTTAGGCGGTACGAACCGAGGAAATTCGTCGCCCCATATTCAAATTGACTGAATTTGAAGTTGACTGTTAATGACGAATTACATCGTGTGTATGAAATCAGCGATGCAATGCGTCGTGTTGTTCATCTCCATATGAACACAGAAGACGATGTTCATGCGCGTGAACGATGGATTCCGTCGTTAAAAAACACACGCGACGGATTATTGAGTGATTAACGATGGATTCCATCGTTAATTCACGAATAAAACCCACCCGAGGCTGCCATTTCTTTCATTTTCTTCTCTCGTCTTCTTATTTCCTCTCTACTACATTTCTTCCCATTTCTTCCCATTCCTCTAAATTCCTTTCCCCTATTTCAATCCCTTCTACCTTGGAACGATTCCGAGTAAGTTTCGTAGACTTCTATTTTTTATGTTTATTTGTTTTTAGATTTGTGTAATTTTTATGAAATTAGTTAAATTTGTGAAATTGTTGCGAACTTACTAATTATGTAATATTAATTAAGTTATGTAATTTGTAATTTGTTAATTTCAATTAAATTGTACGTAATTAGTATGTAATTTGATTAATTAAATAAATAGTAATTTGATTAATTAAATAAATATTATGTAATTTTATTAATTAAATAAATAGTATGTAATTTGATTAATCAAATAATTAGTACGTAATTTGATTATTTAAGTAAACAAATAGTAATTTGATTAATTAAATAAATAGTATGTAATTTGATTAATTAAATAAATAGTATGTAATTTGATTAATTAAATAATAATCAAAAAATTAGTATGTAATTTGATTAATGAAATAATTAGTTTGTAATTTGATTAATGAAATAATTAGTATGTAATTTGATTAATGAAATAATTAGTATTTAATTTGATTAATTAAATAATTAGTAATTTGATTAATTAAATAATTATTAATTTGATTAATTAAATAATTATGCATTCTCTAATTAATTAGTTGTATATCTTAAGGTCATGCCTCCTCGTAGACGTCATCCAGCACCATCCGACACACCGAGGGCTAGTAGCTCTGGGAGTGAGCCTCATATTAAGGGTATCCACCTCACGGATTCTCCTGATCAACAGGAGGAGGATCAGGCGACTGAGCCTGAAGAGCTTTCCATTAGCGGGCGGCCTCGCCTGACGTTAGAGGCATACAAGTAAGTCGTTAAATAATATATTGTTTTCTTTATTTATAAATTTTAGATTAAACCCTAAACCCTAAAAAACCCTAAACACGGCGCGTTTTCGCCAGGTGTACGGATGTGCTGAAGATGTTTCCAGTACGGGACACCCTTGCTGGATGTTTGTCCCCGCTGCGCATAAGACACGCTTGTTCGAAGCTTGGAAGGCAAGTAACTTTATCCTTTTCAATTCATATGTCTTTTATTTATTTAATTGTTATATAACATTTTATAATTTGTTCTTTTTCAGCAATACTTCGATATTCCACCGGAGCTGTTTGACGAGGTCATCTACGGTCCCTGGCATCACGAGGCCGACATTTGGTATAGGGACACTAGCTACAATATTCACCATGACCCGCCGATAAAAGGCCTGCCTATATATCTGCAGATGACTTGGCGGATATCTTGAGCCGTTTGCAGACTCTAGATGCACAACGGATTTCAGCGATCAACAGTGCCAACCGGAACGCAAACCCATCGAAACACACTGAAGGATCGCTCTCAGCCTACGAGCACAAAAAGAGGCTTGTAAGTGTTTTTATTATTTTTAACTTTAAGTTAATTGATTTCAATTGAATATATACAAATTCTATACTTTTGCAGGAAAAAGAGCTTGGACATCCCGTGCATGCTGCCGAGATGTTCCTCATTCTCCGAACCAAAGGTGATGATAAGGAGACATTCGTCGAAGACAAATCTAGAGAGAGGGCGGTAAGTGTTTCATTAATAATTAAATACGATTAATCTATTATTTCATAACTAACGAAACTCTTTCTTATCTTTCTTCAGCGTCGTTAAGAAGAACGCCTCACTGCACGATTACCGAGTGAGGACACCCCTCCCACTCCGGAGGATATCGATGCGACCTATCTCGAGGAAGCTGGAGGCCGACGTCCAGACGGCACTGTTCCTGGTCTCGGTAACCTCGGGCCTATCCTTTACGCCGATCAGCCTCGCCCGTCTCAGACGGCTCGTACTACTAGAGAGACTAAGGAGGTCCGCGAGAGCAACCTTTCTCTTAGGGCACAGACTGTTTAGCTCCAGGAGAGCAACGAGCGTCTGACGACAGACATGTCGAAGGTTCTTGCTCCTCTCGATGCATCTGAGCGAGCTCGTCTTGAGTCTGAGCTGGAACGTCGGGAGTTTGAGAGGTCGATGAAGGCGACAGTGGATAGTCTTATGGCTACCGTGCGAGAATCAGGGGGTTCAGTGACTTCCGGTATTGCTGCACTGCGACACAAACCTCCGCCTGATCTGGATTAGATTTTGTATATTTTTTGGATTTTTTTTGTATTGTTGTTTTATATATTCTTTGATACTTTTTTTATTATATTTATATATTATTCATTTTTTTATTTATTTAATTTACATTTTTTAATTAATAATAATTTAATTTAATTGTTTTCTTTTTTTAAAAAAATATAGTCATTTTGAGCGACGCAATGCATCGCTAATACCTAAAGAGACGAAATGAATCGTAAAAGTTCAAAATTGAACAATGATTATAGATGGATTCCATCATTGCATAACTATGTATCTAGTCGTTGTGATTAATATAACACACGATGTAGTGCGTTGTTAGAGTCAAAATACATATTGACTTTGGTAACGACGCATTCCGTCGTTCAAATCGTGGTCAACATTTTTAACGATGGAACAGTTTTGTGTCGTTACTAACGAGACATTCCATCGTTAATTTTCACCAATGACGTCAAAAATAACGTCCGGTTGTTTCTTTGTTGATTCCTTCGTTATTCGTTTCTAACGACGTAATACAGGCCCCATTACGTCGTTATTTTCCAGTTTTGTTGTAGTGAGTTGCAATATTTCTCAGTTAACCTTTTCAAAACAAGTTTTTGTAAATCTCAAGATTTACGAATATATTGCCAAACAAAAACGAAAACATAGAAAAATCTTGAAGCAACTACAACTTCCAAATCAAAAGAAAAGGGAAAAATCAAAATAAAAAAGATGAGAAAAAGATCAAAATAAAAAGGCCAAACACAATGAAATCGTCATAATGCCATATCTATTATTTTCTTTCCCTTCACCGCTATTCCGCCTCTGTTTTCTTTAATCTTACTCGCCCCTCAACCCCTATCAAATCGCCACCACCGTGAAACCCACATTTCTCTGCCATTTTATCATAGATCTGTTTCTAAAAACTTCGTTCTAGATCTCAAATCTTTTTCCACAGTCACCTAATTGAAGCTTCATCCATTCACGCCATTGTTTATGTTCAAATGTATGTTTGAGATTTTCCATCCCATATTCAGGATGATGAGAGATACGACAGAGAAAAGAGAGGAATAGAGATAGAAAGAAACGTATGGGTTGGGTATAAATGAAAAGTGTCATTTGAGAGATTTTTTAAAACTTGAGCTATTAAAAACATTAACCTTAATAAAAATGTCATTAGAGGCAAATTCCCTAAATTTTATAAGTTCTTAAAATTGAAGCTTGAATTTTAATTAGTGTAATTAGTACATTATGTTAGTTAAATTATTATTATTATTATTCAGATATACAGTTTTAAATGTTTAAAAGATTAATAGTTAGGTATAACCGTATAAGCATTTTGTTATTAGGTGAAACCATTTTTGTAGACAATATTTTTATTGTGTTTAACTTTATTTTTAAGTTATATTTTTATGTTAGATTTGATAATTTAAAGATTAATTTTGATATTTTTGTTATTAACTTATAGATATTTTAGCAGCCAGATTTTTTCATGATTAATATGTTAGTTTATGAATAATTGATAAGTATATATCCGTGAGAGAATTAATTGCATATTTTATGTAAATTTAGCATTTAATTTATAAAATAAAAAAAATTTAAACTCAAATTAACACTCGTACTAACTACAATAAAGTTAGTAATTAAATGTTTGCTAACTATTTATAGGTGAGGTTTCTTAGATGAGGTATATAAGACATATGACCGATTTATCCCATCATCACACTAAGTAGGATTTGGTCACTTTAAGTAAACTCTATGGAACAAACAAAATTTCATGTTACTTTTATCGTCCTTAGTAAACTCTAAGATGATTTTAATGTGAAATTAGATTAAAAAATAAGGGAAATTTCATTGGATAACATAATTTTTAGCAATATTTAAAAATATAATATTTTTAAATTTTTTTTATAAATATAGCAGATTTTTAAAAACTCTCATTTATGTGATCAGATAAATCAGTGATTACTATCAGGTAATCAGTGATTCCTACACAAAATATCAGGATATCAGTAAATCAGTGATTACTTATCAATGATTACTTGTGAAAATATCACTGATTACTAGTGACAATTTTGTAATTTTTAGGCACGAATTTAATTCTCTGCTATTTTTGCAAATAAATTTTTTTAATGCTATTTTTACAAATATTAGACCTATTTTTGCTATTTTCATAAAAATCCCATTAAATAATTAGGAACATGATTTTTTTTATGCGGCTGAACTTTGAATATTCAAATCCCCTATATATATAATATAAAAATGTTTGGATTACTTTTGATTTATATAGTGGACTAATGAATTTTAAACAGAGAATTTGGAGAATAGAAAAGAGAAAAAAGTGAAGGGGGCGATAATCCCGGCTGACATTGTTCACTAAAAGGAAAGACAGCAATTAATGAGCAGAAAGAGAGATAACAGATTACTTTTCTCATTCAGTCAACGCTAGAGAGAGATAACACATTGAGTTTCTCATTCAGTCAACGCTAGGATTTAACAGCGAACCATGTGTTTTTCTTTTTATCCTATAAAGTTGATTGATTCATCAAATCCGTCTTCTTAGTTTTCATGATTTTTGTTTGACAAATTTTTAAGCTTTATATTGAAATTTTTTTGGGAAATTGCCTCATATGACATATTTTAGGGGTGTTTGTTTCCGGGTTTTCATAAGATTGAGATGCCTGAGGATGAGATGTATGAGGACGAGATGTCCGAAGACGAGATGACTGTGTTTGATTTTGGATGGGGATGAAAATAATAAAATTGTATTTATAAAATAATTTTTCCCTCTCTGCTCTCTTCTTTTCCTTTCTCTCTCATCACATCAATGAGGTTTATGCAAACCCCATGTATTTTGAAGGGGTTCCAAACCCTAGGGGGGCATGGGATCCCCATGGGATTGGATCCCCTTCCCTCCAAACAAACATAGGGATGGGGATAAAGTCACTATGGGGCTTTGATCCTCATTCTCAAACACTACAAACAAACACCCCCTTATAGGTGTAATGTTTACAATAACTTTACTTTTTAGAAATTCCCCAAATAACAGATTTTATTGGCCCTTTATTCTAGACGTACTCTTCCACCAACATATCCCAAAATTTTCTCATTCTTCTTGATATCTTGTTCCCGATTCCATACTTCAATCAATCCTTTTTCTTTTCTTCTTTCTCCGATTTCTTCTTCACGATTTCTTTTCTTTTCTTCTTTCTCCAATTTCCTCTTGACGATTTGTTCCACCATATGTAATCTCATATTTCAGCTTTCTTCTTCCTTCTCCTTCTTTCTTCATTTGCAGTTGTTTGTAACAGAATTTGTTGTGGGATGAAATTGATAACACATGGAATTTTACAACTTGGCAAAAATGTCTACGCACCTCGTCTGAGCACATTAACTGGGCACTTGGTCTGAGCGCAGTACCTAGGCACCTCATCTTAGCGCAATACCTGGGCACCTCATCTGAGTAGAGTTTCTGGGCACCTCATCTTAATGACCATGCCTAGTTATAAAGTCTACTCACCTGAAAAGACCTGGCTACGCAGTCTCCATCATAGATTTACATACTTAAACCGAATGCAAGTATTCAATTAGGAAATGACACATGGCATAACCCACAAGTGACACTTAATTGAGAAGCAACACATGGTCTAATCTCGAAGCGACACGTGGCATGATGATGTCATCAACTACTTCTCCTATAAATAGGAGAAGAAATTCATTCATTAGGTAACAAATTTCTACTACAATTCTACTCTAATTCTCTCTGGCACACTAGCTCTGACTTAAGCATCAGAAGGTGTTAGGCCGGCACCACACCGGTGCTTTGTTCCTTTCCTGTGCAGGTACACAGTACTCGTCAACTACTCATCTTATCACAAAAGCATCACCTCCAGACGGTGCACGACCTCCGACTTGTCCCATCTTCTAAGTTCGTTGCTTACGTGGAGGCTCTCCATTTTTAGGCAACAATAGAATTTATTGACATTCGTTTCTTTTTTTTTAACATTCTATATTCATTTTAATCATTTTTGTTGTTGATTACATGCCTGATTTTGACCTCTACGATTTACTTTTACATTCATGCTCGTTTTTTATTCTTTTTTGTTATTATCTAAATTTTTCTTTCCTTTAATTCAATTGTGCGTAATTTTTTTTAATGAACCCATTAAAGAACTTATGGATGGAGATATTTTGATCATGGAAAAGTAAAAGATTTTTTTTAGAGTGATTTGTTGAAGTGGCTTTTGTGGCTACAAAAGAACAAAAGAACAACAAACCATTCAACAAACAACAAAAGAGCACAAAAATAAACTTATCTTCTTTGAAAAAAAAGAAGTTTCGTGTTATATGTCATCTACATATGCAATATTTGGAAGGAAAAAAAAAGTTAGTTCCCTCCCTATCCAAGGAATGAAAAATAGCTTAGCAGATGCAGCTAATAGCTATAAATGAAAATCAGAAACTTGTGGATTGAAGAGTTTAATTGGTGAACAACAATGAAAGAAGTTAAAATGAATAAAAAGGGATGCTGTAATTTTCTTCCTTTATTTGGAAGGAGAAAATTCCCATGGTAACACCTCAACCAACACAAATTCAACCTGGACATACAATTTGGTCTTCAATGGTGGATGAATCATTATTGATCTTAGTAAAAGAATTCTCGACTTACAATTCAAAATAGGATTCAAACTTAAGAAGAAAATCACCAATATTTTTGCAATGATATGTTTAGTTCATAGTATAAACAACTGTTGTGAATAATATTCTTTGTGTAACGCCTCAGGTTTTTAGTAATTTTTTGAATTAATAAAAAAATATTTTCTTTATTTAATCTCTTAAATGATTTAAGGATAAAGTGTTTAAATTTAATTCTTATTATTAAGAATTAATTTTTTTTAAATATCTTTAGACTTAGATATTTGAGAGATATTTAATTAATTAATTAATGATTTTTTTTTTTTAAAAAAAAGGGGGGTGGGGCGTGAAAAGAAGAAGGAAAAGAAAAAAAAAGGACAGCCATCTCATTCATCCTGCTTCACGTGAAAAACCTAGACAGAGAAAGAGGTAAGGCATTCTTCTTCTTCACCTTCTTAAAATTCTTTCGTTTTAGATGTGGAATTAATCGATTTCGGGCTAATCGATTCACAATTTGGCGATCTCTAGGTGTGAATCTCTTTAGGTCTTCTTTGGTGGAGTTGTGGAGAATTTTGAGAAGAGCCTTCTTTCAAGATTGAATTGAGGTAATGATTCCTATTTTGAAACCTAATGTAGAATTGATAGATAACGAATGAATCGGAACCCCAAAATTCTTCCCCCTGTCATAACCGTCCTATGTCTGTCCTACACTAGTAGCCCTCCGTCATAACCGTCCTAACCCGAAGTTGAACTCGTCACTCTCTGTCCTAATGCTGTCCTAATTGTCCTACCATCATCCTACCCTGTAATCCCTCCGTCCTACGTTCATTTTAATGTTTGTCTTATCATAAAGTTAGGTTTAATTTAATTTAGATTGTAACTTATTTTTCAGGTCGTAGTTGTGTTGTGAAAGGAATAAAGAATTTGGAAGAATTCTTACTTTGCAAGGTGAGTAGAAGTTGTTAAGGCTAGAATTTTTCCCATGTTTGTTTTCCTTTTTCTTTAATAGTATAACCTCTAAATTTTTGGCTTTGACCTTGGATGTTTATAAGTATGAAAAGAGGTTATTTGGGCTGAATTAAGAACTTGGAAAAATTAATGAGAAGCATGCTTAAAAAATTGGGTTTAAGACGAAAAGTTTTTTTTCGATATCAAATTGTGTTGTTTGGCAGTTTTATAATTTTTCCTTTTCTTTTCTTGGATGATTTTTGGATGTTGAAGACTGTTCTTGGGTAAATCTTAATGATTATTGTTAAGTTATAAAATGCCGTTTTTGTATGACAGTGCCCAACTAAGAGAATTTAGGCTTAGGCGGCTAGTAAGAAACTGATGCTGGACTTATTATTTTTGTGTTGTGATATTTATTTTGGATGTGTAGGGCTATTTGGGAGTTAAAAATATAGTCGTTATGCCGCCGGTTTTTCTTTAGAAAATATTAGATTCTAAGTTTTGATTAAGGGACGAAATGGCGTAGACCTAGGAAGCACAGACACCTTAATTTCTCATACGTATCCGTATCGGACACGTGTCCGACACGGATTCTTCCGGACACTCCTTGGACACGTGTCTGATACTTGGAAATCAGTGTCCGATTATTTTAATTAAAATATGAATTTTGGACACGGGTTGGAGTCGGGTTGGACACGGGTTGGAGTCGACTTGAACACGTTTTGGATTAAAAAATCATCAGATTAAAAGAAAAAACTTTATCAACACCAGATTGTTCGAAATTAAATTACACACCCCTTTCACTTTAGCTCTTAAATGCCCAAGGAGGAGGAGATTGAAACCCTAGCTAGCCCCTTTTAGCAATACGAGAAGACAAGTGAAGATCAACTTGCCAGAAAAAGCTTTTAATCTTGGTGAAAAAGAGAAAGAAAGAAAAAGAAAGCTTCAATCTTGCTGGAAAAAGTTCGATCTTGCCAGAATAGCTTTAGTCTTGCAAGAAATTTGATCCAAGCTCACCGCACGCTCGAGAGAAGAGTAGCAGCTTTAGTTTTCTTTTTCTTTTTCTCTTGGTTATTTAAAGAAAGAGGAGGAGTAAAGCATGCAATTTTTTATTTTTCTTTTGGTTATTTAATGTAACAACTGGTGTTTTTTTTTCAAACTTATTTCACCTCAACTATGAAATAAATAAATAAATAAATAAATAAATAAATATATATATATATATATATATATATATATATATATATACATTAAAAAAATTAAAGTGTCCCCGACGTATCCGTATCCTACTTTTTTGGAAAATGGCGTATCCCCGTGTCCGTATCTGTGTCCGTGCTTCCTAGGCGTAGACCTAGGCTAGTTTCGCCTTTAGATTGGTAACAATGTTGGAAGTGACTGAAAATGACCCAAAGTGTTTCGTTGGATATTTTTGGGCTGTTTTGAGTTGAGATTAAGGTTAAATTCTAAAAGTTGTAATTTAGGGAATTTTAACCTTTCAATTGGGTTAGTTGAGGAAAGTGAGGTTGTTGGCTTGTTGGAGCGACATGGTTGACGTTGTGTGAATCATATTACTTTAAATACCTTGGGTAATATGGTTGTAGGTTTGCATTAGGCAAGGCCTTGTCTAATGAAGAATAGCTGTTAGGGGAGATTATTTAGGCCCTGTTTGGTTTAGAATTCAGATTCAATTTTATGAATCTGGATTTCAAGAAATAACATGGGTTGAGGTCATTGGATGTTTGGTTTGCAATTTGAATTATTAGAATTTGGATTCTATTCTGATTTGGGCTTAAAATCTGAATTCTAAAAAAAGAAGAATCCATTGAATCCAACTCTAGAAAAGGAAAACACGGGATTGAACTTCTCATTTTTGCAATCCCGTCAACTCGTTTTACGAACTTCGGAAAAAACACTCGAGCTCCATTTTTTACTTGAGGAAACGTACGAAGTAACGCCATTTCTTCTAACAGAGTCCATTGAATGCGACCATGGTAGCAGATTCCACGGTCAATCTTTGTCTTCTATACTAGTTTCAGAATCTTGTCCATTTTCCAAAGAATGTAAGCTGTTTCTCTACCCTTCTTTCTCTTTCTTTAATCGAACTATTCGTACATTTCCACGCTATTACATGTTGTAATTCTACTCTGTAATTGCGGAGATCATGCCCTAGTTGCGATCAGTTATTCCTTCGTTTGATTGTGTTTGTTTTCATATTTCATTATAATTGATTGGGTTATTCTATACTTACAATTAGCCGCTAATGTCTTTACTAGCCAATTTGATGGATCAAATTTTTTTTTTTAGGATTTCATTTGGGTTTTCTGTGTGGTGTGAAATTTTGTGGAAATCTATTTCTAGTAATTTGTGATGGAGATCGATTCCTAGCCAAATTATATCAGTTTCCTTCTTAAGGTTTCTAAAATCCCATTTTGTGTGTAGGTTGTCTTTGACGATTCTTATGTATGGGGTATTCATTTTCTGCATTCACCAACTGTATGATTGAACAACGGTTTATGTTTTGGAGTGAAATTGTTATGCTTGTTAGTGTTACCATGGGATGTGCCCAGAAATTTGGGGGTTGTTGATTTCGGATTTGAAACCTTATGAAATGATTGTTCTCTCCAATTGGTTTATGAGAGATATTTGGGTTTTTCTTTCTTGAACATTCTTTCAAAGTTAAATTGTGTTTTTAGACTGTAATTCATTCCTAGGTAGCTTTTAGAGAGAAGAATTTGCAAATAAACTGCTGTATTGATCTGTTGGGAGTTGTTACATGTTGAAGAGTTGATTTTTTGGTAATGGTTACATGTTGAAGAGTTGATTTTTTGGTTTAAAGTTGATGCTTATTTAGGATATTTCTGGTATTTTTTTTCTTAAGATATGATCTACTGTTTGTTTGTTATTTTTTTGAAAAAAATTGGATGCTTTGCTTGAAACTTGAAGTTTGTTTGGTTTCTTTTTCTTCCAACTAATGGGTTGTTGCAATGAGGCTCAAAATATATTGTGTATTGCTATTTTTTATTGCTATGAGGCTCAAAATATATGTTTTACCGGTTATTTTTACATTGTTTTTTTTTTCTACAGGTTGTTTAATGTTGTGTATTAATGTTTTGGGGCTTAAAATTGAATTTTTACTTCTGTGGGGATTAAAGAGCTGATTTACTCCTGTTTTGGGGATTAAAGAGCTGATTTACTGCTGTTTTGGGGATTAAAGAGCTGATTTACTGCTGTTTTGGGCTTAAAGAGCTGTTATACTGCTGTTTTGGGGGCTTAAATATCAGTTTTACTGCTGTTTTGGGTCTTATATAACTGTTTTACTGCTGTTTTGGAGCTTAAAAAGCTCTTTTACTGTTTTTTTGGGCTTAAAAAGCTGTTTAACTGCTGTTTTTTTTATATTCCATATTATTTTACATATAAAGTAGCAGTTTTGCTTGTGTTTTTGTCAATAAGAAGCTGTTTATGGTCATTTTTACATTGTTTTACTGCTATTTTAAAGTGTTGCTGCTGTTTTTGGTTATTTTTACATTGGCTTTTTCTACAAGTTGTTTAATGTTGTGTATTAATGTTTTGGGGCTTAAAATTGAATTTTTACTGCTGTTTTGGGGATTAAATAGCTCATTCACTGCTGTTTTTTGATATTCCATGCATATAAAGTAGCAGTTTTGCTGTTGTTTTTGTCAATAAGAAGCTGTTTTTTATCATTTTCAAAGTGTTGCTGCTGTTTTTTGGACTACTAGTTGTTCATTGCTGTGTATTCATGTTTTGCTCATTAGGTACAATGTTAGACACTAGTGATAGTGATAAGGAGGCATATTTATCATCTGATGAAGAGGCGGCTCTTGCTCTTATGTTGTTTTGCTCATTAGGTTCGAGTATCAAGTTCCTGACCTTGAGGTCCCAATGGAGCATGGTTTGGGGGCCACACAAGAATATCCCAACATAGATTTAAGTCAAGCTTATATTAGTCAAATGGTTGGTGTGAGAGATAACATTGCTGGACCCATGTGGCTTAATTATTGTAATTCATAGTGGATTATTGCAATTCCTAGACTCTTTTGTTATTACAATTACTCTATTGTTCTTTTGGTTTGTACTATGTATTTTTTTAACTGAATCTAATGTTACTTATATGGTATGTTGTAATACTTTGAATTTGTTAATTTTAGTGTGTGAATAGTTTCATAAGACTACATATGTTTCACATGTATAACTGCACTATATGTGTTTTATATATATTAGTAAGTTCATAATATAAAATATGAAAATTACATAGAAAAATATGAACATAGTTAAACACTTAATATTTGGATAACAAACCAAACACAGTTTCTGAATAACAATCATACTTCTGAATAACAAACCAAACATATATTATAACTTTCTGAATCCCAATTCTAAATTCTGGATCTGATACCAAACACATATTTGAAACCAAAGAATTCACAAAATACAACTCTGAATTCATCTGACTCCATTGAACTCAAATCACATTTTCTGGATTGCGAACCAAACAGGGCCTTAGTGTGCACAACTTAAATAACACCTAACGGGGCAGGTTCATTCCATCCATACAATGGAAAAGAATATCCCTAAAGGATTTAAATTGTAGAAAAATTATGTTTAAATTCCTTATGGGTGAAGTCTCTCTTTGATGCGAATAAAGAGGAGATTATAGGTATTAAACGGGAAAGGATTCAATTAGTTTTAAATTGTAGAAAAATTATGTTTAAAACTAATTCGAATGGAGATGACTTTTAATTTATTGAGATAGGATTTATGCCTTCTTTAGGAGTGAGTGACTTATTAGAAGTTGGTAAGACGTTTATGGACTTAAAGTCTTAGGAAACCTCTCATTGCCATGATTCTTTCTTTAACAATTTTCTATTCACTGGGCGTAGCGTCATGATGCTACACTTGTTTTTTTTTCAGGTAAAGGTAAGAAGAAAGCTGGTAAATGATGGATTCATGGCGAGGGTTGGTTGATGTGATTTTACACACCGGCGATATTTGTTTCCTTTTCTTTTATTGCATTGTCGATGTGAATTTTGTCTCCTTTGAGTATTCGTTGTCGTGTTATTTATTTACATTTGGATTTTTATTTTGAGTTGATGTTATTGTTTTGAATTCATTGTTTATTTCCTTTGTTTTAAGGACTCTGTTTTGAAATGACTGGTCTGAACTAAATGATTAGTTTTGATTTTTCGAAATAAGCGACATATTGAGTTTTCTTTTTGCTTCCGCTGTCAAATTTATGTTTCCATGTCTTGGAAATTTTCGGGGTTTTACACTTTGAGATGCTTGAGGTTCATGTTTATGTGTCTAAAATTTATCCGGTGTACTTTTGTTTCTACTTATCGATCGGGTCTTAATTACAATGAGTTATTGATATTGATTTTAATTCAATAAGTTATTCAATTAAATGGAATAATTTATTGAATTATAGGGAATAATTTAGTGAATTAAATTATAATATACATTTGAGCCTTATGTTGATTTTAATAAAATAAGTTGTTGAATGAAACAAAATAATTTATTGAATTAATAAAACTATATTTAAATTAAATAAATTATTGAATTAAACGGAATAACTTATTGAATTAATAAAACTCATATTTTAATTCAATAAATTATTGAATAAGAGAAAAAATTTAGTAAATTAATAAATGAGAGTGACATTTTTGTAAATTTGATGAAAATAATTAATTTCGTTATATTAGAAAAAATGTCATTTGGAGAATTATGAAAAGATGGTGTTATATGAGGAATTACCTTTATAAAATATGTAATTTGAGTTAATACCCTAAAAAAATCTAGGTAGTTAATTGTTTTTTAAATCATTGGTTGATAAAACGTTTTAGAAATTATTTACAAGTATATTATTATTTTTCAAATTATTTGAAAATATAGTATTTTAAAAATGTTTTAACCAGGAATTTATTGTTATAAATTATCGATTGTGATAAATGATAATTATAAACTATATTTCAACAAGTCATCTTTATCTATCTAGTTATAACAATAACTAGAGGAGTTTGTGCATATAGCTGAATCATATCTAATATTTGTAAAAATAACACCCCAAAAACTTTTTTACAAAAATAACAAAAAAACTCAAATTCACGCTTAAAATATTACAAAATTATCACTAGTTTCGCGTAAGTAGTAACTTATTTCAATACAAGTAATCATTGATTCAACACATAAGTAATCATTGATTTTACTGATTCATTGTATCAACTAATATTTCGTACATGTAATCCATTGTTTACCTAATAAGTTATCACTGATTTCTTTGATTCACATGAATGAAGGTTTTTAAAAAACTGCTATATTTGTAAACGTTTTTTAAAAATACTATATTTATAAATATTACAGTAAATTTTGTACCAAATGGAATTTTCCGTAAAAATGAGAAAGGGCATAATTACTTGAACACATTATATTTACAATTTATAAAGAAGGTTTAAACAATTGACATAAAATTATTTTTGGACGACCCACACTTGATCAAATAAACTTAGGAAAATACTTGCCTCCTGACAAAGTAGGAGGATCTCCTCCTGATCCGTTTACGTGTTCTTTTTCTGTTGGTTAAAAGCAAATCAATGGGTCCCATTTAATTAATAAAATTAAATATTAATTATTTCTTGTTATTTTTAAACCAATAGAAATGAAAAGAAGGAGCAGGAGGCAAGTATTCTCCATAAACTTATATGCATTACTTTTAATTTTAAAGAACAGATATATAATTTTGAAAACCATCGTTTTTTTTTCCAATCATATATGAGAAAGAAAACGATATTAATGAGACAGCTTTAACTGAATGTAGTTGACAGTCTTAAAAAGATGAAATTAAGTTGTTTCCAACTAAATCAATCACAATTATGACCTATCACCATGCCTTGCTAGCAGCAAAATTTGAAAAAAAAAAAAGTTGAAGAAAGAAATAAAAATATAGCATATCTCCTTCTTCATGATTAAGGATTCAAACGTGCTTTTAAATCATAAAAAGCAACAAATTTGAGGATGTCTATAGCTACAAAATCATTGGCTAATTTGTTCTCCGCGAAGGAAGATTTTACTCTTACAAGTAAGAAAATATTAAATAAAAATAGATGCCGGATATTTTTAGATGTCGGACATATTTAGTTTTTTTTTTTTTTTTTTAGTAACATGTCGAACATATTTAGTTTATGATGTTTTTTTAGGGAAATTTACATAAATATTATAATTGGGTGAAATATTTACAAATTTGTTAGGAAAAAAAAATATTTACAAAAATGTTATAATTTCAAAAGTTGAGTATATAAGTTAATCTATTAGTATATCAGTCAATAATTAATAGTATATCAAAGATAAACTATTAATGATCGACTGATAAACTATCATTGATATACTAATAGTTCACTGATATACTAATAGTGATTGACTGATATATTCATAATTTTTAAAATTCTAATATTTTTGTAATTATTTTTTTTCCTAACAAATTTGTAAATATTATAAAAATTTCTAACATATTTGAAATTGCCCCTGTTTTTTACAAGATTTATTTATGTGAATTGATAACTCTGTGAAGTAGTATTATTAAGTCATAATTCTAAGTTTGCTCTATGAAAAGTGGAGTGATGTCTGACTATATTTACATGCTTTGAGCATGTAAATATTTAGAAATTTTATGTACATTCTTTCTTGCTTTAACCATCTCATGAAATATTTAGAAATTTTATGTATTTTTTTATTGATGTGAACTTGTTTTAAACTATCAACATTTTATTTTAAAAGACCATTTATGAAAGAAAACTTGCTAAATTATTGTTCAAATATGTAAAATTCTCGCTTTAATTTTTTTTTGTTATGACATATTTCAAAGGCTATTTTTACACATTTTAAAGGCATATTTATACAGCTGAGATTTTAAGCTTAAAATTAGAATCATGAGTGAACAATTTTTTAGTTCGCAACAATAAAACAACGTGAGGAAATATAAAGGCTAGTCTTAGGATCCATCTTAGAGCCTTTATATATATATATAAACCCAAGCCCACTTCTCAAGCAAATTAACATAAAAAGAAAAAAAAGGGGAGAAAAAAACCATAGAAAATGACAGTTAATAAGGTTATTAATATCATATGATCCTAGAAAATAACAACTAAGCAAAACCCAAAACCCGGTTCAATTCAAAAGACGCAAACTAGGTATTTAAAAGTAGGAATTTTCTGCAAAATTTGGAGGTTTTTCAAAATTACCATGGCTTGCCATTCTAAGTTGTTTTTCCTATGATATTATATATATATATATAAACACATATATATTCTAGAATTGAAAGTTACCAAGTGAAAAGTCGTAAAAACCCAAATTTGAAAAAGCTAGAAAGCTTGAAAATTATCTTTTCATGAAGTTTTGAGCTAAAATCCTCCCATGGCTTCTTGAATCAAGATGCAATTTGAATATAAATTCCTAGGGTTTGAAACAGGTTTTATGAAAGCATAATTCCAGAAATTTCAAAGTTACTTAACTTAAAGGAAGAAGATTCAACAAGCAAACACAAGAGAAACCAAGAAATTCTGTAACCTAGGTGATGAATTTTTTAGTTTTCCATGGATGATTACTTACCTTAAAGCTTCTTTCAATCTATAGATTCTTCACCCAACCTTCTTAACTTGATGTTTCTTCAACAAAATCACCCAATTTTTCACTTGATTTCACCAAGAACTAAGAAGAATTGAAAAAGCAAAGGAAACCATCTTGGTCTCTAATGGTCGACGGTAGGGGTAAGAAAAATGAGGAAGATGATGAATTTCCCCCTTTTTTTTATTTCAATTATATATATATATATATATATATATATATATATTAAGTTGGCTGAAAATAAGAGTTTGCTAAGTGCTTAAAAGTCCTCCCACCTCATAATATTACTTCCAAGTCTCTAATATTACTAACCCATCCTTGCACAAGCCTAATTTGCTAACAAATCATTCCCTTCATAACTATGTTAGGAATGGTGTCCTAGAACTTGTAATTATTAAAGTATAATAATTTATTTCGAATAAATTAAATAAATAAACATAAGTTCTTTGTATTATCTAGATTGATTCAATTGACGATATTAGGAATATATGAAAATATATTAATATCAAACATTCAAATAGTAAACCCTAAGTTACTCTTATCAAATAACGACTTAGTATGTGAGTCATACGAGAGGATTAAAGTCGAGATGAGTATGTGGGAACCTTATCCTGGTAACACTGTTGATAGCTTCGCATTTTGTTTATAGACAAATGATCTAATCCTAATCATTCATGTGGGAGACATGAAATGGAAGTTGTTGGGATTGAGGCCTCTAAAAGAGTTCTCAAAGGGAAGTCCCAACGGATCTTTCCTTGCAGTATAATAAATTCAAAATTCTAAATGCATAAAAGAAATACTAACCCTTGTCGAGAAGTGTCTGACTCTTCCTCGTTCTTCGATGGTTACAATCCAAGGACCACCAAAAAGATCTTCCTCACTAAGCACAAAAGAGAATCGGTGCGTGGGCACTATCTCCTTTGGAAAAAGGAAAAATTGAGAAGAAGAATTTTATTCCCAATCACCCTATGGGCGGCGCAAGAGAGAGGGAGGAGAGGAAATTCCTGAGCCTTTACTTTAACTCTCTTGGTTGTGTGTTTTGGGGTCACCCCAAAGGTCCTATTTATAGGAAAACCAAGGCATCAGAAAATCTTCTGAATATCTTTTAATTAATAAATAATTAATTAAGATATTCTAAAATATATTTGAATAATAAAGATATTATATTTTATTCCATAATAAAACATTCCATATCTTTTATTTAAATTAATCAATGTTAATTTAAATATATTATTCCATATCTTTCATTTAAATTAATCATATTAATTTAAATAAGATATTCCATATCTTCCATTTTAAATTAATCACATTAATTTAAAAATAAGATATTCATATATATTTTAAATAAAATAAAAATGCAAACTTTTTGGTCAACCATTTGACCAATGGGGCGTGTGACCCCACCCCGGGTCACACGCCCATGTCATCCTCATATGACAATATTGGGCATTTTTATTTTCCTCATTATTTAATGGAACAATTCCTTTAAATAATTAAATAAATAAAACTCCTTTTATTTATTTCCTCATTTAATTTGATAATTTCAAATTAAATATTTAAATAGACTCTTCTATTTAAATCCCCATTAATTTTGGACAACACAAAATTAATTTAATTAAATAGACTCCTCTATTTAATCTCTTATAATTAAATAGACTTTTCTATTTAATAATTAAATAGACTCCTCTATTGAATTCCACCATTAATTAAATAATTAAATAGACTCCTCTATTTAATTTCCTTTAATTAATTGAATAGACTCCTCTATTCATTTCCAATTTTCCAAAGAGAAATTAATCATATTAATTTATGTTCTCGATTACATGCGTTAGCTCGGAGGACTTAATGGACCTATAGGACTAAACTCCAATGATCCAGAATTACCTTTGATTAAAACTCCTTTTAATCAATTAATTCTCATTCATTAACTCCTAGATAACTCCACTAAATTAACTCCTAGATAACTCCACTAAATATCTAGAGTTGCACTCTTAGTACTATAGACATAGTTATGTCCATTGGCTATAATCATTAACTACACTTTGATCCTTCACAAGTTAGTTCGTATCCATGGCTAGGTATCTATACCGTATTAACCTCCATGATACATCTTGTTCCTTAAGCCCAACTGATTCTCCAATGAACAACCTTACATAATCTCCATTATGCGTCTTTAACCTTTTCCTTGATCAGAGGAATATGGGGCCCCGCTGTTCAAGACCGAATCAGTCCATAAGGGAACTACTTATCTATTTTTCTATATGGAAAAGAGTGAATTCCAATTCTTGTGTAATTACGTTCCCAGCTATAAGCAAGATGCAATCCCCAAAGTGGGAGGCATATTGAGCGAACTATATGAGTCACTCTCACCTATGCAAATCAAAGGCTTGTCTCTTGCGAACAGGAGTTCATAATCCACTCAGGATTAAGATCAATTGTACATGATCAACTGGTTGATAAACGAAGTGTCTTTCTGTAACGGCTTTCCCAGAAGACAGTAAGTTTATCTTAGTCCAGTCTACTACAATCTCTATTGCAGCAACACCCCCACTCATATGTCTCTACATGAGCGATCCAGATGAGATCACTTGTGCCAATTCACAAGTGGGCCGTGTTAGTGGTGTTACCAGAAATAAGGCACCCAACCTTTATTCATGTACCACAGACTATTTGAGTTACACTTAAGTGAATCTTCCCGCATCATATGCTCACTTTAAGTTATCATACGTAACTCTATGGATTACATTTATTAAACTAATAATAAATGACAATGTAAATATTACTAATTAATAATTCCTTTATTTATTTATAGTTTAATTGGATTACATAAGATTTAGGGCAGAAACCCCAACAGAAGTATCATATGCAATGTTGATTGTATAAGACAGGACCACGATATTCGATCAAATTTCTCATTAGTACCGTTTACGAGAAATGATCGAATATCAAACTAAGTTTATCAACCGTGATAGATCTCAATCTTGAGTAAAATGCGGACTCCTATTTATGTAGTTATGTTCTTTGATTCACATGGTTGAGAGCGATCTGTAAGAACGCTCAATAAACTTCTGTTTTGGGAATATGACTAGATAAGTAGCTGGGAACTCATTTTCACGAGATGAAATTCATAACTTTCCTATAAATTAACGGTATCAGTGCGATACCTAAACATTTTAGGAACTTTAGGAAACTCCCTTGATGTACTGATTCGAGACATGAACAAGTGGCGCCACGACTTCTATTGATCATAGAAGTATATTATCTCTAGTTTGACTAAAGATAAAGTTCATTGGAGAATCAGCGGGAACACAAGGATAAAGCGGTAATTACAGGGGCAAAACGGTAAATTTATCCTCCTGAAATTATGAGGGTTCCACATGAAGGATATATCACAGATATAAATAAAGATAAACTAAATGGACATAACTCATCTGTAGTGAGGGGAGTTCAGCTATGAATTTATAATGGAATTATTCATAGTTAGATGATAAGTAATTAACTGATTATGAGTTAATCACTTAATTGACTAATTATTAAGCCCATGATCTATAGGTCCATCGGGTCCCTATGCTAGCCCAAATATCGTAGTCGCGAAATCAAGTAGAAGAAATGGAAAGTTTAAGTAAAGTGAATTACTTAAATAGACAATATTAATTGTTTAAATATTGAGTATATTTAAACGGTAATTAATATAAACATTATTAATTGTTTAAATAATGAGTTTATTTAAACAGAAAATTAATAATGAAATATTATTAATTAGATATTATTAATTATTTAAATATTGAGTATATTTAAATGGTAATTAATAATATGAAATTAATTGACAATTATTAATTGTTTAAATAAATAATTTTATTTGAACGGAAATTAATAATTAAAATTAATTAATTAATAATAAAATATTATCAATAAAGTTATTAATTAAATAATGAGTTTATTTAATGGAAATTAATAATTAAAATATTTATTATTAATTATTTAAATAATGAAAATTATTTAAATGGAAATTAATAATTAAATATAATTTGATAATATTTAGTCGGGAGAAAATATTAATATTAATAATTATTTAAATAAAATATTTTATTTAAATGGTAATTAATAAATAAATTAATTAAGTTGGACTTATTAATTTAAGAGAGAGTTTCAAGCCCAATTGGATTAATGAACCCAATTGGAATTGGCCCAAAATAATTAATTAAATAAATTTGATTTATTAATTATTTATTATTAATTTTGGCCATCATAGATAATTTGTAGGAGATAATTATTTGAATTATATCCTATAATAATTATATAGATTTATTTACCCAAGATAAATAAAATAAAGAAAATAAAATATTCTCTTATTTATCTATGGCATTTTAGAAATACCAAGATAAAGGAAAGAGATAATTCTTTTTTCTTTTTGTATTTATCTCCATGGATTAATCCTAATATGATTAGGATTCATATTTTCCTATAAATAGGAGGCTTGGGTCATTCATAAATCACACAATTAAATTCCTTAGAAATTCGGAATTCTCTCTTCCTTCTCCCTCCCCCCTGGCCGATTTTCCTATAGTCATTGGGAAGAAAATATTTTTTCTTCTTCCCAATTTCTTCTAAAGTTCGATCTCACAATCGGGTTTCGTTTGATCGATCGAGATATAGCATAGAAGATTCGGTGTTGCTGAGGATTGATGCTGTAAAGAAACCTCCAACCGATTCTCCATTAATTACTCAATGTAAGTAAAGAGGCCTTTAAATTTCGAAATTAAGCATGAATCTACATGTTTTTTTTATCACAAATTGCATGATGTTAATAGATTCGTTATTAAATGTTAATAAGTTTACTAAATAAATTTCCACTAATTTAGTAAATCATCCCTTCAAACTAACCATGGTTAAAAGCCTTATTTTAATTAATTCCCTCTCTTAGTTAACATTTAACTATAGTAAACTTACCAAATAATCAAAACAAAAATAGGAAATAATTTCTATGATGATAGCACCAAACACACAAACAAAACAACAAAAAGAAATTCTATAATCAACCCTCTTAATTAGAACCCGGGGTCTTACACGTAGACTCGAAATTAAGGGAAAACCCATCCCATTTGACACACACAAAACCGTAGGACTGTTGTGGGTATTTTTTATTGTTTAGTTTTGTGTTTTTCTTTAATTTTGGGGGAAGAATTGTTGTCCAAAAACCCTAAATATTTTTACCAATTGATAGTACTATCTTCAAAAGTACTCAAAGCCAACCCGTAACGCCTCTAAAATGCCAACAAGCTAGAAAATAAAACCCAGAACCCCTTTGTTTTGGGCCGAGAGCCTCAATGGCCAAACTCGGGCTGTTTTTGTCATTTTATGCTTTTAGGTATCGTTTGTTCAATGTTTAGTTAATTAATGTTTATTAGATGCAATTTAATTGTAGGTATTGTTAATCGTGTGAGTGACAAATCTTTCAGTTCTAAGGAAGCTCAATTTCTTTGTTAAGGTGAGTTTAAAGTGATGTGTTGTAATTTTATGTTTCAAATTACATTACGATATTTTTTGATCGAGGTTAAGAGATTCATTTATTGTTAAGAGATATTAATGGTTGGATGGTGACTATGATCCTTGGAAGTGAGTTCAAGATAGTTTGTATTTTAAGTGTATTTGGAGTTAATTATGATATTTCGTTTGAAAAGAAGGCTATAGTACGTTTTTGGAGGTGTTGTAAGGATATGGAGAATTTTAGAAGAAACTTAGAAATGGACAGTACCATGACTATTCTTTGAACCAAAGTAGCTTAGTAGTGTTCTTAGGAGGTGTTTATGTAGTAATATATGTGTTCTATTGTCTTTGTTAGCATTGATATGTTAAACCATGTTAATTTTTTTATTTTGTAACTACGATCTTCATGACCGTGGCACACCGGTGATGATTTTAGTTGTTGTTTATTCGATTTTGTTACCTTATGTAAGGATTAAGGATTATGGTTTAATGTGGTAGTACCGGGGAGTATGAAAATTCTAATGCCAGACTACGATTGATGTACTTGGGATTTTGGTAAGAGGCAACACTTTGAGAAGTACAAAAGATAAGTGTGTAATTGAGTGTAATTTGTAGTGTGACTGTATTGATTCTTAGTCGTTTGTGGTGTGATGCAACATGGTTATGAACCGATTTATGGATATAATGGATTCATAGATGAAATAGGCTATTGGTGACAATTGTATCGAGATATAATAGATTCATAGATGAAACAGGCTATAATGTGCTGCCTGGATTTGGGTTCGGCACGCCTAATTCCTATCTTCGGGCAAATTGCTCGAGACGCAGCTGTTACAACGTCGTTGAGACGCGGAGCGACCGACATCCTAATGTATTATGTCTCTTATATGAAAATAAAGTGGAAGTTGCCATCAACCATATTAGGGTGTGATTGATCACCAAATTGAATTAAAAATAAAAACGGTCTATGAAAACCAAATTAGATTCGGGAGTCATTTGTGTATAGGGAAGGTATTAGCACCCTACAACATTCGTTAAAAACGTTACCACATTTTATTTTATATTATCCTAATTAGTAAATGGTTCTTATTTAAATAATTTAAAAAATATTGATTTTAATTTGTAAAAAAAATGTTCCATTTAATCATTTCTTAACTTCAAGAATGAAGTAAGAATTGAGATTACAATGGATGGGGTTACGGCCATTAATTGAACAATATTGGAATTAGAAATTCCTCACCTAAAGAAATTGAGAGTTTTTACGTCCCAAAATCCCATCATAGGAATTGTATTTATATTTTAAAACGTTTTAATTTTTATTTAAAATACTTTCTTGGGTAAAATACCATTTTGGTCCCTGAACTTTCACTTCAGTTTCGTTTTCGTCCCTGAACTTTCAAAAATGACCAATTTCGTCCCTGAACTTTCCAAATCGTTTCGTTTTCGTCCTTCCGTCCATTTTTCCGTCTGGTCATTAACAGAGGCTGACGTGGCATGCTGACGTGGCTTTTTTTAACAATATTTTAATATATTTTTTATTCCTCTCTTCCTTCCTTTTCTCTCTCCTCCATGGTCATCCACCCCTCTCTCCTCCTCACTTATCTCTCTTCTTCTCCATCGTCTTCAAACTCTTTCATCAAAGACAAAAGCATTTAAAACCATCATCCCCCCTCTCTTCTTCATCATCGTCTTCTTCTCCATCGTCTTCTTCTCCAACGTTTAGAAGCAAAGACGAAAGCAGGGGCATCCATTATCGTTTTGGCCTTCGAGTTCTCCATAGACTAACCAAGAGGTTGTTGGACCAAACTACCTTCATGGGTAGCTCTAAAACCGAATCGCAAGATACGACGACATGTTTCGTGTGATCAACAACCAGATACACACGAACCTGGCAGAACCCTCAAGAACAGCTCTCCAAATCTTTTACCGAAAATAGATGAAAATAAACGAAGAACACAATAAGAACTGATATTTTTGGGATATGTAAAATATTGGCATATGACTCCTATTTATAGGAAATCATCCAAGTAACTCCCAAAATTGTATCATTAAAACAAATTTAAAACCAATTAAAATCCATTAACTCTTAGTAGTTAATTTCATTAATGGCAGCAATACAAAAAACTCATCACAATTGATTTTAATATCAATCTCACAAAATTTGACTAAGTCAAAATATATATATATATATATATATATATATATATATATATATATATATATATATATATAATTCCAATAAAACTAAAAGTAATTTTAGCTTTAGATTACTTTCAAATAAAATTTCATATATATCATATTATACATATAAAATTTCCAACAATCCCCCACATGAAAGTAATCAAACTCGGAAATCATGGAAAAGAGAAAACTGTAGAAGTTGGAGAGCATTGGCTAAGCTATGCATTAGGAAAAGGTGTCTTTTGAACTTGAACCTTCCTTAGTGATAAACTATCGAATTTACCAAAGAAATAGTGAAATTAATTTCTTGAACTATCCTTTTATTAGTAAATTGAGACAACAATTTATCACACATAACTTAATCCATTCTAATGAGTTCTATACGTTTTAGTCCGTTTTGGTCCTGGACTTAATCTCGCATTCGTGAGAGTTTTTAGAGAACACAAGCCTGTGTTGTTCTCAAAGAACCGACCCAATTCTACTCTCATATAGATAACTATTGATTTATAGTATTCTAAAAATACTCCTTTATCAATATTATCTTAACATTCACATTTACACACGATTTATGGAAATGGACTAGAACTGAAGGTCCTTGTGTGTTGCTATGAACTATTCCGGCTTAGTTGCCTATTGAACCTGATCTTGGGATCTCCAGTCAACAAGGTTAGGTTACTACCAGATAGTACATTTAATAGGCTTTTAATCCCATTTCCCTCGACCTATACGACACTTGCTCCTTCGTTACTCCTTTAGTTAAAGGATCAATAAAATTCTCTTTTGACTTCATATAGTCAATCAGTGAGCAATTGTCTTATCGAATTATACCTTACGTCCAATATGTCTCGACTTCCTATTGTGAACAATATTTTTACCTCTCACAAAAGCAGCTAAATTGTCACAATAGATACATATAGCATTTAAAGGCCTTGACCATAAAGGAATATCTTTTAAAAATTTCCTAAGTCATTTTGCTTCTTCACTACATCTCGTGTAATGAATTTAGATTCCATCGTAGGTTGTGCAATACACTTCGGTTTCATAGATTTCTAAGAAACATCTACTCCAGCTAGGGTAAAAACATACCCACTAGTTAATTTAGTCTCTAAGCTCTCTGATATCCAGTTAGCATCACTAAATCTTTCAAGTACAGATGGATACTGTGTATAATACAATTCATAGTCTGGAGTATGCTTACGATATTTCAGTACTCAAACTAACGTATCGTAATGATCACTTCTAGGATTATTGGTGTATCTAGTCAATCTACTCATTGAGTAGGTTATATCAAGTCTTGTACAAGTCATTATGCACATGACACTCTCTATTACTTTGGAATACTCCAAAATTGATACACCCTCATATTTAATACTTGGATCATAAGGAGTAACTACAAGTTTACTCTCATAGTATCCAAATTTTCTCAACACTTTTTTTTTATATAGTGTGACTGAGAAAATATATATCCATTAGGATTTCTCGTTATTCAAATTCCAAGAATAACATTCATGAGACCCATGTCTTTCACATCAAAGACACATATAGGACTTAACAAGTTTATAAACTTTGTTCTCATGTCCTTTTACAACAAACCCTTTCGGTGTTTATTTTTTCATATAGACTGTCTCCATTTACATTCATTTGGTGAATTTCCAAATCATGTAAAGTTGGTATAGCAATCAACATCCTAATGGATATGATTCTATTAACTAAAATATATATCAAAGAAATCGATTTCATCTTTCTGTTTATAGCCTATAAACAGGTTTTATTTATTTATTGATCAATTAGCCTTAAGCATTCTCATAAAGATCAATTTACAACCAAATTGACTTGCTTCCAAGATGAAAGTCAATCAATATTCTTGCACTATGAATTCGATCTCACTGTCGATCATGTGGAATAATATTAGTCTTTGGTTGAGACTCAATTTTCTACTATGTAGGTAAATGATGTGGATAAAATAAGTAGCTTTCTTTGTATCAATTTGATCAATTTTCTGATCATGACTAGGACTGATCAGCTTCCTATTCATGTTCATTATTTTGATCAACTTGACACCTTGAACTACATATTTTATAATTCATTTGATTTCACCACTATGTTCTTTAAAGATATGTATCCTTAAGAACAAACTCTTTATTTATAGATTATTTTTTTTATTAATTTCAGACACTTCTGAATTACACATAAGAAATCTATAATTACCATTGTGTAAAGCAATCCTTATAATACACAATTTATCATCTTAGGTTCAAGTTTGATCCATTTTAGATAATACTTGTACCTTCTCTAAACACCCCCACACTTTTAGTATTTTCTAAAGTAGGCGTTTTTTCAATTCTCATACCACAATTCTGTGGTAAACTTGAACTGTTCTTCAAAGTTCAATTCTCAATTGTAATCAAAATAGAAGGTTGACTCACACACATATGATCTTTATTTCCTTCTCAAGTTGATTACCATTCTCAACTTTGTAAGTCTTATAAATGTTAAAGTTTCATCAATTATGTAGTAAATAATTTTGACAATTGATTCAACATAAACTTCATTTATGCTATTATCAATTTCATATTATCATTCTCTAATTAGAGCAATAATGCTCATGCTTCCACAACTCAATAATATATGTAAAAGAAAATCTTTTTATTAATATTATTGAAACTTGAGCTATTACATTCTGTTTATACAACAAGCTCTACTTTTGTAAACTCTCATCATCATTGTCCTCATTGACTATGATTGTTTGCTTGAGTTTAAACTTTGTTTTAAACTCTTCCAATGTTTGCACTCAGCTGTTATTTGTCTAGGCTTCCCACTGACATAACATGCCCTCGAATGCATTTAGATACTTTAGCTAAGATTCATATTTTTCTGGATTGGGACTCTCTAACCCAAACCTTAAATATTTAGCTATACTAGCCTTAATTTTTGCATTATTTTAGATTGGGACTCTGTTACCCAAACCTTGGAGTTTGAATACTATATTCTCTTTCGTATAAATCCACTACTTACATTTGAGTTAGTTTCAAATTCTTTTAAGAAGAAGACAACTTCTCAGTCACAACAACCACTTAGAACGATTCACGATGATCATTTTTTTGCCCATGCATGTCAATAAAATGACTTGCAACTCCACTCTTAGAATATTGACAACTTCTCAATTTCAGGTGCCTTTTTAGAAGAGTTCACTTATCCTCATTCTTTCGCTATGCAAGTCATCGATTATGACTTGTAGCTCCTCATTTTAATTGATTACCCATTTGGTATCAATTATAATGAAGTCTAAGAATTTCCCTTGAGAAATTTCTTAACTTCCAACACTAACTGAGCTATACTACAGTTCAAGTGTCTTTCACAATTTTTCAATTGTCACATCTTATATCAATTGAACGGTGTAAAATTTAAACTTTACACAAAATAAAAATTCAATTCAACATTTAAACCCTAATTTAGTTGAATCCTCTTTATTCATTTTTTACCTACAATATCTCTTCATTTTTATCTTTTAATTTTCAAATTGAAATCACTATACTCAATATAGTTTTGACCTGAAGTCAATTTATATTTATTAAAAACTTTTACCAAATGTATGTATAAATACATACTTAAAAGTTACTCAAGTTTGAAACATAACTGTTATTTCGATTTGAAGAGAATTATTTTCATTTAATTTCAAAAGAAAAACCAAAGCACCAGGTAATTCATTTTCATAAATAATAAAATTCTCACGCCGGTTACCATATCTTTGATGTTAAATATTGTTGCATCCACGGGTAAACATCGCTTTAAAAGAAATTGACGAGTTTTCAATTTTGTAAAAACCGAAAAAATAAATTCATTATTGGTGAATGTCTCATGATGGCTTCGAATTACACATTAAAGACAATTTTAATTTCCATCTCATATATATATATATATATATATATATATATATATATATATATATTTATTCAGCTTTCGGTGGTCTTAAACCCATTTTAACATTTAGTCCAAGCTTGCATAAGATTAAACAATATATAAATCCAAAATTGAATTTATTATCAGAGAATTACCTCTATCTCGCTTCTGCATTCTTCACAGCCTCGTTATTGTTGATGAGTTTCAAAATACAAATATCGTCTTAAGAATGTTGTTTCCGGAGTTCAATAACAACAATCGAGATGAACAACGGTAATATATATTGATACTGCTACTGAGTTACACAATCAAAATATATTAGTAATAACAAGAATTTAACTTAATTGAAATTACAATTTATAAGAACTTCCCATAATTTGATAAACGTCGAAGCGTGCAGTTGCACTGTCCTTAAGACGACATTGCCCCGCTCCGTTTATTTGCAGTTCTATGGCATACCGACTCACAAGATACGACGACGTGTTTCGTGTGATTAACAACCAGATACACACGAACCTGGCAGAACCCTCAATAACAGCTCTCCAAATATTTTACCGAAAATAGATGAAAATAAACGAAGAACACAATAAGAACTGATTTTTTTGGGATATGTAAAATATTGGCATATGACTCCTATTTATAGGAAATCATCCAAATAACTCCCAAAATTGCATCATTAAAACAAATTTAAAACCAATTAAAATCCATTAACTCTTAGTAGTTAATTTCATTAATGGCAGCAATACAAAAAACTCATCACAATTGATTTTAATATCAATCTCACAAAATTTGACTAAGTCAAAATATATATATATATATATATATATATATATATATATAATTCCAATAAAACTAAAAGTAATTTTTGCTTTAGATTACTTTCAAATAAAATTTCATATATATCATATTATACATATAAAATTTCCAACACTAAAAATGTATCATATTTTGGCTCTCTTTTTTGTAACCCTCGTTTAAAATTTATAAGGAAAAAAATTAAAAAACAATAACGAAACAGAAACTAAAATAAATTAAATGTAAAACTAAAGATTTTTCTATATTCTATAGCCTACATTAAATTGTAACCACATAATAGGAGTGTAGTATAAAAATAAACAACCCATTAAATTAAAAGAGATCATGTATGAAATATTATAAAAATAAAAAATAGTTTACAACATTATTACATTTAATAAAAGTAAGAACTTAAATAAGAAAACAAAATGAAATATAAACCAAGTGGTAGATGTGTAATGAAATAAAAAGTTCAATGAGAAACAAAAGACAAAAGACAAAAGACAAAAATAATTCAAAAAAAAAAAAAAAAGACAAAAGACAAAATAAAAATAAAAAAATAGATTAAAAGAAAATTACCCACAACTTTCAAAAAAATTATTTTTTGTTTGGTTTGCTTTGTGATCTACGTGCTTGCAGGTTGGCGGCGTATTCACGATGGGATCGAGAGAGAGATAGTTAAGGAAGAGATTTTGCTTAGGGTTTCTTTTTGAATTCCCCCCCCCCCTCAGGTTTTATTTGGTTCAATTTATAGACTCGTGAGAATGAAATTAGGAAAAGATTTTTGTAATTAAAATCAAAATAAATCAGAAATTAAATTATTCTAAATCAAATCAATAAATCAAATTAACCCCATAAATTAGCTCAAATTACTAGCATGACGTATTCTTTCTAAAATCAAATCAAATTCAAAAAAATTTAAAAATTTTATTCTATCTTTATTTTTGTAATTAAATTATTTATTAAAAGTAAATTTATTTATTTTTAAATGGATTTAAATAAAAAATCTTTAATTGGTACAAATAGATTAAATTTTTAAATAGTATCGGACAAAAATGGGTGTCTACAGTTTTGCCCCCCTTTGTTCATCCTTATAGGTTAATAAGGTGGACAAATGTGTAGACATTAATTTATTCGATGTTATTTAAAAATTAAGTTAGAGTGATGAGAACAATTTGTTTAGTGAGAGGCTAAGGATAAACATTTGGCTTATGGGTTGGAGGTCAGGGATTGACAAGAACCTTCTAAATATTGAATAAACAATGGAGACCAGGGATAAACAAGCGTCGTCCAGATTGGAGGCCAGGGATAATCAAGCACCTTCCAAATGTAGATTGAATACTGAAGATCAGGGATAAACAAGTATCTTCCAGGCTAATGTAAAGATTTGGAGACCAGAGATAAACAAGTGTCGTCCAAATTTAGAGGCCAGGGATAAACAAGCACCTTCTAAATGTAGATTGAATACTGAAGATCAGGGATAAACAAGTATCTTCCAGGCTAATGTAAAGATTTGGAGACCAGGGATAAACAAGTGTCGTCCAAATTTAGAGGCCAGAGATAAACAAGCACCTTCTAAATGTAGATTCAATACGGGAGATCAGGGATAAACAAGCATCTTCCAGGCTAATGTAAAGATTTGGAGACCAGGGATAAACAAGCGTCGTCCAAATTTAGAGGCCAGGGATAAACAAGCACCTTCCAAATGTTGATTGAATACTGGAGATCAGTGATAAATAAGCATCTTCCAAGCTAATGTAAAGATTTGGAGACCAGGGATAAACAAGCGTCGTCTAAATTTAAAGGCTAGGGATAAATAAGCACCTTCCAAATATTGATTTTATGCACAATCAAATATTACACAAGCATTGTTTGATTGATGATATAAGAGACTTGATTTTATAGTGCCATGACCATTACAAATATCTTGGTATGGTTTGATTTGACCAAAAATATGAATGCAATTTTTTAAAAAATCATGATGAATGATTAAAGATACTAAAGTATTGTTTTATGAAAGAAAGTTTAACAAAATTATCATTTTAAACTTTGAAATTAAGCTTTCATCCAAACATCCAAATCACTTCAATCAAGATCTTAAGATTGAATCATGAGTATGCAAGATATCTTAGGGATTCAAAGACATCAAAAATTTGCCCCAACATTAATAATTCTGATATCCTGAAGTCCAAAAGATTCTCATTGATATGGGTGGGAACCAAACTTCCTCTTTGCCCCAGTGTGTATAATTTTGACATTTATGGTTCGGCTAAACTTCGTCTTTGCCCCAGTATTTGATGCTCTAAGAGGGTACAAAAAGTTCAACCTTTGTTATTTTCGTCCTTCCTCATGTAATTAGTGCAAGAGATATTTTTTTTTATTTCAATAAGACAATGAAGTTTTGACTATGGAGATACTGTATGGAATTTCAATTGAAAAGACCATGAGTTCATTCTTTCAAACAAACCTTCTAAAGATGAGATGTAAATATTTTTTTTTTAAGTTTCCTTTTAAATTTAGTAAAATGTTTTTTTTTCATATGATCGACCTCTACCTCGGCCTCGTACCGTAGCCGGTACACTACCCTGACTCCTCCTAAGTGCAACTACTTTGGGAGGCATACTGAAAGCACAATTAGACAAGTTCCTTGTGAGTCAAACATAATTCAGGATCTTACAAGTCTACACTTAACTTATCAGTAAAATATTCTATAAAGTACAAATTTAGAGGATACCTGGTGTCGTCGATCCGAGTGATGCTTTGGACCTGAACTTAAACCAAAACATGAAAAACATGCTATGCATGTGGTCTACAAAACCCGTAGGCTCTGATACCAACTGTAAAGACTCGAATTTTCTCAAATCTTTAAATCAAAATAAACAGCGGAAGACTTTATTTTTTATAAAAATTTGGCATGGATCCATTTAAAATATGGACTACCAAAACCTGTTTACATGGGCCCATTTCAGAGAAAGTAAAAACAAAGAAGTACATACTTCATTTCATGACAAAATCAAAGGAAATAAACTCGATAATATGTACAACAAGTCTTAGGCTCTCATGAACCACAAAATATAAGTTTAAAGACAATAACATATAATGTTTCAACTAACATTCATGGAATGCCCCAAAATATACATGTAAGTCCATGTCCACAAAGTCATCTGCTCGCGATCAAACAACACCACCTCCACGACCTCGCCCTCTCCCACGAGTATTACCTGAAAAAGTTTAAGTGTATCAACATTAGCATAAAAATGCTAGTGAGAATAAGATGGATGCAAGCACTTCTATGGACCGAATTCCATATCGGAAGTCCAAAATCCTATCGTGCTCTTTACTACCCATTCAATACTCCCAAGTACTTTCCATAAGAAAAACCAATCCCATTTCACTTTAATATAACTTCGAAAATAAACATTCAAGCTCGTAAAATAAAGTGCTAAAACATTTAAATAGTACTAAAGCATAACAAGGTAAATAACAAAGTAAATTTCTATCATTTACGTCATTCCACACGTTATCTCACAATGTGACCACATTGTCACAATTCCCAATTCAAACCATGACCACTTGTCACCAATCACAAACCACACCGTGACCACATTGTCACCTATCACATTACCACGCACCGTGACCATATTGTCACCAATAACATTATCAAGCACCGTGACCACATTATCACCAATAACATTACCACGCACCGTGACCACATTGTCACCAATAACATTACCACGCACCGTGACCACATTGTCACCTCACGTACTACTCCCCTTTGGTAGTACTAAATAGCGAATCTCATCGCTAATATCGTTACACTAACTCAAACCCACATTATACTTTCTCTCTAAAGTTCCTTTAACTACCTTATAACCACTCAATAAACGGAGTAATCTAATATTCTTCTCCAAATTTCGGAAACCTAATTCTCCTCGAGAATACAACTTAACCCACAATAAGCATCTCACTTTAAACCACAGCAAAACTTAACTAGTTCTTTTCTTATGCACCTTCCTTAACTCTCAATTCAAGTAACCCTCTTAACCTCGATCAAACATGATCGTCATGAAATCCGAAAACATAAAAGTAATCACAACCATTTTACACTCACCTTATAAAAAGAAGTCAACTCCTAATCACCGGTTGACCGAAATCACGAATGATGCACAAAACCTATAATTAAAATACACCTAAAGTTATTAATTAACCGAAATGAACAATGATCGTCACGTTATTAAAATAAAAGACAAAACAGCCCAGGAAATCCTCCATGATGCCCACGGCCCAAGGGGAGTGAAAGGTGGAGTTGGTTTTCCGGATTTTTAAGCACTTTAAAGGCATTTCGGTTTGGTTTCGGGCACTTTGGAGGTTGGTACCATCAATGGGTAAACGTGATTTAGGGTTTAGGACAAAAGTTCAATCCCGAACAATTTAAGAAAAACATAAAAACATAACATTTGAAAAACCCTAAGCATCATCAAATATGAGAAAAACTAAAAGAAATGGCTTTTGGCTCAAACCCGATTATAGTGTTTAGGGAAAGTTCTAAATATACATAAAACAACTCCCTCGATCTAAATCTCCGAGTTCCCAGGCAAGAAATGGAAGATTTCAACCAAAAACACCATTAAAACACTATTTGAAGCTTTAGGTTTTGAACTTTGACATACCTTAAGGCTCTTAGATAGAGGTGGAAAAGAACGATTGGTAGGTTGGAAATGATGCCCGGGCCCGTGGCTATCCAACGCAACCGAAATTGTGACAATCCGGCAAGAATCGAAGAAAAACCAAAAATTGGAAAACTCCAATTGACCCCCACGGTTTTGAGGAAGAAAATGAAGTCTTTTGGTCAAATTTTCTTTATTTAAAGATGAATGAATAGTGTTTTAGATATTTAAGAAATCGGAATGACGCCTACGTCCTTTTTCTTGCCTTAAGCTTTTAAAACGAAACCCGAAGCATTTAAACTAGCTCAATGATGATTAATAATTATTAATTGGCCTATTAATAATTATTAATATCATCGAAACTCGTTTAACACTACAAAAAAACTGTCAATTTGCGACCACGAAATTGCGACCAAATGGTCGTTTTTTACCTAAAATGCGACCAAAAATGCGATCGACTAAGTGGTGGCCAAAAAGCTGGTCGGCCCTGAATTTGTGCGACTGGATAGTCACAAATATACGACCAAAAATTTTTGGTCGCAAAAAAGTCAACCTTTTAAAAATGCGACCAGATGTCGCATTAAAAGGGACCATATGGTCGCATTTTATCTTCAATAGAAGTGACCATTTGGTCACATAAAAAGTGACCAAATGGTCGTATTTTATGTGACCAAATGGTCACTTCTAGGCTCAGTTAAAATACTACCAGATGGTCGCCTAAAAAGCGACCATCTGGTCATAATTTATGTGAAAGATAAGTGACCAAATGGTCACATAAAAAAGTGACCAAATGGTCGATTTTATGTGACCAAATGGTCACTTTAAGACTAAGTAAAAAAGTGACCAGATGGTCGCTTTTAAAGTGACCATCTGGTCGCATATAAGAATTTTTTTTTAAAATTTAAATTTCAATAATTAGTTAATTAATTATTATTTATTTATTTATTATTTATTATTTATTATTTATTATTTATTATTTATTAATTATTTATTATTTATTTAATTAATATTAAAATTTCATAAAAAAAAAATTGGAAATAAAATAAAAAATATATATATCAAATATTAAAAAAATGTTTTATACGATCGAAAGAATCCTAGAACTATCCGGAGGGGCGGGGGGGGGGAGGAGGCGTCGATGATGAAGGGCCGCCGCCTAGAGATCCAAGTCACGCGGCCAAAGCGGATGCGACCTGGGTGTCGACTCGTGCCTTGCATGTCGGCCTCAATAGTAGCGACTCGAGTAACGAAGTCCTCGCGCATAGCCTCCATGTCCGCAGCTTGTTCTTCTTCCCAGCCATGGAGAAAGGCCGGAGCTAGTGCTCGCTCCGCTCCACCGAGGCCGGGGCACATCCGCATAAAGGCGTCGCCGTCTGCAGCCGAGCCCGAAAACCGACCCATCAGTCGAACCCCTCCAGCGCCTCCAAAAACGCCTATATGGTCCTCCTGAGCCGGTTGCGAGTCCAGGTGTGGGCAACCGTTGAGTCAAGGACTCAGTGAAACGTTCCTAAACATTTAAAATTCAGAAAATAAAATGGTTAATATATAATGTAGGAAAAATTTTAAAGAAAAAATAATAATTGAAAAAATTATTAAATACTAATCGCTTTCGCCTTATCGTCGACTTAACGCCCCGTCCTTCTTCGTATGAAGAACTCCAGGTGCAAACTCATCCGGCGACGAGGCGCCCGTGCTTCGCTTCCTAAAAAATTAAAGAGTGAAGAATAAAACATAATAAATTAATAAGTAATTGAAAAAATAAAACGAGAAAAAAGTACGTAAGTAAGAAAACGACGAAAAAAAAAACATACCAATCGACGATGGTGCTCGTCGTGGGTCCGCGCCCCCACTGTGTGTTTGGTGGGATTCTTCGCGCGGTTGGCCTTATTCCTGCTTGACACTGCCTTACCCTCAGGAGTGCTCAAGCTCGCGAGAAGCCGCGCGTGGTCCTCCGTGCTCATCCACACGGGGCAGTTTGCTGCTTGCTTTCTGCGCGCCCGGAACATGAGGTCCTTGAATCGATCCCGGACATGACTGTCCCATAGGGGGAACAATCTACCGTCGGTGATATCGGGATCGATAACAGGAAACTTGCCCTGAAAAAATTGAAATAAAAAATTGTTAAAGTAATAAATTGATTTCTATAAATTTCAAAATTAATTAATTATGAAAATGAATGATGGTTTTACCTTCCAATTGTCGTACATCCAAGCGTTTCTCCGTCGTCGGAATCTTCGTCCGAATGAAGGTCACTGGGTAGAGGCATGCTCCTGGAAGACCTCGAAACCGCTTTGAAATGGTCGTATCTTGTGTGTACTCGCAAAATCAAAAAAAATTATTGTGCTATATATTAGAAACTATTAGTTAAAAGGAATAAAAAACACTTTGAAAAATAGTAAACAAAATTACTTACGTATCCCCTTCAATCCAGGGGGTAGAGTCTTGACGCCCGAGAGCTGCGTGCATGAAGTCGAGGGGGCCACCTGATCCGACCGATGCGGAACCGGACGACCCAGGACGCATACCCTTATGCGGACCTTGATGTTAAGCTCGGAGTCGTGGCAAGGGAGTCTCTGCGGCGATCGTGGTGTCGCAGCTTGGTCTCAGGGACTCCATCATCGAGCGTGGCGGCAAGTCCCGTCTCGTAACTAAAGAGGATGTCCAACTCCTCCGTAGTCGTCCGCATCGGGGCAACGCCGATGGCGTCGCGGAGACCCCTCGTCACCCGCGTGTCAGGCTCGTCTGACTGGGGAGGACGTCGTCTGCCCGTCATAATCCTACAACCAAAATAAACTAATTTAATACTAATTACGTAAGTAAAATATTGATTAGTTTATTTAATTAATTAATTAATGAAATAATGTAAATTAAACTAACATAAATTAAGTAAATAATTTAAAATAAACTAATCAAACTAATTTGAATAAAAGTAAATTAAAATTAGATTAATTGAACTAAAAGTAATTCAATTAAACTTAAGATTAATTAATTAAAACTAAAATAAACTAATCATTTAATTTGAAATAAAGTAAAGTAAAATTAGATTAATTGAACTAAAATTAATTGAATTAAACTAAAATTCAATTAATTTTAGTTTCAATTAATCTAATTTTAATTTACTTTAATTCAAATTAATTGATTAGTTAATTTTAGTTTTAATTAATTAATCTTAAGTTTAATTGAATTAATTTTTGTTCAATTAATCTAATTTTAATTTACTTTAATTCAAATTAATTGATTAGTTAATTTTAGTTTTAATTAATTAATCTTAAGTTTAATTGAATTAATTTTAGTTCAATTAATCTAATTTTAATTTACTTTAATTCAAATTAATTGATTAGTTTATTTTAATCTTAAGTTTAATTGAATTAATTTTAGTTCAATTAACCTAATTTTAATTTACTTTAATTCAAATTAATTGATTAGTTTATTTTAGTTTTAATTAATCAATCTTAAGTTTAATTGAATTAATTTTAGTTTCAATTAATCTAATTTTAATTTACTTTAATTCAAATTAATTGATTAGTTTATTTTAGTTTTAATTAATTAATCTTAAGTTTAATTGAATTAATTTTAGTTCAATTAACCTAATTTTAATTTACTTTAATTCAAATTAATTGATTAGTTTATTTTAGTTTTAATTAATCAATCTTAAGTTTAATTGAATTAATTTTAGTGTCAATTAATCTAATTTTAATTTACTTTATTTCAAATTAATTGATTAGAATACTTAAACAAAATTATTCTAATTAATTAATCTAATTGTACTTTACTTTAATCAAATGTAATTAAAATTAAGTAATTAAACAATTTTTATTTAATAATTAAACTAAAATTAATTAATTAAATTAGTGTAACTCATTAATTTAAACTACTTAAGTATAATTGAAGTAAAACTATTTGAATTAATTACCCTACTTTAAATTAATTGATTTAATTAAAGTAATCTAAATTACATTAATTAAACTAAAATTAAAAGTTAAACTAGTGTAATTATAAATTAATTTAGTTTAATTTTATTAAATTAAAGTAAACTATCTTAAATAAACTAAATAAGTAATTAAACTAAATTAGATTAAGTAATTAAATTAATTACTACTTAAATTGAATTAAAGTAAACTAAGTTAGATTAATTAAACTAAAATTACTTAAAGTAACAAAATTAAAGTAAACTAATTAATTAGTTAATGTAAACTAAAATGCTATGAATTAAACAAAAGTAAACTAAGTAATTGATTACACAAATTTAGATTCATTAAACTAAAACTAATTAAATTAACAAAACTAAACTAAACTACTTAATTAAAAACTAAAAACTAAAAACTAAAACTAAGTAAACTAAATTCTTAAACTAAACTTCAATTTGATACGAAAACTAACCTCGTAATCGAAACCGGGATTGGGGTTGAGGGTTTTAGGTTTAGAGTAAGAATGGGAACGGGAACGGGAACGGGAACGGGAAGAAATAACGGGGAACGGGAGAGGGGAAAGAGAGAAAAGAACAAAAAGAGAGGAAGAAAAAGAGAAAGGCAGAAAAGAAGAAACGGAGAAAAGAAAAAGAAACGGGGGAAAGGAAAGGGATGGGAATTTAAATCATAATTTGCGACCAACTGGTCGCAAATATGTAATTATGACAAGAAACGAAAGGTCGCGCGTGCTGGGGAAAATGCGACCACATGGTCGCATTTTCAGAGATATTTGCGACCAAATGGTAGCATTTATTGTAAAAGCGACCATTTGGTCGCCCAGTTACCATTACCAAGAACAGCTGTCATATCACGAGTCCCATCAATAATTGCGACCATCTGGTCGCAATAATGAAATTCACCGCCAAATATTGCGACCAGATGGTCGCATTGTTTAAATTCACCGCCATAAATTTCATGAAAATTTAAACTTACCGCCCATATTTGCGACCATATGGTCGCAATTCCACTTGTATTTTTTAAAAAAATATTATTATACTTTTCCAAAAATGCGACCATTTGGTCGCCTTTCTCTCCAAAATTACTACCCTAAACCCTAAAAAACCCTAAACCCTAAATCCTAAACCCTAAACCCTAAACCCTAAAATGCGACCATTTGGTCGCCTTTCCCTTCTAAATTACTACCATGTGGTCACCTTTTTTGTGAAATTGCGACCACTTGATCGCAAATATTAATATTTATATACTTTTTTTTTTATATTGGGTTACTTTCTGATATTTACATATGACGGGAACTCTTGTTTCCATGTTGTTATATTCATTGATATTTTTCTTCATGATTTTCGAGATAAATTTTTGTAATTCTTGATTTGCAACTATTTGATTCTATTTAAGAGTTTTTTTTAATAGATATAGATAATTTTATTCTTGTTTTTCAAGATAGAAAGTGCTAGAAGGGAACCAAATAGACTATTGAAGATGTACATATTTATATATAATTTGCATCCACATATTCATTTGAAGCAATTCCACTGCAGAATTCGATATAAACATGTCAAAGTTGAAATCAAGAGGAATCTTTCTTATAATAAAAAAAAAAAAGTTAATTTCATTTTCATCGTATTTCATCATCTTTTGATTTTAAGTTTGGTCTATTGCTTTATTCATAATTGTAAATGCTTACTTGAACAAAAAAGAGTCAAAAGGACTAGATTCAACTAGAGGTTTAAGGAAAATATAATTCTTCTCTGTACAATATTATTGTTCTCTCTTTGTATGAAATTCAGATATTTCAAGACGAGGTTAAATATTATTATTTACTCTACACAAATTTTAGAAAAATCTAAAGGAATTTAGATAGCTTCTTGATCTTGAAGAGTTTTATATTAATTGAAAGTGAATAATTTTTATTTAATTGACATTATTATTATTGTTAAGAAATGTGATCAATAAAATTAACCACATCTTCAAATTTTGGAATTATTGGTAATTTTTTCAATAATCTATTCTTATTTTTATTTTTTCTTTCTTAAGTTTATAATGTAATTTTCCTTTTACTTTATCTATTTTACCCCATAAATACGAAGGGGAAAAAATCAACAATCATTAAATATTTTATTTGTTCATAAAATAAATATAATTTAAAAATTGATTAACAAACATTTTAACTAATACACATAAAACTCTTAAAGTATAAAATTGAATTGTAAAATAAGACTAAAAATTCCACGTGCATCGCACGTGTTAAAAAACTAGTTATTTATAAATTATTGGTCATATAAAATCACAGAATTTGCGACCATCCCAGTCACTTTCTAATGTGAGCATATGGTAGCTTAATTCCCGCCAAAATTTTAAGCTACCATCGCCCAATAAAGGTCACAAAAATTGCGACCAGGTGGTCACTTTTAATTGTGACCACTTGGTAGCTTTTTTCCCTCCAATTTTAAGCTACCACGCGCCAATAAAGGTCACAAAAATTGCGACCAGGTGGTCACTTTTAATTGTGACCACTTGGTAGCTTTTTTCCCTCCAATTTTAAGCTACCACTGCTCAATAAAGGTCACAAAAATTGCGACTAGGTGGTCACTTTTAATTGTGACCACTTGGTAGCTTTTTTCCCTTCAAAATTACGCGCCATTTTTTGCTACCAAGGCATATTTTAGTCACAAAAATGCGACCAGATGGTTGTTTTTTTAGGTGACCAAGTGGTCGCTTCTTTTGCGCTATAATTTCGCGCCATTTTTTATGACTACTTCTACTTTTGGTCGCAATCTGGTCGTAAAAAAAGTGACCAGATGGTCACTTAAAGTCAACCTTAAAAGAAAGTGACCAGGTGGTCACCATAAAACTACCACTTTTTTTTTGTCGCAAATTTCTGGTCGCATTTTGACAGTTTTTTTGTAGTGTAGGCTAATTAAGCAATTAAAAACGGTTTCTGAATGAAATTAACTATTTAACTCCAAATAAAAAATTCTAAAATTAACTTTAATACTTTAATTCAATAAATAAATAAAATAAAATAATTATAAAAAAAATTCACCCAAAATAACAGGATGTTACAAGAATCCAGCCACTTTACAAAAGAAAATACAAAGTGAGAAGAAGTTCTAGAGATGGTGGGAAAGTTGAGTAAAAATAGGAAAAGAAGAAGTCAAGAGTTTAGCTTTTCAAATCACCTCTAACTTAGATATTTAGTAAAATAATGAGATTTCCCTTTTATTTTTTTATTAATTCATTTAAAGTTTCAACAATTTGTAGTATGAAAAAGAATGTCAAACAAAGATAATTTCACGATACGCATGAGTAGCAATATTGTCGTCAAATTATCTACATCATTTATCTCATATATTTTCTCAGCTATCAAGGCATCAAATATATTTTGAAAACTACCTAACAAAGCAACTTCAAATTGTCAAGGATTAGGAATCAAACTGAAGTAATAAAATTAGGGATCTTAGAAGCCATTGCAGTAACGATCTTAAGGAGTATTCAATATAATTATGAAATAATTGATACCACATGAACTTGAAGACGAAGACACACATATATATTGAAAAGGTGAAATCGAAGAGAAACCATTATTTTAATTACAACCCCACAACCAAATCCTCTTTACATAAATGGAAAGAAAAAAAATAATTGACTCAAACGCCTAAAAATACAACAAAGTAAAAGCCTATGATTATTATTATGACTAAAGTAATTCTCTAACAACACATCAAACCTTTTTTTATAAAGAAATACTGGGAGAAAAGAGACAAAAAAAACTTTGAAGGAAAATGCCCACCTCCACAACAGGTGTTTACCAATGCTTGTCGATGATATGGAATTTTGTTAAAGCACAACATTGATTTATAGCAAAAGAAGAGAAGTTGAAAAGCAATAATAATGTAAAATGAAGCCGTTACCACCCATTAAGAATATGTACTGGACAATAATGATGTGTGGTATTTCGTTTAACTCCCTTTTTCAAATAAGGGGCTCCTAAAAACAATATATGATTGGCTGCACTAATATTTAATCAAGTCATTAAATTTACATTTTGAGAAAGATCTTAAAATGAAATTATAATCATACATTTTAAAAATTAATAATAGTAATTAATTATTATAATGGCACATTTTGTAAATATAAGAATTGTTAAATGGGTATAATAGTCTAAAAATGATTTACAAACATCCCACTTTTAATATATTAAAGATTAAAATTAAAGATTTATATATATGTGTGTATATATATATATATATATAAATATATTCAATTCAAATTATTATTTCCATTTGTTTTTTATTAATTTTTAATTCTTTTGTTTTCCCTATTGTGGTCTTTTTTTCACTATTCACATTCATATTGACAACAGTGTATCAAACAAATATAATCCGATCGTGCATAAATGGAGCTAGTTATCTCCCTTTCATGACCTTGGCTTTTTTTACTTCACTCACACGATGGTCTTATTGCATTTTCTGTGATACAAAAAGTTACTTTTGTTTGATATAATGTGTGATATATGAAGTTTAAAAATTTTTTTAAATTCACTAAAATGGATAAGATAATAAGTAATAACATAACAACCAAGAGGTGGTATAGCCTTTTTTGTTTTGATTTTATCTAGATTCTTAGTTGAAAAATCATTGTATTTTCCTCCGGTCAGTTCATTTTTATGTTCATAATCAATTCGAAATTTTTATATTTTTTTTATTGGAATATTTTGATTACGTCGTGTAATTTAATTTCTTTTTTTATTTTGATTCCGATTGTATCTACACAAAAAAATTTTTAATATTTTTGGGGGTTGCTAACTCAATGGTAGAGTACTCGGCTTTTAAGTGCGGCTAGCATCTTTTACACATTTGTATGAAGTAACAGATTCGTCCATACTATCGGTAGAGTTTTTAAGACCGCGACTGATCCTGAAAGGAATGAATGGAAAAAACATGTCGTAGCAATGGAAAATTCTGGTAATCTTTTTACCTTACCAGATTGGTCCAAACCTTGTTTGAATTCTTGATGCGGAAAAAAAGTAAAGTCGGGTCGAAATGAATAAATGGATAGAGCCTTAATGCTCCAATTATAGAGAAATAAAAAGTAACGGGCTTATGTTCTTAATTCGAATGATTACCCGATCTAATTAGACGTTAAAACTATATTAGTGCTTAATGCGGGAAGGACTTTTCTCATGAGTGGATTATCGATTTTATTATAAGTCCTAACTATTAGTTATTCTACATTAGGGGGTAGAGGGGAATGTGTAGAAGAAGCAGTATATTGATAAAGAGCTTTTTTTTCCAAAATCAAAAGAGCGATTGGGTTGAAAAAATAAAGGATTTCTAACCATTCTATTTATCCTAAAATAGAAATCCATTATTAGATGGAAAAAGAAAAGAGAGGATAGAGAGTCCGTTGATGAGTCTTACCTGTTTACGAGGTATCTATTCTTATTATTTTTTTACTGTAATACCTTGTTTTGACTGTATCGCACTATGTATCATTTGATAACCCCCAAAATCCATTATAGTATCCTCGGTTCAAATCTAATTTTAAATGGAAGGATTTCAAGGATATTTAGAACTTGAGAAATCTAGGCAACGAGACTTCCTATACCCACTTATCTTTCGGGAGTATATTTATGCATTTTCTCATGGTCATTTTTTAAACAGATTCACTTTGTTGGAAAATTTTGGTTATGACAAAAAATCTAGTTTACTAATGGTAAAACATTTAATTACTCGAATGTATCAACAGAATCTTTTTTTTTCCACTAATTATTGTACCAAAAATCAATTTTTGGGGTACAACAAAAATTTGTATTCTCAAATGCTATCAGAAGGGTTTGCAATCATTGTGGAAATTCCATTTTCCCTACGATTAGTATCTTCTTTAGAAGAAGCAGAAATCGAAAAATCTTATAGTTTACGATCAACTCATTCAATATTTCCTTTTTTAGAAGATAAATTCCCACATTTTAATTATGTGTCAGATGTATTAATACCCTATCCCCTCCATCTGGAAATTTTAGTTCAAATCCTTCGCTCCTGGGTGAAAGATGCCTCTTCTTTGCATTTATTACGGTTTTTTTTTCATGAGTATTGTAATTGGAATAGTCTAAGTACTCCAAAAAAATTGATTTCTTTTTTTTCAACAAGAAATCGAAGATTAGTCTTGTTCCTATATAATTCTCATGTATGTGAATACGAATCCATTTTTCTTTTTCTACGTAACCAATCTTCTCATATACGATTAACATCTTATAGGGTCTTTTTTGAGCGAATATATTTCTATGGAAAACAAGAACATCTTGTCAAAGTGTTTGCTAATTATTTTTCGGCTATCTTACGGGTCTTCAAGGATCCTTTGATGTATTATGTTAGATATCAAGGAAAATCAATTCTGGTTTCAAAAGATACGCCACTTCTGATGAATAAGTGGAAATATTACCTTGTCAATTTTTGGCAATGTCATTTTTATGTGTGGTCACAACCAGAAAGGATCTATATAAACCAATTAGTCAAACGTTCTCTTGACTTTTTGGGCTATATTTCAAGTGTGCGACTAAATTCTTCAGTGGTATGGAGTCAGATGTTAGAAAATTCATTTCTAATAGATAATGCTATGAAGAAACTCGATACACTAGTTCCTATTATTACTCTGCTTGGATCATTGGCTAAAGCGAAATTTTGTAACGTATTAGGGCATCCCATTAGTAAGACGGCCTGGATCGATTCGTCGGATTTTGATATTATTGATCGATTTGTGCGTATATCAAATGTAAACTATAGGGACTAAAAATATATTTAACCCGATAATTTTTGTAGTTAATAAAATAATTTTAATAGATATAATTTTATATGTGTTGAATATTTTTATGATTAAATACTCTCTTATTACCATTTCATTTTGGTTTTGTGTGAATTTATTATTTTTGTAATTAAACTATAGATATCTTAGTATTTCAATCAAAAGTGTTGATAGGGATATTAATTGAGTCACCTATGATTAAACATCTATACTATTAATATAAAATTGACGGTTTGAGTGTCCCACGTAATATATATATATATATATATATATATATATATATATATATATATAAAATGATTGGATTTGAATGTGACATATGGTATTGTATTCAGTTTCAGAGATATAAATTGAATTTTTATTTGTTTGTTTTAAATAAAAACAAAAACACGGGTCACGAAAGACATGTGGACGGATTTGAAAAACAGAAGAAAATAAATTTTATAATCTACCTTTTAGTCACACAATAAATATTACACCCACACAAATAAAGAAAAAGAAAAAGAAAAGAAAACACAACACAACACAACACATTCCAAAATAAACCAATCTCCCATTTTTCTCATCTCAACAGAGAATTTGCCTTTTAAAAACTACCTAAGAAAGCAACTCCAATACCACCAATTACAGATCCAATTGAAATTATCAGAGCTGAAGATGCAGCTTTTCCAGGCGCCGGTGCTGGAGCCGGAGTCTCTTCATTCATTGGCGACGGTGCGATCGACGATCCTGGTGAGTGTTTCGGTGCAAGGTCTACATCAACATCACAAAAAATACATTCAAACTAATTTTATTAATATTCAGAAAAAACTGAAGAAGCAGCAGGAATTTCAATTAACAAATAATACACAATTAAAATTACGAGAAATTTCAACGGATTACACTTTTTTACTAGTAATTTTAAAAATAACAAATGTTTTTAAATATTAAAAAAATGTCTTATTTAGACTGAGATTCTAATTTCAGTCTGAGATTAAACAAAATCTCAATTTAAACCTGTGATTTTTTTTTTAAGAATAATTTTAAAAGCAGTAAATATTTCGAAAAAAAAAAACATTTCTCCCACCAAGAAATCTCAGTCTGATCAGTGGATTTCAGTTTGCCATTCAAAATTTTTAATTTTTTTTTTGTCATTTGTGAAAATATCAGCAATTGGGGAAATAACCCCTAAAATTAAAGGTTAAAATCGTACCAGGAGATCCGGCCGGGGCGATCGACACTGCAAAAACAGCAACAACAAAAAAAAAACCACAATTTCAAATCCAATTTGAATTCTAATTCGTGTATGTAATTAAAAAAAAAATAGATAAAAACTTACATTTACAGTTAGAAACAGCAGGAGCAGAGACTTTACAAGCAGCAGGGAGAGAAAAAGCCTTGGTAACATTCAAAACAATACCAAAACTGGCGCTGTTCTTGAATGTTTGACAAAGACAATCTGCGTTTGTTTTAAGCACAGTTTTGAGTCCTGAACAGCAACTTCCTTCTGGCTTTGTCGTTTTACTGTCGTTTGATACAAATGATAAACAATCTGCCATATTCATTACCAGATTCGTACAGTCCACCGCCGGTGCTGCGGCATTATCAGCCCCATCCGAGAAATTATTCAAAGCTAAAACAGCCAAAGCACACAAAATCAAAGAAGAAGCTTCATGCTCGCCATTTCTAAAGAGAGAGAGAGAGAGAGAGAGAGAGAGAGAGAGAGGGGAAAAGAATAAATTTGGGGAAATGTAATGTAATTGTAAATGGGTTTGAGGTTGATGAAGGGCATTAAATAAGGAGATGATGGATAGAAATGGGAAATGACTGTAATTAAAGTTGGAAAAAAAAAAAAAAAAAAAAAGCGTTTTCCTTTATGTAATAGGGAAAGAGGGTGATTAAAGTTTGGGTATTTTCATAAATGTCATTTTTATGACTTCATTTTTAAAATTTCTAGAAAAATAACATTCATTGTTTTAAATCGCAGATTTTCAAAAATGTCATATTTTTTTAGGAATATTTATTGAAATTGCGTATTTTTACGGTTCAATTATTTATTGAAGTATGATTAAACTATTTGAATAATTTTTAACAGTTCTTCCTAGTAATTAGTATACAAATTTATATTATTTAAGAAAAATTCTATATTTTTTATGGAATTTTTCGTAGCTGATTTTGACATAATATTTATAAATAGATCATCATTTAAAACTATTTACAAATATAACAATTTTTACTGAATATTGAAAAATATATATATCAATGATTACTTTAATATAAAAATATAAAGTTTAATGTTAATAACTTATTCACATGAACAAAATTTATAATATTTTTGAAAGTTGGCATTTTTACATTGATTGTTGAAAATTTTCTATATTTGTAACCTCTTCAAATAATGAGAAGTTTCAATATCATAAAACTAATGTAATCTACAAAAAAATTATTGAGTTATAACTGAAAATATCACCATTAAAAATCAAGAATATAATAATAAATTCAATAATAGAAGAGAGAAAAATAAATGAAACAAAGAACGCGGAAAAAACCGTTTTATTTTATTTTATTAAATTTTTTTTTATAGAGAGGGTCAATAAATTTTTGAATCGATTGAGATAAGGAAGTGGTGGCATGTGGGAAATGTAGTCGGTGAAATGAGTATCGTTGACACGTGTCTATCATCCAACGGTTCAGTTACATGCCTTTTGTCTATCGCTTTACATGGCTCAAAAAGTTCTTTTGACAGATAGACGAAACGGTGCGAAATTCAAAAGAATTTTTTTATGAGAATAAATGATAATAAAAATAAGAAGTGTGGGAGTAAAAAGGGGGGAAATCGGTTGCAATGATGACGGTATGTTGATGATATTTGAGGGAATGGAAACGTTAAAGTGTATTTCTTTTGTGGGTGGACTAATTTGGCCTTTTACTTTATTGGAAATGATTATTTAGAAATAAGAATCAATATATTATTTTTCTAAATTTTCATTTCCTATAACTTTTATTTTGTTCAATATTCTTCTAGTTTTTAAAGCCATTCAAAAGTTGTTTAAAAATAAAATGTGAAAATAACTTTGAAAAATCGCTTGGCTCCTATAACTTTTATTTTGATCAACATGCACGACCAGGATTGTTCAGATCGAGAAACTCGTTTTATCTCAAAATTTTAGTAAAGCTAGCAAACTGCAATGGGTACCGATTTAGTCTTCAGTACTGCTTTCCACCCTAAACAAATGGTCAGACGAATTAAGAGAGTTAATCAGATATTGAAGGATATGTTGAGATTCTGTATTTTAGAATTTGGCGGCAATAGAGATTCACACATATATTTGTAGAGTTCACGTACAATAACAGTTTTCAGACTACTATTGAAATGACACTGTTCGATGCATTTAATGGTAGCAAGTGTCGATCTTTTTCTCATTGAGATAAGGTCAATGAGAGGAGGCTTTTGGGGCCCGAGTTAGTGTAGATGACTAGTGAGTCTAGAGTGTTGATCAGAGAAAGGATGAAGGTTTCCTAAAGTCGACAGAAGACTTACGCCAATGAGCGGTGTAGTGCGCTTGAGTTTGTAGTGGGAGAACACATTTTTCTAAAAGTAGCACCCATGAAGGGTGTGATGAGGTTTGGAAAGAAGGGCAAGTTGAGCCCGAGATTCATGATTTGTCCCTTTGAGATTCTTGATTGAGTTGGATCTGTGGCTTAACAATTAGCCTTGTCTCCCCTTTTGTCACTCGTTCATAAATTTTTTCCATAGATTGATGCTTCCAAAATACATGGCGGATCCGTCACACGTTATTGATTTTGAGCCAGTGGTTTTAAATGCTAATTTGTCGTATCAGGAGGTTTCAATTGAGATCTTAGCGACTGAGGAAAAGGTTTTGAGAAATAAGACGATCAACTTAGTTAAGGTTTTGTGAAGAAACTTAGCATCGGAAGAGGCCACGTGGGAGCATGTGGATGAAGTAAAGTCTAAGTACCCTCACTTCTTTATTTAGGATTTGTACTTTTTCGGAGCGAAAAGTCTTTTAAAGATGGTAAACTGTAATATCCTAAGATTTTTACAGGTAAAATTTTTTTATTTAGTTAATTCATTTAATTTTTTATTCTTTGTTAGTAATTAAATTATTTGAGATTGTTAATTTAAAAACTCAAGTGAGCTAAATATTATTAATTGATCTAATTAATAATATTTAGATACTTAACGAGCTTAATTAATTGAGTTGTGGATTGGAATGCTTAATTTGAGTTTAAAGTAAATACTAGAGCTTTTACTTTTTAGCATGATGTTTTATTTTAATTGAAAGGAAAGGTAGGGACTCTTATGCAATTTAGAAAAGATTGTTATTAGTTGGGGTTTAGGGTTTCCCCTCTTACCCAAAAGTAAAAAAAAAAAAGGTGGAACATCTTCTTCTCTCCTTCTCATGTGCCGCCGGCCAAGCACTCCTTAGGGAGGAGAATTTCTTTCAATTTTCCTTCTTATTTTCTCTTTTGTGTGGAAATCTAAATTCTCTTTGGGGCTTTTCTTTCAAGAAGATTGGAGAAGTGTTTTTCAAATTAAAAGTTCCAAGGGTTAAGATTTTAGTTTACCTTCTTGGTTTTTACTACTTCGATCTATGTTTTCCTTGTACTCTTAGATTCAAAATATCAATTCCAATCCAGGAGATTTGATATTTTGAATTAAAGGTGGAAATTTCAAACCTTAGTTTCATTCTAGCCTAAAATGCTTTATTCTTAGCCAAACCATCACTTAAAAATCAAACCAAAACCACCACCAAAATGCGTCCCAAAACTATGAGATGGGTTGTGTTTCCTTCAATTTTGTTTATTTCCTCTAAAATGGGTTGCCAAACTATGTCTAAATTGTTAGGAATGGTGTCCTAGAACTTGTAATTATTTAATTATAATAATTTATTTCGAATAAATTAAATAAATAAACATAAGTTCTTTATAGGGAAAACGACACTTTTGGTCCCTGAGTTTTGAGTTTTTTTACCATTTGGTCCCTGAGTTTTCAAAACCGACATTTTTACCCCTGAGTTTTCATTTTGCTTTCAATTTGGTCCTTGGCAAGGGAAGGGATATAACTCAGCGATGGCCAAAATCTTTCCTAGAATTCTTAGTTTAAAAATCTGTTAAATAATTAACAGAATGTTGACCGACATTAAAATATTAATTTTATTTATGACATGTCCTCTTTTACATTATCTTCTCCATCTCCTTCCATGTTTATCTTCACCATTAATGGTCTTGGAGCTTTCTTGGTTCTCACCGGGTTTGAAGATCACTACTCACCGAAAGCGTGATTGGTTTCTTCGTGTACATATCCGAGACATATTTGTGAAGGATAGAGGTGGACATAGCTTTTTGGATCCGCGATGTGGAAGGCGGAAAAGAAAAAAAAAAAAAAAAAAAAAAAAAAAAAAATACCACCAGATCAAGGGGGTGGGGGGTTTTTTTTTTGGGGGGGGGGGATGTGGTAAAAAAAGATTTTTTTTTTGGGGGGATCGGAGACATGTGGTGATGGAGGACTTGAACTCAAACGAATGGTGAAGAGATATGAAAATATGGTGATTCTGTAATGGAAATCATTGATAATTTTCATCAATTTTTGAAAAAGTTTAATCTTTCTAGGTTCTGGATTTTTGCTTGATAATATGAGTTTTCTAATGGCATTGAAGAAAATTATGGGTTTGATTTTATTAAAATTAAACATTGATACTAAAAGGAAAAGGAATCCATAAAGAAAATATTGAAACGACTGAAGGGATGTTTTACTAAATTAGCGGAATTTATTTAGTAACACAAATTAACACTTAATTTAGGATCTATTAATATCATGCAATTTGTGATAAAAACATGTAGATTCATGCTAGTTTTTCAAAAATTAAAACCCTTTACTTACATTGAGTAAAATATGGAGACATCGAGTTGGGGGTTTCTTTTCAAATCCACGGCCCCACCCCGGGATCTTCTACGCTATATCCCGATCGATCAAACGAAATCCGATTGTGGGATCGAACTTTAGAAAGAAATTGGGAAGAAGGAAAATATTTTCTTCCCAATTTTGAATAGGGAAAATCGGCACTCGAGGGGGAGAGGAGGAAGAGAGAATTTCCTAAGAAGGAATTTAATTGTGTGATTTATGAATGACGGAAGCAACCCTGTGGTTAATGGAAAAAGAGAAAAAAACCCCCACCCCCCTGGGGGTAATCTTTGGGGGGAAAAACAAAAAGAAAAAGATTATCTCTTTCCTTTATCTTGCAATTTCGAAAATGCCATAGATAAATAGGAGATTATTTTCTTTTCTTTATTTTATTTATCTTGGGTAAATAAATCTATATAATTATTATAGGATATAATTCAAACAATTATCTCCTACAAATTATCTCATACGGCCGATTTATCATAATAAAAAATTAATAAATACAATTTATTTAATTAATTATTTTGGGCCAATTTCAATTGGGTTCATTAATCCAATTGGGTGGGATTCTCTTAAATTAATAAGGCCAACTTAATTAATTTATTTATTAATTACCATTTAAATAAAAATATTTTTATTTAAACAATTAAAAATAATATTAATATTTTCTCCCGACTAAATATTATCAAATTATATTTAATTATTAATTTCCATTTAAATAATTTTCATTATTTAAATAATTAATAATAAATATTTTAATTATTAATTTCCATTAAATAAACTCATTATTTAATTAATAATTTTATTGATAACATTTTATTATTAATTAATTATTATTTATTATATTTAATTCGTTCAAATAAAATTTATTATTTAAACAATTAATAATTGTTAATTAATTTCAAATTATTAATTACCATTTAAATATAACTCAATATTTAAATAATTAATAATATCTAATTAATAATATTTCATTATTAATTTCATGTTTAAATAAACTCATTATTTAAACAATTAATAATGTTTATATCAATTACCGTTTAAATATACTCAATATTTAAACAATTAATATGCCTATTTTAAGTAATTCACTTTACTTAAAAATTTCCATTTCTTCACTTGATTTCGCGACTACGATATTTGGGCTAGCACAGGGACGCCATGGACCTATAGATCATGGGCTTAATAATTAGGAGATTAAATATTGGAACTTTCCAACTCCAAAGATGAGTTATGTCCATTTAGTTTATCTTTATTTATATCAAGTATATATATCTTCCGTGAAACCTCCTAATTCATTGATAAATTTTTTTTTTTTTTTTTTTTTTTATCTTTTTTTTTTTTTTTTCGTTGATTTTTCAATGAACGTTTGTTTAGTCGACTAGGATAAGTACTCCTTGATCAAAAGTCTAGCGAACTTGTTCAGTTTCAACTATGACATAAGGAGTTTCCTAAAGTTCCTAAAATGTTTAGGAACGTATAATTTATAGGGAAAGTTATGGATTCCATCTAGTGAAAATGAGTTCCCAGCTACTTATCTATCTGTTCCCAAAACAGGAGTGTATTGGGGGTTCTTACGGATCGCTCTCAACCATGTGAATCAAAGAACATAACTCCACAAATAGGTGCGCTCATTCGGGATTGAGATCATCACGGTTGATAAACTTAGTTTGATATTCGATTATTTTCGTAACGCTCCAAGGAGAAATTTGAGGGGTCTTTTTTGAAAATCAACCTCTCATAAAGTCAAAAGAAACCTCAAATCGATCATTTGTCTATAAACAAAATCGGCTATGAAGTTATCGGGGAATAAAGTTCCCAAACGTTATCAGATCGTTTAAGTTACTCATCTCGACTTTAATCCTCTTGTATGACTCACATACTAAGTCGTGATTTCATAAGAGTAACTTAGGTTTACTATTTGAATGTTTGATATTTATATATGTCCATATATTCCTAATATCATTAATTGAATCAATCTAGATAATATAAAAGAACTTATGTTTATTTATTTGATTTATTCTTAATAAATTATTATTATTAAATAATTACAAGTTCTAGGACACCATTTCCTAACAACGGGGGGGGGGGGGGACCGGTTTCACCATCCATGGGGAGAAAATATTGGAACTTTCCAACTCCAAAGTAGTTTCCAAAACAGCTTCAAGTTATTCTTCCATTCCTAATTCATTGAAAAAATCAACGTTTGTTTTCGCTCCTTCATCATCTAGATTGTCGCTTTCAACTATGAATAGTGGAATTTGGAACGCTTTGATGGGTGGATTATAGATTGGTGGGGGGGGGGGGGGGGGGGTGTGGGGTGGTAACTTCAGCTTTGACCTTTTGAGGAAAGCAAAAAATAAAGTCAAAAGAAAACCTCAAATCGCTTGATCAACAATTGAATATCACGAATTATAGAGGAGGGGAAATTTTTTTTTTTTTTTTCTCAAAACAGGCGTTAATGGCGATTCGAAAGTTGAAAACAAAGGAGAAGAAAAAGTCTCGGTTGCTACTTGTGTGGATGATGATGATGATGGAATTTCGTAAGACCGAAGAGATTCATAGATGAAAATATAGTTGAAGGAAAAAAAGAAAAGAAATAGAGATGACAAACAGAGGGGAAGAGGAATCTGGAAGAAGATGAAGAGATGAGAGAGAAATACCACATCATTTAAAATATAAAAATAAAATTATTATTTTAGTGCCACGTCAGCTTTAAAATTAATAAAAGAATACATAGTCATCATTAATATTAATATAAAATTGACACGTCAGCATTCTGTTAACTATTTAACAGATTTTTGACGACAGGGACCAAATTGAAAGCAAAATGAAAACTCAGGGGTAAAAATGTCGATTTTGAAAACTCAGGGACCAAATGGTAAACAAACTCAAAACTCAGGGACTAAAAGTGTCTTTTTCCCTTCTTTATACTATCTAGATTGATTCAATTGACGATATTAGGAATATATGGAAATATATTAATATCAAACATTCAAATAGTAAACTCTAAGTTACTCTTATGAAATCACGACTTAGTATGTGAGTCATACGAGAGGATTAAAGTCGAGATGAGTAACTTAAAAATGTCTACAGTAAATGGATAACGTTTGGGACCTTATCCTGATAACACTGTTGATAGCTTCACATTTTGTTTTATAGACAAATGATCTAATCCTGATCATTCATGTGGGAGACATGAAATGAAAGTATCATATGCAATGTTGATTGTATAAGACAGGACCACGATGTTCGATCAAATTTTTCACTAGTACCGTTTATGAGAATTGATCGAATATCAAATTAAGTTTATCAACCGTGATAGATCTCAATCTTTAGTGAAATGCGGACTCCTATTTGTGGAGTTATGTTCTTTGATTCACATGGTTGAGAGTCATATGTAAGAACGCTCAATACACTCCTGTGTTGGGAACATGGCTAGATAAGTAGATGGGAACTCATTTTCAGGAGATAAAATTCATAACTTTCCTATAAATTAACGGTATCAGTGCGATACCAAAAAATTTTAGCAACTTTAGGAAACTCTCTTGATGTACTGATTCGAGACATGAACAAGTGGCGCCACGACTTCTATTGATCACAGAAGTACCTTATCTCTAGTTCGACTAAAGATAAAGTTCATTGGAAAATCAGCGAGAACACAAGGATATAGCAGTAATTACGGGGGCAAAACGGTAAATTTATCCACCTGTAATTATGAGGGTTCCAAGTGAAGGATAATATCACACATATAAATAATGATAAACTAAATGGACTATAACTCATCTATAGTGAGGGGAGTTCAGCTATGAATCTATAATGAAATTATTCAAAGTTAGATAATAAGTAATTAACTGATTATGTGTTAATCACTTAATTGACTAATTATTAAGCCCATGATCTATAGGTCCATCGGGTCTCTATGCTAGCCCAAATATCGTAGTCGCGAAATCAAGTAGAAGAAATGGAAATTTTAAGTAAAGTGAATTACTTAAAATAGGTAATATTAATTGTTTAAATATTGAGTATATTTAAACGGTAATTAATACAAACATTATTAATTGTTTAAATAATGAGTTTATTTAAACAGGAAATTAATAATGAAATATTATTAATTAGACATTATTAATTATTTAAATATTGAGTATATTTAAATGGTAATTAATAATTTGAAATTAATTGACAATTATTAATTGTTTAAATAATTAATTTTATTTGAACGGAAATTAATAATTAAAATTAATTAATTAATAATAAAATATTATCAATAAAGTTATAATTAAATAATGAGTTTATTTAATGGAAATTAATAATTAAAATATTTAATATTAATTATTTAAATAATAAAAATTATTTAAATGGAAATTAATAATTAAATACAATTTGATAATATTTAGTCAGGAGAAAATATTAATATTATTAATTGTTTAAATAAAATATTTTATTTAAATGGTAATTGATAAATAAATTAATTAAGTTGGACTTATTAATATAAGAGAGAGTTTCAAGCCCAACTGGATTAATGAACCCAATTGGAATTGTCCCAAAATAATTAATTAAATAAATTAGAATTATTTATTAATTATTAATGCTATTTTCGGCCATACCATGTATTTTAGGAAGAGATAATTGTTTGAATTATATCTTAAAATAATTACATAGATTTATTTATCCAAGATAAATTAAAAGAAAAGAAAAATAATATCTTATTTATTTATGTATTTTTCGAAAATACAAGATAATGGAGAGATAATGTATATATATATATATATTATTTTTTGTATTTCTCTCCATAGATTAATCTTAATGTGATCAGGATTCCTATTTTCCTATAAATAGGAGGCTTGGGTCAATAACACAATTCAATTCATAGAAATTGAGAATTCTCTCCTCCTCTCTTCAATAGCCATTGTCGATTTTCCTATAGAATTGGGAAGAAAAATATTTTTTTCTTCTTCTCAATTTCTTCTAAAGTTCGATCCCACAATCGGGTTTCGTTTGATCGATCGGGATATAGCGTAGAAGATCCGGTGTTGCTGAGGATTTGATGTTGTAAAGAAACCTCCAACCGATTCTCCATATATTACTCAATGTAAGTTTTAGAGTTTTAATTTTTGAAAGCATGAATTTACATGTCTTTCATAAATTGCATGATGCTAATAGATCCGTTATTAAATGTTAATAAATTTACTAAATAAATTTCTGCCATTTTAGTAAATCATCGCTTCAATTGGTATTAGAGCTAGTTTTAGTAATCATGCAAATTTGTAATTTTTCGAAAATTTGGTGGGTTGCATAAAAAGTTGTTTTTTGTATGTTTTTATAAATTGTGCTATATAAATTGTGGAGGTTTGCTAATTGACTATTTAGGTATTCTTGAGGTACTTAGGATTTTAAATTTTAGTAGAAAATTTGTAAACCCTAATTTTAGGGTATAGGAAAAATTTTGTAATTTTCCCATACTAAAGAGCATGAAATCGGCTACATCAAAGGGAGAAGAGAAGAAAATTTTTCTTCACCATTGCATGAGGTCCACGCCCAAAGAGAGAGAAAAGGTAAAGATATGGTAAAATATTTTATCATAATTATCTTGTTATCTCAATTTAAAAATTTAAATATTTAAGATAAGGATAAAATCTTTTTAAAGATTATATCTCTATCTTAAATTATGAATTTAGAAATTGATATAAGATTACATGGAAAATATTTTCTTTATTTTTTCCATTTAATTAAAAGATAATTATTTTAAAACAGGTATTTATGGAAATATTAAGGAGATAATATTTACCCCCCATAAATACCCATGCGGGCCTACACCATGGAGGAGAGAAAAAGTTGAAGCCTCAAATTCTACAATGGAAGATCTAAATTAAGTTGCAATTTAATTTTTCGTTTTAGAAATAGTGCCAAGAATACCGGTCAATTTAGCTATTTATTATTTAAATTGTTTATATGTATGATATAATTGTTTTAAATAATATTCATGCATAAGAGTATGTCATGTAGAAAATCCAACCATAGGTTGTATGATTTTAATTAATTATACATACATGCATTAGGATATAATATGTGTTATTATATGCTAATGTATGTGAAGCATGCCATAATTTTTATTTATAAAGTGTTATTATCGAAAAATTATGTATTTTATTCTAATTGTTTTTGTAGAATTAAAACATGCTTATTTAGTTAAAATTCAAAAGTTAAATCTAGTTTAAAAGTTGAATAGAAACTAAATGAATTATTTGTAATATGGAATTATTGTTTAAACAATTGGGCCAAAATTCATATAAGGTAAACAAACAGAAACTTTTAATTATGGGTTAATTAAAAATTAATAATTGAGATTAATTGAATTGAATGGATCTCTGGTGAGAAAGCTCTGCCCAAGCGATGAGGTTTCATAAAGTTCCCTTAACACGGAGCGCCTCTAACTGAGAGCGATCGGGGAGAAAAGTTCAAATTAATAAATCGAAATTATTAAGACGGCTTATAATGTGATTAGTTTTTAACTAGGAAAACTTGAACAATCACTTTTATAAAATTAATCTAACCAATTTAAGAGTTAAAGTTGATTAGGTCAATTAAAACTTGGATTAATGAATTAGCCTGAATTAGTTTAAGTTGTGAAGCCCTAACCTAAAATATTAAGTGTGAGAAGGAAACATGTCAATGTATTTTATTGTCTCCACTAATGGGCTCGAAATGTGAGATTTATACATGGCCTCTGTAACACTGCTACAGGTGTTCATTCCCATAGGAAGGTTCTGTTGTATAAATCAATATCAGGTTGAGTCTCCCGAAAGGAATAAAGAATATTAAATGCGATTGGAGACTGAAGCTACACTTCGTAGACACTCTTCAATTTTTATTTAAAAGACTAAATTAGTGGGTTACACTTAAAAAGAAATTTGATAAAGTCTGTTATCAAAATTCTGGACCAAACACACGGTAAACAATGACATAGGAATATGAGTTATTCTAGAGTTGTCAATTGTTCGAGTGACATCTTGTTTTAATAATGGTAACTGACCTATCATTCGACGACACTTCACTGATATCATTAAAATATCGTGACATAGTAACATGTTTTAGTGCTTTTCTATACATTAATATGTTCACATTCATGCATCATATTTAATTATATGTCGAAATTTTATATTTGAATGTTGAAAGCATGTTAGATTACTAAGATAAGGTTTATTTAAATTTTCAGTAATATGGCATCTGCTTTAGTCACAATCCTTGGAAAGAACAAAATAAATGGAGATAACTTGTAACGTCCCGTTATTTTGTGTTATAAAAAAAAACTTTTATTTATTTTATTTTCATTTGAGTAATTAAAATTTATTTATTTATTATTAAATTAGAATTTAGTAATTTATTTCATTTTAATTCATTTTAATGGCTTTATTTATTTAAATACGTTTTAATGGTATTAATAATTATTAACGGGCCAATTAATAATGATTAATCACCATTGGGATAGTTTGAGATGTTCGGGATTCGTTTTTAAGCCAAAAGTCATAAAAGGGCAAAACCGTAATTACCCAATTTGCAAAATATCTAAAAATACTATTTGTCATCTTCTTTAAATTATCATTGACCACAAAAATTGACCAAAAAGCCTCCAATTTTCCTCCTCATTGCCGTGGGTCTCAAAGAGCAAAGGGAGAAAATTCGTTTTTGTTCGTTTCTTGCCGGATCGACTCGAGCTTGGATATTTCGGAAAGCCCTCGGGTCAAGGATCATTTCCCACCTAGCCATCGCCCGTTTCTCTCGAGATCCTAGGAGTTCTCGGTAAGTTTCTCTTGAAACCCTAAGCTCCAAATAGTGTTTTAATGGAGTTTTACTTGTTTTCTTTCGATTTCTTGCCGTGGAACTCGGTGTTTGTCAATTCGGGAGTAGTTTTAAGTGTTTTTGAAAACTATCCCATAACCCTAAACCGAGTTTCAGTCGAAACCCTTCCCGTTTGAAATTTACCCTTTTGGGATTGAAAATGGGTTAGAAATTAATGAATGAATGTTTATTTAAATTCAATTCGGGAAAGGGCTTATTGTTCGAAAACCCTAATCATCGATACCCATTGAAATCGGGATTATCGAATTTGCTTAAAACCAACTCGAAATGTATTTAAATTGCCAAAAAGCCAGAAAACCAAACCCGAGACCCAATTTTGATGATAGGGCCGTGGGCCTCTTTGTGGGATTTGTTGGGCTTTTCGTCGCTTTGTATGTTTAGTAGTTGTTTGATCGTTAGTTGGTAAAGTTAATGATTTTGCGATATAACTTAATTGTAGGTGTTTTCGAACCGCGTGGTTGATTGCTCTTCCGGTGTTTAGGAGCAAAGTCTTCACTTTTATTAAGGTGAGAATAGTTAGAATTTAAAGTAATTATAGAAATCGAATAAGTGTGAAGGTTTGTAGAATTGAACTAAGATTAGAATCCGAATCTAAGATTAGAGACGTGAGAGTTAGTGCCCTTAGGATTAAGAGTTAATCCTTTAAGGAGAACTTAGGAGTTCTCAAAGAAAGTGTTGAACCTTAGAAGTTCTAAGTTAGATTCGTTTCGAAGCTTAGGTTGGACCATTGGAAGTTAAAAGATCCAACTTGTTTTTAGAACAGTTAATAGAACCTCGGATTATTGGAAGTTTAAAATCCTTGGAGGTTTAGGTTAATCGTTATGTTATGTTCTTACTTTTATTAATATTGATACCGGAGTTCGATTTATAAATCGTTCGTTCGAGAATTCTTATCTGTCCTTTACTTTACTCATTTACTTTATGCATATTTCAGTTGCTTTATCATTTACATTTACTTTATTTACTTTTGCAAGCATATGCATAACATCTCGCATTATTGAAAAGAAAAGAAAGTGAGAAAGAAAAACGAAAGGTTAATGGTGGAATATGAGAAAGTCCACACTACTTTCATGCATAAGTACTGGTGGGACATGATAATTGCCCACACTACTTTCATACTTAAGTACTGGTGGGACATGATAATTGCCCACACTACTTTCATACATAAGTATTGGTGGGACATGATAATTGCCCACACTACTTTCATACATAAGTACTGGTGGAATACGATAATTGTCCACACTACTTCATATATAAGGATAATGGTGGATAGTATGTAAAAATCCACATTACCTCCATTTCATGCATAAATGACAAATGCGTATCCTACGGGATGTACTCATTACTTTTATGCATATGATAGACGAGAAAGAGAATCGAGATGTTATAATTATACAAAGTTTATTGATTTACTTTTCTTACTCATGTTATGACAAGTTATTGGATGAACAATTAGACCAAGTGTGCTAGTTAGTATCATCAATTAGAAAATATGAAATAAAATGACCTAGACTTTGGAGAATTCTAGGAAAGTTAGTGTCAGATTACTTGGACACAAATCGAAATGCGAGTTTGAGGTCTATCTTTACTTTTTATGCTTATTATTCTCACTGGGCTTAGTTTGTTAGCTCATGATATTACAACCAATTTCAGGTAATGCCTTGGCCAGAGGTCGAGGGAGAGGAGGTGGTGCTGCGTGATCGAGGGATGCTGACCTCGAGATGGACTAATGGATTTGTAAAGTTTATGTCATATTTTGATGAACTTTAAGAATTTTAATGAATTGTATTTTGTATTTGGCTCCTAAGAGCCTAATGTTGATGTTTATATGATATACATATTTGAACTCCTTATCTTGGACTTAGAGTCCATGTGATTTTATTAGAATTGAAAAATTAGGATGTAAACAGGTTTTCGGCATGCCAATTTTCAAACAAAACCACGCCAATTTTTCGTAAATTAAAAGACTTCCGCTGTTTTCTCTGAATTTAATTTATTTAAAAGTGACGGGTCGTCACATAACTACACCTCTTAGAAAAATGAAATGAACACCATTCTCGTGATAGAAGACCTGAAATTCGTTCTTAGTGAACTTAAACTGAAACACCTGCTACCAATGCTCTTAAAGTTGTAAAGGATCCATATGCAGCTGGGTCCGGGCCAATGATAAGGCCCTTATTTATTTGATGGCTGGGATGAATGATGTCTTAGCCAAGAAACATGAACCAATGGAAACAGCTTTGGAAATAACTGATTCTGTGCAGGGCATGTTTGGCCAGCCATCAAAATAAGCACGTCATGAGGCTATAAAGTCAGTTTATAACACTCAAATGAAACAAGGCACATCTGTTCGTGATCATGTTTTGACAATGATGAACTACTTTAACGTAGCTGAAACGAATGGGGCCATGATTGATGACGAGTCCCAAATAAGCTTTATATTGGAATCTCACCCATCGAGTTTTTTCAATTTTAAAAGCAATTTTGGTCATGAAAAAACTGAGCTACTCCCTTACTCAATTGCTAAACAAACTTCAAACCTTCGAAGCAATGAAAAAGGAAAACAAGAAGTCGGGAGAAGCAAATGTTGTCTTCAATGCTTCTAAGAAGAAAAAGGGCTCCACTTCTAAAAAGACCAAGCTCAATGCTAAGAAGAAAGCATTTAAGGCTGAGACCAAAGAGCCTAAGGGGAAATGTTTTCATTGCAACATAGATGGACATCGGAAGAGAAATTGCCCCAAATATCTCGAAGAAAAGAAAAAGGGGAAAGAAGGTAAATTAGATTTACTTAGTGAAAAATTTGAGAAATTTATTTTGAATGGTTGATTCAATAGTCACTAACGCAAAGTTTTTATCTAAACTTTACAGGTGCAGCTTGATTCTTCAACACTGCTGGTTTGAAGATGACTCAAGATAAAAGTAGATTGGATTTATTGTTTTTAGTCTTTAATTTTTCATTTAAATTTCTAGTTTAGTTTAGTTTTTAAATTTTGTTTTAAATTTTGAATTATGTAATAAATATTGATTCTCACCTTATAAGAATCAATTAGGAATATTTTAATAAAAGTCGTTTAGTTAAATATTCCTTTTCAATTTTATTACAATATTCTAAAATGTGATTGGATAAATATTCAAAATACATCATAAAACAAATAGTTCCAAAACCAAATTCTAAACTCCGAAATATCTAAACAAGTTATAAGTTAAAAATGTTTAAGTCTAGAATTACATAAATAAGTTAAAAGGATTAACATCTTAAAGATGGTTCTCAAGGAATTTGAGATGATAACCATATTAATCCACGAACTTATAGATAAGTAAAAATCAAACATCTTTGATTTATCAAAGATAACTAGACTTAAATATCACTAAAGTTGGACATTTAGATGTTAGAACTTAAGTGATAAGCAAACATTAATCGATTTCTTATATTCCAAATATTCAGTTATTTAAAAGGATGTTTTAAAGGAGTACTAATTGATATGGAATAAACAAAACAGAAATTGAAAAGCGATAATTAGTGGATAATTGGATTCACAAATTATTAAAGAAAAGTTCAATAAATCAGTGATACTGAAAGCTTTAAACTTTACTTAAGATAGACTAAAATTACAATAATTTTATTTCACAATAAAATAAGTAGTTGTTTAAAAGTTAAATGGTTAAACTACTTGTAGAACTTTATTTGAGTGGGAGCGTCATAGTATGAACCAAAGGGACTTTTAGAAGTCCAAGTGAAACTCATTGACCTCAAAATCAATTAATAAAGTTCAAAATAAGTGAAATAAAACAGACACGAATTTTCAATAGTGGAGTTGAAAAGAGTCACTTATACTTATACATTATTTTTGAAATAATAACAAGTATAGAATTGTAATCATTAAACAAATGAAAGTAATGGAGAATTACTTTGTAGTGGGAGCTTAAGACTTCGAGAATCCTAGAACCAATGTGACTAAAATAAAATTTACAAATAGTATGTTAGTGCACATAGATAAAATGGGAGATTTATGAGTTGCACGTGCTCAAATTTGAACATGAATTTACTTCCATGTAAGAATTCGACAAAAGACCTTTGCGAATTAAACATCAAATGAGTTAAGTGTTGGTAAAATGAGTTTTTACTAACTAAACTCTACATTCGCGTGATTACTAAGTTGTTAGTAAATAAAATGTAGTTGAGCATGATGGTTTCAAATCAATAGTTAATAGAGTTTATTTTATGGCGATAAAATATGGAATCTATTACACTTAATGAAACTAACATCAGACAAAAGAATTACATACTAAACAGATGAAAACATTACTGATAAAATATTAAAATGACTACCATGGCTAAGTAGTTGATAGTCATCCATTTTGACTGGAATTACAAGTCAAATCTCCAAAGATCTAGGACAAGAAAAAGATTGGTAGGAATGGTGTCCTAGAACTTGTAATTATTTAATTATAATAATTTATTTCGAATAAATTAAATAAATAAACATAAGTTCTTTATATTATCTAGATTGATTCAATTGACGATATTAGGAATATATGGAAATATATTAATATCAAACATTCAAATAGTAAACCCTAAGTTACTCTTATGAAATCACGACTTAGTATGTGAGTCATACGAGAGGATTAAAGTCGAGATGAGTAACTTAAAAGCGTCTACAGTAAATGGATAACGTTTGAGAACCTTATCCTGATAACACTGTTGATAGCTTCACATTTTGTTTATAGATAAATGATCTAATCCTGATCATTCATGTGGGAGACATGAAATGAAATTATCATATGCAATGTTGATTGTATAAGACAGGACAACGATGTTCGATCAAATTTTTCATTAGTACCGTTTACGAGAAATGATCGAATATCAAACTAAGTTTATCAACCATGATAGATTTCAATCCTGAGTGAAATGCGGACTCCTATTTGTGGAGTTATGTTATTTGATTCACATGGTTGAGAGCGATCTGTAAGAACGCTCAATACACTCCTGTTTTGGGAACATGGCTAGATAAGTAGCTGAGAACTCATTTTCACGAGATGGAATTCATAACTTTCCTATAAATTAACGGTATCAATGCAATACCTAAACATTTTAGGAACTTGAGGAAACTTCTTTGATGTACTGATTCTAGACATGAACAAGTGGCACCATGACTTCTACTGATCACAGAAGTACCTTATGTCTAGTTCGAATAAAGTAAAAGTTCATTGGAGAATCAGAGGGAACACAAGGATAAAGCGGTAATTACAGGGGAAAAACGGTAAATTTATCCACCTGTAATTATGAGGGTTCCACGTAATGGATAATATTACAAATATAAATAATGATAAACTAAATGGACAATAACTCATCTATAGTGAGGGGAGTTCGGCTATGAATCTATAGTGGAATTATTCATAGTTAGATAATAAGTAATTAACTGATTATGTGTTAATCACTTAATTGACTAATTATTAAACCCATGATCTATAGGTCCATCGGGTCCCTATGCTAGCCCAAATATTGTAGTCGCGAAATCAAGTAGAAGAAATGAAAATTTTAAGTAAAGTGAATTACTTAAAATAGACAATATTAATTGTTTAAATATTGAGTATATTTAAACGGTAATTAATATAAACATTATTAATTGCTTAAATAATGAGTTTATTTAAACAGGAAATTAATAATGAAATATTATTAATTAGACATTATTAATTATTTAAATATTGAGTATATTTAAATGGTAATTAATAATTTGAAATTAATTGACAATTATTAATTGTTTAAATAATTAATTTTATTTGAACGGAAATTAATAATTAAAATTAATTAATTAATAATAAAATATTATCAATAAAGTTATAATTAAATAATGAGTTTATTTAATGGAAATTAATAATTAAAATATTTATTATTAATTATTTAAATTATGAAAATTATTTAAATCGAAATTAATAATTAAATACAATTTAGTAATATTTAGTCGGGAGAAAATATTAATATTATTAATTGTTTAAATAAAATATTTGATTTAAATGGTAATTAATAAATAAATTAATTAAGTTGGACTTATTAATTTAAGAGAGAGTTTCAAGCCCAATTGGATAAATGAACCCAATTGGAATTGGCCAAAAATAATTAATTAAATAAATTAGAGTTATTTATTAATTATTAATGCTATTTTCAGCCATACCATGTATTTTAAGAAGAGATAATTGTTTGAATTATATCTTAAAATAATTACATAGATTTATTTATACATGATAAATTAAAAGAAAAGAAAAATAATATCTTATTTATTTATGTATTTTTCAAAAATACAAGATAATGATGAGATAATATATATATATATATGATTAATCCTAATGTGATTAGGATTCCTATTTTACTATAAATAGGAGGCTTGAGTCATTGATAAATAACACAATTCAATTAATTGAAATTGAGACTTCTCTCCTCCTCTCTCCCATAGCCATTGTCGATTTTCCTATAGAATTGGGAAGAAAAATATTTTTTTATTCTTCTCAATTTCTTCTAAAGTTCGATCCCACAATCGGGTTTCGTTTGATCAATCGGGATATAGCATAGAAGATCTGGTGTTGCTGAGGATTTGATGCTGTAAAGAAACCTCCAACCGATTCTCCATATATTACTCAATGTAAGTTTTAGAGTTTTAATTTTTGAAAATTTGAAGCATGAATCTACATGTCTTTCACAAATTGCATGATGTTAATAGATCCTTTATTAAATCTTAATAAATTTACTAAATAAATTTTCGCTATTTTAGTAAATCATCCCTTCATAAATAACCTAATTATGTTTACCCATTGACTAAAACACCTAAGAAATCAACTCAAACGAGCCTGGAACTTCCTAATTTCGCCCGAAACTAAGAGCACCCCCATGTTATTGGACTGCTTTTCCGTGAGAATGAGGGGACAATTTCTGGGTTGTTTTGGGCTTTTCTCTTTTAATTAAGTTGTTTGTATGGTTTAATTGAATGCTATTAGCTCAATTGTAGTTGTAGGTGGTGCTTGATTCCATTGGAGGAACATTTTCTTGTTGTTACTTTACTTATTTGCTAAAGATGAGGATGAATAGAATTTTAGGTAAATTTAAGATTTTAATCTAATGAACGATTCGTATACTTCAGGAGTTAAGTAAACTTTAGTTTCAAGTGAAAAGAGCATGCTTAGCTACTTTAGTTATATTTTGGGAGATTAGTATAGATTCTTGACTTATGCCTATTTATAGGGTTAAAGAATGATTATGGAATTAGTTATTTTAGTATGCCTTTGTTTATTTCCTGCTTTTATGGTTTGCACTAGATATTATGGCTGAAGTTTAGAGTGGGATTTTGTTTATCTTAAACAAATTAATTATGATGTTTGGAGTGTTCAAGAGATGGGTCCGCTTGAACAGATTTCTACCAACTTGCTTCCTTTTTCCCTTTTTTCTTTAATATGTAAATATCTTTCAAAACCTACATAATAAAAGAAAAACGAATTAAAGTAACATAAAAACCATCAAAAACTAATTAAATTAAGAGTAATCTTATAATATAAAACTATGTAATAGGAAACGTCTCAAGAACCACCAAATTTGACGTCTACAAAACAAACAAACAAACAAAAAAGATAAAAAAAAACAATCTGAGATGCGGAGAGAAAAGTAAAATAAAAACCCTATCAATCACATAAAATGATAAATGATAAACGATGGAAGAGAAACGTGAAATATTTGAAGGAAATAAAAAAACAAATTGCACAAAATTAGGAACATTAAATGCTGGGGAGAGGGCAACTAAAACTATTAAAAAAAAAGGAAAAAGAAAATTATAAATCAGGTATATTAAAAAATTGTCATATCATAAATAGGCCAATTTTTTTTAAAAAATTAATAAGCTAGAAAAACTTAGTATTTTACAAGAATAGACTATATACTAGATTATCCCTTCTGATAATCATTAAAAAAACACTTTGAAAAGTTAATGAAACCAACTTTAAATCACATTAGCTTTCACACTTTTCTTCGTGTACTATAATTTTTATGTTTTACAAATTCATATTCAAAATCTAATATTTTATATAAATTTTTGTTTTAACCCTAAACTAGTTAGAGATTGTTTTTTAGAAAACAAAATAGGAAAGTTAAAAAAGAAAAAAAAAGTAAGTCGACAAGCAACTGAGAAGGAAGGGAAAAAAAAAAAAATTCAGTCGGAGTAAGAAAAAAGAAAAGAAGGAAAAAAAACAAAGAGTCAGGCGCTGAGCTCCTGATTTAAGAAAAGAAAAAAAAGGGTCCCTAGGCCCTAGACACACATGTCCAGGACCGACCCTGAGGGTACTTTAGGAAGTGTAATACCTGTCATGGTAATGAGTCAAATGATCAAGTATGATAGATGTTAATTCTTTTGTGTCATGAAATCTGGCTTGTGTAGTTTATGTCTTTTGATTCACATGGATGAGAATGGTTTGTTGGTACATTTAATATGACTACTTTTTAAGAACGTCACAAAAATGAGTAGTTAAGAATATTTCTACATTAGATTATGGAAAGTGCTAATGTGACACCCTGTCATTTTAGGAAACTTGTGGGTAACTCCCTTGTTGTATTTATTTGAGACTTGAACAAGAGTCCTTAGTCTTATAGGGGTAGGTTTATAGAAATTGTTCATTAAAGAGGTAAAATGATAATTTAAAACAACGACAATGATGAGTTATTGAGTGACAGATACTTAACATTTTACTTGATAATGATAAGAGTAAAAAGCTAAAAATAGCCCCTTTTCCTTCCCTCTTTTTCCCTATAGCCACCTTTTTAAAAACATCTCAAATTAGCCAATTCCCAATATAAAATGACATAAACATCCCTAATGTTAAATCATCCTCTCTCTCCTCCTTTCCTTTACCGTCTTTTTTTTTAATATTAACATAACTCTCTCTACTTTTCACTATTATTTTTAAAAATATTTTCCCTTTCATTCCCCCCCCCATTTTTCTTCTATATATTTGTTTCTCTCCCCTCCCTCCCTCATTTTTTTCATTTTTTCTCTCATTTCTTCTTCCCTCACTCTCATTTCTTTATCCATTTCCTATCATTTTCTTTTAAACCTGATCTATTGATTCTCTCATTCTTTCTCTTCCTTTTTCAAAAATCCACCATTTCTACAAATGTTCATCTCACAAATTTTCTACACTTTTTTAATTTACTATCTCTCTCCTTAATTTCTCCTCATTCTTGTTTTTTTCAAAAATATTTTTCACCATTATTTGTTCCAAATCTCGAAGATCTAAACCAAAAATAGCATGGATTTGATGAAAGATATTTTTTTTTCTCATACGTAATATACATTTTTTCATGGTCTGTAATATACGTAATATACACTTTTTCGTGGTTTGTTTAATATACATTTTGTAATATATGTTCTGCTTTTGTTTTGTTTAATATACAGTCTGTAATATACGTAATATACATTTTTTTTTGTGCATATTTAAGTACTTGTTTGGGAAATTTACATGAATGTTATAATTGAGTGAAATATTTACAAAAATGTTAGAAAAAAAAAATTTACAAAAATGTTATAATTTCAAAAATCGAGTATATCAGTCAATCTATTAGTATATCTGTCAATAATTAATAGTATATCTGTGATATATAATAGTATATCAATGATAGAATATTAATGATCGACTGATAAACTACCATTGATATACTAAAAGTTCATTGATATACTAGTAGTGATTGACTGATATACTCAGAATTTTTAAAATTATAACATTTTTGTAAATTTTTTTTTCCCTAACAAATTTGTAAATATTATAAAAATTTCTAACATATTTGAAAATGCCCCTATTTTTTTATACATTAAGTATTATGTAATTAACACTCTTTCATTTTTCGTTTGCAGATTACGTATATTACGTACATCCACATCTTTCTCAAATGCATTTATGATACGAAAGATGATATACCCAATATATTAGATATACAAATCACTTTTCATGAGAGAGAAATCTATAAATAATATACTAAAATGAATCTAAAAAATTGAATAAAAATCAAAGTATTGTAGTATAAAATCAAAACATAAAAAAAAAAAAAACTAAATATACTAAGTACACTAAAAAACTATGAACATTATATCAAATATACTAAAAACTTGTGGAAGAGAAAATGCATTGGGAAAGAAAAATTGTATCGGAAAATAAAAAATATTAGAAATGTCAGACTACACGTACTATACGTGTCAGATGCGTCAGACTATACCTGACCTACAAAAGGGTAAAATTGGTAGTTTAAAAAATTGAATAATAAAAGCGACTAGTCTAAACTTTTTTTAAAAAATGTGGCAACTTTGGACATGTGATGCAAAAAGTGGGTATTTTGAAATTCCACCCTAATGATAATGGCATAACATATCTATAATGAAGAGAATTGTAACCTTGAATTTTTAGTGATATAACTCATAGTTAATAATAGTTAATTAGTTATCTAAATATTATTGGAGTTTATGATATGTTGATCCATTATGTCCCTGTGCAGCCCGAAAACTATAGTGGCAAAATTAAATTATTAATTTAATTTTAGAGGAAATAAATAATTAATTTTAGAATATATTTTAAATTAAATTCATTTTCCTATGATTTTATATTATCTATTCTAGTTATAAATAGAACCGATCTCTTTAATTCAAACAAAACTTTTGAAATCCTTGGAAAAAAAAAACCCTCAAATCACTCACTCACACGGTCCTTTCTTTACATCTTCAACCGCCATTCAAATATTCATTCTCTCTTTTATTACTTTATACAAAACTCACAAATAAAAAAAAAATCAAGATTTCAACACTTGCACTAAGATTCCAAAATTTTAATTGGTCAAAAAAATTTCATCTCCAAGTTAGCAACCAACCTCAAGGACTAAATCTAAAATGATTTTCTTTTTTTAGTCATCTCTACTGCTTATAATTTGGTAAAAGTAATAAGCATGTTTGTGATAACTTATAAAGAGATTTTTTAATGGTTATAAAAATACTTTCTTTATTTAAAAATACTTTTCAAAACTATCTCAAATTGACACTAAGTTTTGTTTCTATCTTTAGATTTTTGTTTTACATAAAATTATTATTTTTTAATATAAAAAAAAGTAACTGCATGTTTATGAAATATGATGTGTTTATGAAATATGATATATGACTTCACAAAGTTATCATGCAAACTGTTTACTCATGTCAAATTTTAATATTTTAACTTTGTCATGATCATATAATTGAAGGAACGGTATTTATAGATTCAATGTTTCAATTTAATAGGTTTGTTTCTGAATTTTATTTGATTGAGAGTTTTCTTGGCAAGTATTTTAATATTCATGTTGAAATATTTCTTGATTGTGAATCTAAAAATTCATTACTGGTTTCTTTTAAAACATTTAATTCAATAAATATTTGTTACCTTTTTTAACTAATATTTTAGAACGTAATAGATTTATTTTAATTACATTCCATTAAGAGAGTTTAGAATTGTTGAATTTTTTTTATTACATTAAATTGGGGGAGGGAGACTCGAACCTTACTCGTGTTCGCAATTTTTTTTTAATTTTAAAACAACTTTATAGTTAAATTTTTAAAATTAAACCATTTTTAACATAAAATAAAACAATGTTATGAAGAAAAAAAACTAATTTTTCAATGATGATTGAAAAATTTGCTACTTGATATCTCGAGTAAGTGTACAAAAATCTTCATAATTATGAAGTTTGAGTAATATGTTTACTTGAGATTTTCTCATGCAAGTCTACGCAAATCTAATTTTTTTTTTCAAAAATAAAAATGTTTTAAAATATAAATAAAATTCTTATGCTAGACCTTGAGAAGTAAAAACCTTAATTTTTAAAGTGAATTTTTTTATTCCATATAGTTCAATTCATGGTAATAACACCTTTAGGATTGACGTCTTAACGCTTATAATATTTTGTAAACAATATTTACAATGAGTAAAATTTCATTCTTTTGAGTAAGTCTGTGCATCTTTTATATGTTTGATATATGATATTCATATTACGTAAAAGCCTCTAAGTTATTTAAAATGCAATCTTAACTGATATATGTGATACAAGAGGATTCAAATGATGATATTTTAACTCAAATAAGTCTACAGTATATGGATACACTTGGGGGCCTTATCCTCATAACACTATAGATGTGATCCATTTTATATTGATTACAAATTATCTGATCTAGGTCATTCATGTGTAAGACATGCGACTGGAGGCACCTAGGACAATAAAAGATTATATAACAATAGACAGCGATGTTTTTATCAATTCCTAATGTGGTGGTGATTTTTACCATAGTGGATCACATGTTGTTCACGTGCAAGTCCCCCATTTTGTTTTCTATCTAAAATCAAATATTGAGCTAAATCGAAGAAGTACCGTTGAGTACTGAACACGAAAACTTCAACGCCCAAGTAAGACGGCGACGGAAGACGAAGAAGGTATGAAAGTTTTTGTTGTTGGAAATATGTGTAAAATGATACAACTATCTGCTTAGGTCAATTTTCAAAATTTCTTTTATACAGGCCATAAAATGTGGGCTCCTAGGGCCATCAACCTGGCTAACTGTTGAGAATGATACCTCCGAATAGAGATCTGCGCAGCGAAATGCCTTGGTATTTTCATTGCAGTATAATATTTTTTAAACTACTAAAGCATAAAACATATCTTTGATAAGAAGTGTGTGCTCGTTCTTCAGGCTTACGATCTTGGGATCATGAAGAATTCTTCCTCTCTATGCACAATGGAAAACAACATGTGAGCACTGACCTTCTTAGGAAAAAGTGAGGAAAAGAAAATATTTTTTTCTTACACTATAGGGACGGAGCCGGACGGAAGAAGGAGAGAACTTTTTATGAAACTTCACACTTATGTTTTGATTTTTAAAACCCTTCCCCATTTATAGGAGAAAATAACGTACACTACAAAAAACTGCTTAATTGCAACCAGGAATTTGCGACCAGGGGGGTCGCATTTTACAAAATGCGACTAGAAATCGCGTAGCCTGCCAAAAAAAATTGCGACCATATTGCCCTAAAAATGCGACCATAATGCGACTAGAATTTTTTTTTTGTTGCAAAAAAGTCAACCATAAATATTGAGACCCCAGAGTAGAAAAAGTTGCTACTCGTGGGTCGTTTTATTGGGCCCATAATTGCGACCTCAAAGTAGCAAATTTTGCTACCCTAGAGTCGCATTTTTAGGCCTAACACAATGACTCCAAAGTAGCAAATGCTATTATGGAGTCATTGTGTTCGGCCTAAAAATGCGACTCCAGGGTAGCAAAATTTGCTACTGTGGGGTCACAAATTTCATTATTTATTTTTAATTAATAATGAAATATTTGCGACCCCAGGGTAGAAAAAATTGCGACCCTGGGGTGGCAAATATTTCAATTTTTTTATTATTAATAAAAAAAATTAATTTAATATTATTTTAATAATAATTGATAGTTTATTATTTTAATTTATTAATTATGATTAATGAAAAAAATGGAATAAAATAATAAAATATATACCAAAATAATTCGTATACAAGCCAAAATGTATAAATAAAAAAACTACTGCGGGGATGGGTGCTGAAGATGAAGGGCTTGGGTCATTCGGTCTTTGCAGCCAAAGCAACTGCAAGCTGCACCTGGACCTACTCCTGGACAAGTTCAGCGACCTTAGCCTCGACTCGAGAATTGATGGAAGTACGCATCTCTTAGACCTCTGATTGGAGCTGCTGGACCTCCTCTCAATAGTAGTGTTCCTCCGATGCGAGCTGCTCTCAGGTCGAGGTACTTCTGCGTATAGACGTCTCCCATAAGATCCAAGCCCAGGTACAGATCCATCTAGTCGAACGCCACCAGTCGCTGTCAAGAAAGCTTCCTGCCGATCCTCCTGAGTCGGCTAGGACTCTTCAGATGGAAAGCGCTGGGACAATAATTCCCTAAAACGCTCCTGTTCAAATATGTAAGTAAAATAAACATTGTAATTATAATATTTTAGTTCAGTAAATATACAATTACAATGTAAGGTAGACAACACATTACCTGAACCTCTCTCGCCTTGTCATCCACAATAGTCCCGTCTTTCTTCGTGTGCAGGACTAAGTGTAACTCATCGGGTGGGACTGGACTTCCATGCTTTTGTTCCTAAAAAAAACATAAAACAAACAAATCTATATTATTGTAAAAGATTGAAACTAAATTTAGTAATTATTACAATATGAAAACAAATTGTAGATAGACAACTTACCAAAAGACGATGGTACTCGTCGTGAGGACTGGGCCCTGCTTGTGTGTAGAGAAGGGTTGGCCAAACGGTTAGCCCGGTTCCTCGCAGATAGCCTGTGTGCATCCTTAGGGAGCATGCTCGCAAAAAGTCGGGTGTGTTCTTCCTCACTCATCCAGACGGGGCGGTTTACTGCATTCTTTTTTCGTGCTTAGTAGAGAAGGTCTTTATATCGGTTCAATTCGTGTTTATCCCAGAGGGGAAACAACCCGTTTCCATGATATCGGAACCGATAGTAAATTACCCTGCAAAAACATATAAAGAAAAAATTTACAGTAATAAGTTGTGAGAAAAAAAAAGCATAGATATATAAAATAAGTAAGTCAACGATATATATTTTACCTTCCAATTGTCGAACAAACTCCTCTTTTCAGTGCACGGAATCTTTGTCCAGCAAAATTCGTTGGGAAGAGGACCACTCTGAAGCACCTCTCAAAAACGTTTTGAAACGGTTTTATACTGCTGCAATCTGATACGCATGTTAAAAAAATTAATAATGAGAAATATAATTATATTTTATAAAAAATAAATAAACAAATTTAACTTTGAGAATACGCGTTACTTACTCATTTCCTTCGATTCGAAGTATGGATGGATCATATGGACGGGCGGGAGGTGGAACTTCTGGACCGAAACCAGAACTTGAAGCAGAACCGGAAGCTAAACTGGAAGCTGCACGCGCAGTACCGAGCTGTGTCTCAGGTACTACTGTAGAAAGATATGGGACAGTGGGTTCTCATACTGTGCGAGCAACCTGTCCAATTCCTCTCTTGTAGGTGTGGCAGCAAACTCCTCAGCATCATCGTGTGATCATAGAGGATGTCGTGCGCCCATCTTTTTTTTATCTACGGTTGTAAAAATATTACTATAATTAGTAAAACAAATACGTAAACTAATCTATTTAAATTCTAAATTAAATAATCTAAAACTAATTTAAATTAATTAATTAACTAAATTAATCTAATTATAATTTAATAAATAATATAATTATAATTGCACTAATCTAAAAATATTTTAAATTAATTAAGTCAATTAACATAATAAAACTATAAGTAAACTAAATCTAATTAAATTCTACCTTCACTAATCTAAAACTAATTTAAACTTAATTCATTTAAATTCTAATCTAATTACACAATAACTACAATACTTTAATTAAATTATAATTTAAACTTAATTAATTTAAATTTAATCTAATTACACAATAACTAAAATACTTTAATTAAATTATAATTTAAACTAATTTAAACTTAATTAATTTAAATTTAATCTAATTACATAATAACTAAAATACTTTAACTAATTATAACTTAAATAATTTAAACTAATCCTAATTAAAATTAAAAAAAATTAAACTATATATACTAATTAAAATCTAACAATATTAATCTAACTTAAACTATAATAATTTATAGGGTTAAATGCACCAATGACCCTTGCTTTTTCAAGTTTTTTCAATTTACACTCTTACACTATCAATTTAGCTTTTTTCACCCCTACACTTTATATTGTCCAATTTCTGTCAAAAAAATCATCCAATCTAACAGACTTTACACTATCAATTTAGCTTTTTTCACCCCTATAATTATTCTAATGTAATTGAACCCCGAAAGTAACCTAATTATATAAAATAAACTAAACTAATTTAATAACTACCGAAATTAACATAATTAATTAAAATCTAACTAAAACGAAACATAATTAATTAAAATCTAACTAAAATGAAAAAACATAATTAAACGAATTCAAAAATTACGAGATTAATTGGAAATGAAAATTGAGATAACTAACCGTTTTTGTAGGAATGGAGGTTGAGGGAACGGGGGTTGGGGGATCGAGGGTTGAGGGAACGGGGAGGGAAAGAAAAGAAAAGGGAAAAGAAAGAATTGAAGGCAGAACAGAATGGGGGAGGGAATTCTGTTTTTGCCTTCTTATTTTGATTTTTGCGACCAGATGGTAGCAAAAACGTAATTCTGACGGAATATGAGAAGTTGCATGTGGGGGCAATTGCGACCCCAGGGTCGCAAATTTAAATATGTAATAGCTCTATTCACCACTAAAATTTTCATGAAAATTGAAAAGTTCCGCGAACAAATGCGACCATATGGTCGCGAAAGTAAAAAAACATTTACAGCTGTCAATAAAATTGCGACCATATGGTCGCAATTTTACATTGGGAACGTTAAAAATTTACAATTGTCAATACAATTGAGACCATATGGTCGCAATTGTACATTGGGAACGTAAAAAAACTTTACAGCTGTCAATGCAATTGCGACCATATGGTCATATTTGTCAGTGGCCATTTGCGACCAGATGGTCGTAAATATATATATATATTTTATTTTGACAAAGTTTTAAATGCAGCATTTAAAAGAAAAATAATTCGTTTAAGTCATCATCCTCTGTATCTTCGGTTCTTACTACAGGTTCAGCATCAGATTCTTCTTCTGTTTCTTCTTCAACAGTTTCATCTATCGAAGTTTCATTCTCATGTTCACGCTCAGTTGGAACATTTCTTGTAATGTCATCGTTCCATCATTCAGTGGCCGAGCAGCACTAGCATTCTAACCATCATCAATCGCACGCAATCTTATCTCGTCTTCCTGAAAAGCACTGTACTCTATAATGTTCTTATAGGAGATACCTTCTTCCATGTGGCACGATTTTACTTTATAAACAACTAACCAATCTGTCAGGTCTCGTCTATTACATGGATAGTTCAGATAATAGACTTGAATTGCCTGTGAAGCCACGACGAAACTATATTCTGTGCACATCTGTTTAGACTTATTAACCTCCACGATATGCAAATGAGGCAGCTTACGAATTCCGCCTCGTCTCGTTGTCTCGAACCACGTGCAGTTAAACATAACAATGCGTTTAAGAGTCGAACTTACGTATTGTATCTCAATGATCTCATCTATTACTCCTAAATAAACGTCTTCATTGGTGTCGAAAACTTGACCCTTTATGCAAACCCCACTATTGTTCGTTGCTCTGTTAACTGAATGTACCTTCGTTTGAAATCTGTACCCATTACCAACGTAGCCAGTATATGATCTTGCAACTCGTGCAGGTCCTTTTGCCAAAGACATAATGTGAGGATCAGTTACTGGCAATGTAGGTGAGTCAACCTGTAGGTGAGTTAACCTGTCATCACATATATTAAAAGGTAAATTCAAATCGCAATATATATTACAAAATAAATTTGACATATATTTGCCAAAAACTCACATATGCATAGAACCAACAACGAAACTCTTTGTCAATCATTGATCCCTCATTAGCGGATGTAATACCAGGCCGTACCATTCAAACGTATAAGTTTATAAACAATCTATATGATGTACAATAAGTTAAACAAATTGTTGAAATGTTCAAATTGTTTAAACGATGAAAATAATAATAAAAAGAACTTACTCTAGGTATGGCTCCACTTCGGTGCAGTTGCATAACACGTACATTTGGATAACATCATACTCAGCATCAGTCAACGACATTCACACACATTTACCAACAATCATGCCAGTCTCTGTAAATATGGACAAGCCATTTACATCAACACCTTCTAATACATTTTCAATAAAGTTTCGCTTCACCGATTGATACTGCTCTGCAATGTGCTGTTCAAAATAGTAGGAGCAAAATGTGGTAGTCTTCTGTGTAAGGTACGCACTACAGATAGATCCTTCTACTTGTGATTTATTTTTGACCATTTTTTTTAAGAGACGTAAGTACCTATCGATACAACGTAAAACATATATATTTAATGCGCAAAGAATGCGTACGTTAAATATTCATAAAATGAGTGTTTACCTTTCAAATGGGTATCCAGCGGTAATGCACCGGGCCTTCTAAGAATGCCTAGTATGGAAGATGCACTGAAAGATGCTCCATTGAGTCAAAAAAGCCAGGTGGGAACATTCGCTCCAACTTACAAATGATAACAACAATCTCCGAACTCATTGATGCAACAGTTGTGTAGGTCAATTCAGTACAAGTCAAGTCCCTAAAAAACACTCAACTACGCAAGCAAGTCCCAATGTCTATGTTATAGAAATGGCCTGAACGCGACCGACATCAAACGTTGCATGAATACATGACAATCGTGGCTTTTCATCCCGAACATTATATGTTTCTGGCTGTCTATACACTGACTGAGATTAGAAACGTATCCGTTTGGGAATTTGATTGTTCTTATCCACTCAAATAATGTCTTTTTTTCCTCCGTGGTCAACATGTACTTCACTTTAGCGTAATGATCATTAGCATTAGGCTCCAACTCAATGCGATGACATATCTCTCGGATATCATAACGTGCCTTCAGATTGTCCTTTGGTTTTCCTGGAACGTTCAAAATAGTGTTGAAAACATTGTCAAAGAAATTCTTCTTAATATGCATTACATTCAAGTTATGTCTGATAAGTAGATCTTCCCAATACGGTAGATCCTAAAAAATACTCCGTTTCTTCCAACCTGTGTTCTTCCCAGACAACTTGTTTGCATTCTCTGCACCTTCATATGTAATCTTCTGTCTGCCTAGGGCATCTATATTGTGAAGAATTTGTCGCCCATTAAACATTGTCGGAGGTATCTCTTTTCGTGCACGTCGACCTTTCTTCCAGTCACTATTGTTAGAACGAAATGATTGATTCAAAGGTAGAAATCTTCTATAACAATCAAACTAACAAGTTTTTCGACTGTGTCTTAGAGAAAATGCCTCTGTGTCAAGCATGCAATGTGGACACGGGTATGTTCCCGCCGTACACCATCCTTTAATTAGAGGATGAGAGAAGGTATAAATTAATTAACTATATATTATGACTAAGCAAGAAATAACCAAAACTAAACAAATAAAAGTATAAATAATATATTGAACATACCTGATAATATTGAATACGCTGGGAAGTCACTGATCATCCAAATTAATTCAGCGCGCATCAAGAAATTATGTTTCCTTGATATATCGTACGTCATAACACCATCAGTCTACAACCTTTTCTACTCCTCGATAAGTGGTTGTAATTACACATCTAGTTTCTGTTTTGGACTTTTTATTAAAAAAATCACCTGGTCTTTCATGCACATCGAGGGTGGTAAGTTATACGGGGTCACATCACCGGCCATATTGAATATTGTGCTCCTGATGCCTCAAATGGGTTAAAGCCGTTCGTGCATAATCCCAATCTGATTTCTAGGATCTTAGGCAAACTCTGGATGACAATTATTCAAATGCTTCTACGCCGCAGCATCTGAGGAATGTCTCATAACTCCATCATCTTGAGAATGCTCGTGATGCCATCTCATGTGAGAAACTGTCACATCTGATGCATACAATCGTTGCAGACACATGGTCAGCGATAAATAAAACATGCGAGTGTGTGGAATCAGGCTATGTTTCCCTTGTTTATATCTTGGCTGAAAGGAAATTTTGCAGTGATGCAGACTTTCATCCACATCCCAGTATATCATGCATCCGTTTCAACAAGAATCTATTTTCTCCATGGGTAAATCGAGACCCTCCACTAGCTTCTTTGTGTCGTACAAACTCTCTGGCAGTGTGTTTTCTGGCGAAGCACATCGACGAAACCATGATGCAATAGAATCAAATCCTCTTACCGGGATGTGGTACTGCAATTTTATATTTAGAAGTTCCGTAGCTGCAGCAAGTTGACAAACCTCACATCCTTCATACAATTGGTCGACTAGCTGTCATGAGCATCTCGTGCATCTTACGTGCTTCTGGATTCATTTCCTTTTCAACGTAAGTTTATTCATCATCTTCTCTTTTGTGATTAATTTCATTACCATACATAGCACCATCCATTATCATCAGCTGCATTTGATCGAACTAGTGCTCTTCATTATGGACTGCAACATCAACATTCGAGCTGCTTCTTTCGTACTTTCAAGAATATTGTACTGCAACATCGAACATTTCCTTCGTTTCACCTTGGTAAACTCAGTGATAATAATTTGGAACAAAACCCCAACTATAAAGATGCTTCTTCAGATCAGGAACTGGTATGATTTTTCTGTTGTCGCATTTTTTGTATGGACATCGTAGTTTCTGATCATATTTTTCATAATACCCTGTTGTCATGCAAAACTCAACAAATTGGTGAACCCCGACAACGAATTCATCGTTCAAAAAACCCTCAATTAAACAAATATACATCCACTATCTCATTTTTTATGTTGACAAACAATGTTTGGAGGTGCATTTTATAGGAGTGTGAATCTATCATTTTGCGACCAAATCGTCACAAAAATTGGCCGGAAGGTAAGTAATTTTCCCTCAGTTTTTTGCGACACCATGGTAGCCATTTTACGACTAGGTGGTCGCAATTTGACCAATAAAATTTCCCATCAAAAAATTGTGACTGGGAATGTGGAGAGTCGCTTTAATGTGAGCTCCTGGTCTCAAATATTTGCGACCACAAAGTCGCAAAATTTCCCGCCAATTTTTGTGACTTGGAACGTAAAAAGTCGCTTTAATACGACCGTCATGTTGAAATATTTGCGACAACAGGGTCGTAATCTTCGCGCCATCATTTTACGCCATTTTTTATGACACTCTGTTTGATTAGGTCGCAAAGTGGTCGTAAATTTTGCGACCCCACAGTAGCCCTTGGTCAACGCTTGGTATTGCGACTGTATTGGTCGCAAAATGGATACTTCTTTTTTTGGTCGCAATTTTCTGGTCGCAAAATGACTGTTTTCTTGTAGTGTAAGTTCTCAATTTTCTTTTTTCAAATTGAAAATCAAATCAAAATTAACTGTCAAATAATTATATATATATTTTTTAAATTCTTTAATATTTTATACCATATTTAAATTAATCAAATTAGTATAATTTGGATATTTTAATATCTAATACCATATTTAAATATTTAAATGAATTAAATTTTGATATCATCATATCTAATTCTATATTTAAATATTCCAATTAATCCAATTAACTTAATTAGATATTGCACATAATAAAATGCCAAAAATGGAAAACCATTTACCATAATTGTAGGCATGTGTACCTTGTCTAATATTGGTCACACGCCCATCACTCTTACTTGGGATCGAGCCTTGCGCTTGGGCTTATTTATGTGATTGTACATTTTTGTTTACTTTAAATTAATTCCATTAATTAAATTGAACTCATCTATTTAATTTGCCTTTAAATTAATTTGACAATATCAAATTAATTATTCAATTTGCCTTTAAATTAATTAATGTTCTCATTAACATGTGTTAGCATGGGGACTTTATGGACTTATAGTACTTAGCTCCAATGATTCAGAATTTAAATTAATTAAAACTCATTTAATCAATTTATTCTCTTTCATTAACTCACGGGGTAACTCTACTAAATACCCAAGTTGAACTCAAAGTACTAAAGACATTGTTATGTCCATTGGATATAATCACCAACTACATGATTGACCCTTCACAAGCGGTTCGTTATTAGAGTTGGGTATTTCACCAATTTAAACCCTTTAATACATCTTGTTCCTTAAGTGCCTATACATTTTCTAATAAACAACCTTACATAATCTTGATTATGTGTTTGACTAGTTCCTTAATCAGAGGAATATGAGGCTCCGTTGTTCAAACCTTGAATAAGTTCTTAGGAGAACCACTTATCTATTTTTCAATAAGGAAAAAAGTGAATTCCTTATTGAGGATTTACATTCCAAGAAATCTGCATGATCTAATCCCCAAAAAGGGAGGCTAATTGAGCGTACTTTAGCTGAGTCGCTCTCACCCATGCAAATCAAAGGACTACCTCCTACAGACAAAAGTTCGTAACAAACTTTGGATAAATGTTAATTGTATATGACCAACCTATTGATGTATAAAGTATCTATCTAAACGATTTTACCAAGAGACAGTAAATACATCTAGTTCAGTCTCTTATAATCTCGACTGTAGTAACACCCCCAATCACATGTCTCAACACGAGTGATCCAAATAAGATCACTTGTACAAGTTACAAGTGTGTGTTAGTAGTGTTACTAAGATAAGGACCCAACCATTATCCTTATTATTACAGACTATTTGTGTTACAACTTGACTGATCTTTTGTATGCATCAAACACTTAGTTCAAGTTACAATTAGTAACTCTAGATCTTATAATGGTAAATAATAAATTGTAAATTTTACTTACAATTGAATAAATATCATTCTTTTATTTATTTATAGTTTTTCGGATTACACTGATTAGGTCATATACCCTAACATTAACTTCATTTCCTTCCAATTATTTCAAATAATGGGATTAAGACAAACGTTTCATGTCTAATCTCGACTTCCAAATATTAATTAGGAAGCAAACCATCTTGTCTTGGTTAAGGTGAGAGATTGGACAAGAATTAAGTCCAAAAAATTGATCCCTCTTAATTAATGAAAGATCAACTTGGTGTTGATAATCCAAGAAAATCCCTCTTATGATTCAGATCTCTAGGCGATTCAACCTTGGGCCTTAACCTTGAAATTGATGTTTTTTGCCCCATTAGGTTGAAAGGCAATGGTAACTTGGGCTAGATTTTTGTCAAGGCTCAGGTGTGAAATTTATCCTCTACAATTTTTCCTTATTTTCCACATTTGACGCTAGCATGTAGGGGATGAAAGTAGAGGGATTATGTAACGACCCGAACCCATTAAATTCTTTAAATTCAAATTCATAGCTGAAGACTCGACTTTTAAAGAAAAACGGCGTGGGTTCGTTTAAAAATCGAATAACCAAAACCTGTTTTACAACCCAAATTCCAGAAAAAGCGATAGATCGGGAATGCACATTCCAAAAGATATTTAGATCATAAAACAAAGACATATTTTATACAAATACCCTTTCGGGCTCAAAAAGACATAAGTATGTAAAGATGGAATAATTTACAAGCATTTCAATGAATGCTAAACCAAAATGAGTTCTTAATATTGTCCATACACCATCTCGACTAGTCACGCGGCTCCACCTCCTCTACCACGCTTCTTAGGACGGGGTTTACCTGAAAATTTGTAAGTGTAGCACCATTAGCATAACATGCTAGTGAGAGTAAAACAAAAGCAAGTAATCCTATGAACAAAATCTCATAACCGAAATCGTGTCCAAAGGCCTATAATGCTCAATACTACCCTCATCCACACTTCCAATTTCCATACAATCATTCGATGGTCATAAATTACCCGTAATCATCAATCAATACCATGAGATAGATATAAAGACTTAAAGTAAAGTAACATTCACTACTAAGTCTTACTACACAATTCTAAAGAATATGTAAAGTAACATTAACTATCTTTATTACCAAACACGTTTCATCGTATCGTGCTATTGTATGGATCGAAATCAACATACCACGTACGGTCGTACCATGTCTCAAGTTACCGTACCATGATACCGTATGGACCGAAGTCAACATACTACCATGTACCATATCACAAATCATAGTACCATGACACGTACAGATCTGAATCCACGTACTACCATGTACTATTCACAAACTCTCGCAACATGATACGTATGGACCCGAATCCACATACTATGATGAGCCATATTACAAAAGGTTAAGCTTCCTAAAAGTTAGTTAATCTCAAAGAATCCTACTAAGTTATTAAGAAACCTAACTAACTAGATTATACGAGTTATCACTCAAGTGTATCTTCTAATTACTTCAACTTCCAAACCGTTCAAAGTAACTCTCATTTCCACTTTCATCTAACATTTCCAAATCGCTCTGCAATACTTCCAAACCACTCCGATGTTTCCTTTTCATCGAACTCATTATAATTCCAAATCCTCTCCACTCACTTCCGAATTAAAGTCTCCAACCAAAACTTAATTCTAAGAAGTTGTTTCCCTCTTTACCTCGATAAACAATAACATAACGAAACTAAATTCATAAAACCACTAACTTTTGCATTAAACTCACCTTAGCTTGTAGACAAGCTCCGATATATATCCGAGGTTGCAATTCCATGAGCAATTCACAATCCTACAAACGAAATACACCTAAATACCATTATTTAATCGGAAAACATTCAAACTACATCTAAACGCACAAAATGACGAAAAACCCGGATTTCCTCCCTATGGTGCTCTTGGCCATACAAGTGAAATTGGGGGTCGAGTTTGGTTTTCCGATTTTTATGCACATTAGAGGTGTTTCGGGTTGTTTTCGGATACTTTGGAAGTTCTCCATATCAATGGGTATTCATGATTTAGGGTTTAGGACTAGAATCATCCACACCAAATCAAGGAAAACCAAAAATAAGACATTTTCTATCACAAACAAAACAACCACGACAAGCATGGTTCAAAGGGGTCGGGGTTTCGCTTGGGCTTGGTTTAGGGTTCAAGGAAACTCAAGAAAAAGTTACTCCAAGTGTTTCTCAACATGGATTTAACAAGTTTTGGAAATGGATGAAGGTTTGGCCATGGAAAACACAAGTTTGAATCAAAACTCATATAAAATGTTTGAAATTTCGAAATCTAGGGCTTACCTTAGAGAGGTGAAAACGTCCCAATGGTAGAATGGATAGAAAGGTCTCGGCAAGAGCTTTCCAACGCATCTGAAATCACATAAAACGGACGAGAAACGAAGTCGGCGCAACGATTTCTTTCTCTCCTATTTTTTTCTCTCTAAGCTACGGGTTTGGGGGAGAAGATGAGAAGAAAAAATAAGATTTTTGTCTAAATTTGGCTTAATAAAGAAGATAGTGAATAGTGTTAGGATATTTAAGAATTCCGGAAATGACGCCTACGTCGTTTCTTTTACTTTTTGCTTTTAAAACGAAACCCGAAGCTCTTAAATTAATCTAAAGGTGATTAATAATTATTAATTGGCCCATTAATAATTATTAATGTCACCGAAACAAATTTAAAGTATTAAAACGATTTAAATGAATTTCGGACGAAAATAGCTACTAAAATCGAATTTACCAAATTTAAATTAATCTTAAAAGCTTTAATTAAAATAAATAAATAAAATAATAAATAATAATAAAAAATTACCCCCAAAAGTAACGGGACGTTACAGATTACTTCATTTGATATTATTGGATGTTCTTCAATTTTTTTCAAGACTCATAGCGGTGAAATAATATGCATTTGCTTTGTGTTTGATAATACTGAACACCTTTTAGGATTTAGAGTCGCGTATTTTTAATCGTAGCATTTCCCTACATAAATGAAGATATAACTTCAATAGTGAAAGGGAGGGCACATATCGCGATATCTGTGACCTAGTGATTCTTTCAAAAGCATCTCCCACAGCTATAATTCATTTTTCACACTCTAGCTTCTCAAATTTTCCCTTTGTATCTATGATTGGTCTTCCAACAATCAATTGGCAACTAGATCTACATCTCAACTGTATTTCTGTGATCCATTCAACTTTCACATCATTCTTTGCATTGTTGCACTATTGAATCTCCTTGGGGTGAGTTTAACTTAATCTTTATCTTCAATCTTTGTAGGTTAGTGATAAATGTATGAAAATATACTTAATTTGTGCTTAATTGTAAAATAAATTAATTTTTAACTTAATATTTTCATTGATTTAATTGAATATTTTGAATATGAGAATATAAGGTTTTAAGTTGATTTATTTATTTTTGTAGGTAAAATACTGCTTTTGGTGGAAGTTAGAAATTAATTAGTGAAGAAAATAAAAAAAATAAAGGAAAAAGGCTTTATTATCAGATAATCACACGTGGCGTGCCTTCATTATTTATCAGAATCAAATCCTATGAACTTGCGTCGCACTGGATTCGACATCCCCAACCATTTATCGTGTGATACGTGGAGAATAAGAAAAAAAGAAAACGCCTAAAACAGCGCAACAGTCCAATGAATCACTGTGCGCCACGTCAGCCAAACGTGTCAACACTCCTTTCCCCTACAGCGTGTGTGGGTGCATACGACGATGTCCCCTAATCAGCAGTTGCCACGTGTCGCGTCTATGCATTTTCCAGCTTTCAAATCTGTAGGCCCCATTTCTTTTCACCACCAAGTTTTATTTCCCCATAACTCCTTTCTCTCTCCCACATTTATTCTTATTTGCATTAAACTCCCATTTATTTAAACTTTTAATTTTTAGTTTTTTTAATATTTAATTTAGGAGTTACAATTTGACCCCTCAACTTGTATAAATAGGACCATTGCCACTCCGAAAATCACACACCCGGATAACCCCCAGATGAATGTACCACACAAAGGAGGAGTGATACCTCCGTCTGGTCGTGTTGTTTAGAATGGTTGTGTTGGAATTGAGGCCTCTAAAAGAGTTATCAAACGAAAGTCCCAAGGATCTTTCCTTGCAGTATAATATTAACAAAATTCTAAATGCATAAAATCGAATATTAACCCTTGTTGAGAAGTGTCTGGCTCTTCCTTGTTCTTCGATGGTTTCAATCCTGGGACCACCAAAAAGATCTTCCTCATTAAGCACAAAAGAGAATTGGTGTGTGGGCACTATCCTCTTTGGAAAAAGGAAGAGGGAAGAAAAAACCTCTTCCCTATACCCTGGGGGCGCGACAATGAGAGAGGGAGAGAAATTTTTTGAGCCTTCTCTTGGTTGCTTAACCGTGTGTGTTTTGGGGGTCACCCCAAAGGTCCTATTTATAGGAAAACCAAGACCTCAGAAAATCTTTGAATATCTTTTTAATTATTAAATAATTAATAAAGATATTCTAAAATATATTTTAAATAATTAAGATCTAATCTTATTCCATAATAAGATAATCCCATATCTTTTATTTAAATTTATCTTTATTAATTCAACATAACTATACCATATCTTAACCATTAAAATATTCATATATTTTAATTAAAATAAAATGCAAATAATTGTTTACCATTTAACCAATGGGGCGTGTGACCCTACCCGTGGGTCACACGCCCACCACGTCATCTTCATGACGATATTGGGCATTTTATTTTCCTTTTTATTTAATAGAAAAATTCCATTAAATAAATAAATAAATAAAACTCTTTTTATTTATTTCCTCTTTAATTTGACTTCTTCAAATTAAATATTTAAATAGACTCCTCTATTTCAATCCCCATTAATTTTTGACAACTTCAAAATTAATTTATTTAAATAAACTCCTCTATTTAATCTCTATATTATATAATTAAATAGACTCCTCTATTTAATAAATAATTAAATAGACCCTTCTATTTGATTTCACCATTAATTAAATAATTAAATAGACTCTTCTATTTGATTTTATTTAATTAATTAAATAGACTCCTCTATTTGTATTTGCCTTAATTGATTTGACAACTTCAAATCAAATGCTTGAAATCGTTTTTCATAAGAAATTAATCATCATTGATTTATGTTCTCAATTACATGCGTTAACTCGGAGGGACCTATAGGACTAAGCTCCAATGATCTAGAATTGCATTGATTGAACTCCTTCAATCAATTAATTCTTATTCATTAACTCCTAGATAACTCCACTAAATATCTAGAGTTACACTCTTAGTACTATAGACATAGTTATGTCCATTTGGCTAATATCATTAACTACACATTGATCCTTCACAAGTTAGTTCGTATCCATGGATAAGTGTTTACACCGTATTAACCTCCATGATACATCTTTTTCCTTAAGCTCAACAGATTCTCTAATGAAGAACCATACATAATCTCCATTATGCGTCTTTAACCTTTTCCTTGATCAGAGGAATATGGGGCCCCGCTGTTCAAGACCGAATCAGTCCATAAGGGAACTACTTATCTATTTTCCTATATGGAAAAGAGTGAATTCCAATTCCTTTGTAATTACGTTTCCAGGTATAAGCAAGATGCAATCCCCAAAGTGGGAGGCATATTGAGCGAACTATAATGAGTCACTCTCACCTATGCAAATCAAAGGTTTATCTCTTGCGAATAGGAGTTCGTAATCCACTCAGGATTAAGATCAATTGTACATGATCAACCGATTGATAAACGAAGTGTCTTTCAATAATGGCTTTCCCAGAAGATAGTAAGTTTATCTTAGTCCAGTCTACTACAATCTCTATTGCAGCAACACCCCCACTCACATGTCTCTACATGAGCGATCCAGATGAGATCACTTGGGCTAATTCATAAGTGGGCCGTGTTAGTGGTGTTACTAGAAATAAGGCACCCAACCTTTATTCATGTACCACAAACTATTGGAGTTACACTTAAGTGAATCTTCCCGCATCATATGCTCACTTTAAGTTATCATAAGTAACTCTTGATCTTATGATGGATTACATTTATTAAACTACTAATAAATGACAATGTAAATATTACTAATTAATATTTTCTTTATTTATAGTTTAATTGGATTACATAAGATTTAGGGCAGAAACCCCAACAGGTTGTGCCATTACAAACGCAACCAAGATGTTGAAAGAGTTTAGAAAGCATGCTCCTAATGAGTTTGATGGAACATCGACAGATCCAGGAGTGGTAGAGAGATGGATAGCATGAGTGGAAAAGGCCATTGGATATATTTCCTGTCTGGAGGAGCTGAAGATTCATTGTGGAACCTATTTACTGACAGATGACGCAATGACTTGATGGGATTCTACATTACAATCCTTGGCCCCGGTGGGCAAGTGTCGTAGGAGAGATTTCGTGAGAAGTTTTTGAGAAATGCTATCCTGAGGACACCCGAGACCAGTTTGAGGTGAAGTTCCTTTGACTTAAGTAGGGAGAATGGTATGTGGTGGAATATGAAAGGGAATTTGACAGATTATCCCGTTTCGCCACAGGTCACATTATAACACCCGAAAGTAAGAAGAAACGATTTATAGTGGGTTTGTGATCAGAGATTCGAAGACAAGTTAGTACGTTATGTCCGGCTCCTTATGCTAATGCATTAGACTTTACTTTAACACTGGATATCGCCTTGGCTGATAGAAAGGCGAAACAGGTAATTGTGGGACAGTCTTCTTCGGGTAAGAGGAAGGTTGATGAGTTTTCACAGGGACGTGATCATCATCAGCAGTCTCGCACGGTCTCCAATAGAGGTGGGGGCCAATCTTTTCAATAGAGGATTTCGGGAAATCCTCTACCGTTTTGTCAACTCTGTATCGGTCATCATTTGGGGGAATGTTACAAGCTTATGAAATGTTATAAATGCGGTCAGCTGGGACATATTGCAAACCGGTGTTTGGCAACACAACTACCGCCTCAACGGGGTAAGCAGACTCAAGGCCAGGGGCAGGATCGAGGTTGAGGCCAGACTAGGCCTGCTCAGTAGCAACAAAGACTTCCACTAGCTCTACACCCACATTATGCGCTGCAGTAGCTGGGTCGAATCTATGCTGCGACTCGTGAGAATGGAAAAAATGCTGGTATGATGGTCACGAGTACTATATCTGTTTTAGGGCATTCTTATGTATATTTTTACTTGGGAGCCAGTCATTCATTTATTTCTATGGATTTTATGGTGCATGCTACTTTGATGACTGATCCTTTAGGGTATGACTTGTATTGTCAACTCCAATTGGAAAGTCTATAATGGTTAATCGAGTTGTGTACACTGGGGAACTCAGCATATCAGGCTATGACACATAGGCTATGTTAATTGTGATGCCTCTAACTGATTATGACATAATTTTGGGCATGGATTGGTTGTTAGCCAATCATGCCACGATTGATTGTGAAAGAAAGAAAGTGGAGTTTGTAGGCCCGGGTGGAGGCAAAGTTTGCTTTCGGGGCTCTAAGGGAAAAGTGACACCGGTTATTATATCAGATCTCCGAGCTAATGCGTTGATGCAAAAGGAGCTTGGGGTTATCTTACAAAAATGGTTGATACCTCGATAGAAAAGGTAATTCTTAGTAGAGTACCCGTTGTACGAGAATTTTTAGATGTTTTTCCTGATGAGTTACCCAGTTTTCCTATGATGGAGAATTTTCAGATGTTTTTCTTGATGAGTTACCCGGTTCCAAGGCACCATATAGAATGGCATTGGCTGAATTGAAGGAGCTCAAGGTGCAACTTCAGGGACTCCTTGACTTAGGGTTTATCCGCCCAAATGTTTCTCCTTGGGGTGCACCGATATTGTTTGTCAAAAAGAAGGATGGGTCGTTGAGGCTATGCATAGACTACCTTGAGTACAATCGGGTGACGGTAAAGAACAAGTACCCTTTGCCTCGTATTGAAGATCTTTTTGATCAGTTGAGAGGGGCTACGATATTTTCTAAGATCGACCTTCGGTCAGGGTATCACCAGTTGAGGATAACCGATGAGGATATTTTGAAGACGACATTCCGAACTCGATACGACCACTATGAGTTTGTGGTCATGTCATTTAGATTGACGAATGCCCCCGCAGAATTCATGGATCTTATGCATACGGTATTTAGGAAGTTCTTAGATCTTTCGTCATTGTTTTTATTGACGATATTTTGGTGTACTAAAAAATGAGGAGGTGCATGCGACTAATCTCGAGAAGGTGTTATCGACACTGAGGGCTGAGAGACTTTATGTGAAGTTCTCAAAATGTAAATTTTGGGTAAAAAAGTTACCTTTTTAGGGCATGTGGTGTCAAGCGAGAGCATATCGGTTGATCCTTCAAAGATGGAAGCGGTTAGTAGTTGGCCTCGACCAACTAGTGTAGCTGAAATCTGAAGTTTTCTTGGGCTTGCAGAGTATTATAGAAGGTTTGTATAGGACTTCTCTAAAATTTCATCTCCACTAACATAGTTGACTAGGAAGGGTGTGAAATATGTGTGGTCAGAAGAGTGCGAGCAGAGTTTTGAGGAGCTAAAATATAGACATGTTACCGCCCTGGTTTTGACATTGCTTAATCATTCTGGTGGTCTTACAGTTTATAGTGATGCTTTGTTGCGGGGTATAGGGTGTGTGCTTATGCAACATGGTAAAGTGATAGCATATCCATCCCGATAATTAAAGGAACATGAAAAGAGATATCTGACCTATGATATGGAGTAAGCAACGGTAGTGCATGCTTTGAAAATATGGCGCCATTACTTGTATGGAGAGAAGGTGACGATCTTCAGTGATCATTAGAGCTTGAAATACTTTTTCACTTATAAAGAGTTGAATATGAGGCAACGTTGGTGGCTGAAGCTAGTAAAAGATTATGATTGTGATATCCAGTACCACCCGGGAAAAGCCAACATTGTTGCTGACGCTCTTAGTAGGAAGACGTCACATACCGCGACACTTTTGATGCATCAGGTACGACTTCGTTGGGAAATCGATCGGGTAGAGATTGCATACCTCACTACCGAGGTTACAACAGGTCTAACAAGCTTAACAGTTGGCCCTACTCTTAGACAACGAATGATTGAGGCCCAGCGAGGTGAATCTCATTTGGCCACAGGATTCGCGGAGGTGGAGTCTAGCCTAACTGGACATTTTACTTTCTCCACAGATAACGCGTTAATGTATCATAGGCAATTATGTGTACCCCTAGGGTAAACTTTTCGGCAAGAGTTGTTGGAGGAAGCTCATAACTCTATATTTTCGGTGCATCTGGGTAGTAACAAGATGTATCGGGCCTACAACAACATTATCGGTGGCCATGGATGAAGCGGGAGGTAGTGGAGTGTGAGAATAAATGTCTTGTGTGTCAGCAGGTTAAGGCACTTAAGTGGTGTTCGCCGAGTTTGCTTCAACCGTTGAGTTTTTCTGAGTGGATTTCATTACCGACTTACCAAGGACACACTATAAGAAAAATGAGAATAGGCCACACTAACCATTTTAATAGGTGACGCAATAAAATAAAAAAGCGGATGAACAGTTCTTTTTTAAAAGAAAACGAAAACCACGTCACCCATTCCTTTAAACAAAATTGCGGATGAAGATTAGGGGAAAAAAAGAAAAAGAAACCCTCTCGCTCTCTCCCAAATCATTCAAACCAAATAGCTCCTTTGATAGTTCTCATTCGCTCGACGAAATCTCTCTCGCGATTTCTCCTTTCATATCTGATACAATTTCTTTTGTCGTTCCCCATCACGAGTTCTTCATTCGCTCGACTAAAACCCTCGCCGTCGCATCGAGAATATCTTCGCGATTTCGTTTTCGTGTGAAGCTTCATTGTAAAACCATATCTATTGAAAATCGAAACCACAAACCGCAGATCTGATCAAAGTTACCAACAACACCACTCAAAGGTTCCGTATGCTGTTCATTCGAAGAAACTTCTTCAGATCTAAAGTAGATCTGATTCTTGTCGTTCGTTCGAGGTGTTTTTCGTCAGCTATTCAGGTCAAGTTTACTATTTTTTCAATAAATACAAATCAAGTCTCTGAAATTAGGGTTTTCATCAGATTCTCAATAAATTCAGATCATCTCTGAAAATGAAACTTACTTGTATTTATATGTACAAATCTTTCAGGGTTTGGCAGGAAGTTCATGTGCTCGTCATCGTGAGCATGCTTGCCTATTTATGTTTTCTCGAGCAACTCCTGATGTATGTTTCCTTTACCTTTTCTTTTATAGATCTTTTATTAATTATGCGTTCTAGATGATTTTGTTAATGGAATTTTTCTGTAATTCTTGGTTTGGATTCTTATATATTTTTGGAATCGTTATTTATTTTTTAAACTTTCATTTCTTGTTTGATATCTATGATTTTATCTACATGGAACATTATCCATTAAGAGTAAGGGAATCACTGTCTTGATTCTTCTTTCAGTTTCAATTTCAGTTTTTTATTTTTTATTTTTTGTATTTGTTTATCCTGAATCAGTTTTCCTTTTACTGCACTTTCATTGGGTAGAAGGAATTTTGAAGCTTGGGACAAAGGACAATTTTTGTTGTAATGAAATGAACTATTTTCTTTTTTTCCCCTTGATTTTTTGTTTATGTTTTCTGCTTTCAATTGTACCTATATTTTGCATACAGGCCGTTGACAACGCTTAGAGATGATGTGATTCTAATAATTCAGGATATTGAAGACAATGATATATCGCGTGCAGGTTTTTTCGATAGATTTTCTTTTCATATCTCATTAGGTCATAGTAGCAATGAGGTTGATTAAGATTGTTTTGGGGAAGGTGTTCAGGCTAAATCAATTGTTGAGAAAGGTTATTGGGATGATCTTTTTCCTCTTTAAGGGGGAGGCCATGTGCTTTTGCAGTTTCAGTTTTTGCTCAGTGATGATAATTGTACCCGAGTTTGAATGATGGTACTCTCTTTATCTTTTCTTTTTCTCTTAAAAAAATTGTCGCTTTTGATCTGATTCGTTCATCGTTGTCTCTTTCCTCTCAGTGGTGTTACTACAATTATAGATAGCTAGTAATCACTTTGTTATTACTTGATATATTTTCACCTTTCTAATTAAGTATTTTGTGTCATGATAGATTAAGATGATTCCCTATTTATAGTTTCTTATTATTGATCTTGATGGTTAGAGCTGATTTTGTTTAGTTTTTGTGACTAATTTTATGAATATAAATGGATGTTACTACACTTATATTTTCAAAATAGAGAGGCCAATGAAGTCGAGGAGAAAATGAGCAGGCACATGAAAGAGATCAAACCAGTAAGTTCAGAGGACCACTTGAAAATGTAACTTCATCCTTTATGAGGCACATTTAGATTTTTATCATCGAAACCGCAATCAATGAACTAATTTTAATGGAATGGAAGTTCAATATGACATGTTTTTTCTTAATTAAAAATGCTATTCAATCTATTGTATTTCACTATGAAAAGAAAATTGTTAATATTTTTGCTCTTTAGGCCTTAAAAATTACAATCATGATCGGGTTCGGGACTCTTGTACTTTTTACAAGAAAAAGGAGAAAAAAGGTACGTGAAAACTTTCAAGCTATAATTTGTTTCATGCTTTTGTTCCATTATATGTTTGGACTTTTACATTTCATAAATTTTCAAGCATCTAATATACTAACTCAGCGTCAAAGAAATGAGAAGGCAAAGACTGCATAATTATTTTAGATAACCTGATCATGCACCTTATAAACCTGTTATTTATCATCTTCCTCTCCTTCCCAAAATGAAAATAGTATCCATAAAATGATCCAAGTGGCAAATATATACTGGCCATTTTCGGAATGAAAAATGCATTAATCTGTTTCCTTTATCTATTTTACCATTTTTCCTATGATTTTTTTTTCTCCATAAAAATGGTTACTTCAATTAAAGGAATTAAAGTCCCTTTATAACAAGAAAAGTGTGCATTTGCAACTTGATAGAACACTATAAGAAATAACAAGATGGTTGTTTTCTAGGCATATGGTTTTAATTTTTTATATTTTTAAGTCTCTCTCTCATCCCCACTTGATATTTAGTATGATATAGCCAGTTCAATTTGAATGACTCTTACCCCCTCTAACTCTCTATTTATAACCACTCCTCTAACAAACTCTCATTATTTACTACTATGTCTTCAAGGTGTGGATCATGATCTATATAAATAAGGAAAGTAAGATAAACATAGAAACATGATATCTAATAATTACTAGCTTGAAATATACTCTAAAAAGTTCAATTTATCTTTTCTTCAAGCACTTCTCTAATGCTAAAATGATAGGAGCCAATAGCCTGCTGGACAAATCATAGTTTGATTTAGATATGCTTCCATTGGGTTGGCTTACTGATACAGGTCTATAATTTTATAAAATCTTGTTTTATTTTAGATGGCATTAAGATTGAATAAATTGAAAATGATCGTACATTGAGAGTAGACTAACAATATCAGACATTCTGAGTAATAAGTTTGTTCTTACTCCTAGTCCTAGTTACCAGCAAAGAAGTCTTACCAGGTGAGACAAAGAATTGCATACAATTGTCTATCTTGTATGATTTTTTTTAATCAAACAATATTCTTAATTGTAATGTGTTTCACAAACTAATTATGAAATAAATTTATCTAATAATCATTAGATACATAAATGATCTGATATTTGAGCTGCAATGAATTAAAATAAATGGAATTGTGCAAACCATTTATTTTGAACTTTAGAAGTCCCAATCATAGATGATTAATTAGCTTCAAGAGTTATCTTTTTATAGATTGCATGAACGTTAATAATTGCAGTTTTGTTTGTTTTACAATAGAAAATTTAGATTCACTCGAAAGCCTTCATAGAAGCTCTAACCTTAATCTAAATGAGCAAAGAACTCAGGTAAGTGTATAAATTTTAGTCTATTAGACAGCCTTGGCAGAGACTTGGTGAGGCATAGTTGATATTTTTGTTATGGATAGAGAAAAAATTTGTAGTCTTGTCATCTACTTTGCCCTTTCTTACACATGTTTTAACAGCTTCTAATTTAAATATTTACGGCCGATTGATTTTTTCTTTGGTGTTTTTTCATCGACTTCCTCTTATTTTCTCTACTGTTAACTCGAGCAAATATTAGGATTGATGGTCCTCTGACTTGCTTACTATTTAATTATCTATGTTCTTCTTGCCATTAGGCTTTGGGTATTCCTACTGGTTCCCATGGAGCATTTTGTGATTACCAAGTCGATGCAATTACTGTGGAGATGTCCCCCAAATTTTCTCTTGATGGCAAGGTCAAGCGTAATGAATTCATATCACGAGGAGGCCGGTCAGAGCTCATTTATGACCCAAGGACTTCAATCTATATAACATTTTTTTTCCTTGTGCAAGGCTGATCATAATATGAATTAATTTTTATTCAAGGGTTATCATCTCTGGGTTTAGCTCGACGTCAACCTCTATTTCCTATAGTCTACCACTTTCCTTTAAAAAAAATTATCCATGTTTTTTCTTTGTAGTCTGCTCTTAGTGGAGGGGAAGATAAGGGATGGTATCTGATTTTTTTTGTATTCTTCTTGTGATGGTATCTCATTCCCAACAACTGGTATCGGAAAATTAATTTTCTGAAATCATCAGAAGTCATAGCACACAAATCATCGACGTGGTAATGTTGACTTCTATCTTTGTTGTTTAAGATCTAAGCAAATATTATGACATCCAATGTTTGGTCAAACATTCTGTTTTGTGTCAACATTCTGTTTTGTGTGTAGATGAAGAATATGCCATCAACGTTTAGTCAAGAAGAACTAGATGAAGTCAGGGGTGAGTGGGCTGAGTTCGTGGCAGCTCAATTAGATTAGGTAATACTTTAAGTACTTTTGTGACTATTTTATATATATCGAGTGTCTTAAGATTCCAAAAGTGGGAAGTGTTTTAAATGGAATTCCCATATTTAGTATAATGGTATGATTCAATTGATAAAGTTAGTTTTTAATTTGAACTTTTTGAAAAGTGATAAATAATTAGAGAAGAGGAAGAAGAAAACTCAATGGCCTTTTTAAGTTAATAGCCTTTGTTGGCCACACATTATAAAAAGCTTTTTTTTTAGTGTGTGTCTTCTCTTTAACCCATATGCCATGTCATGCCATGCCATGCCTAGCTAGCTTCCTATATCTACTTACTTACCTATGGAAGGATTATATTTATATTTGAACAAAAGAACAAATTCGGGTTACCTCCTAGAGTTTTTCTTTGTGGGCTTGTTATTGTAGCATTGGAGGTTGTAATTTCTCGATCTTGCAGGAAGGAAGTAACCATTGTTATTAAAACTTAAGGTAACCTTAAAAATCCATTTTCTCCTTTCTTATTTACAAATTTTGGCTTCCATTAAAGTAGCATTGTTAGCTTAAGAAATCATTTCTTGAAACCCCTTTAAAACTTATTGTTTTAGGGAGGGAAAGAGAGATCAAGCTAACCCCAACCTTGGCTTTGAACTTTAGAAACTAAAAAAAAAAAAAAATAACCATTGATCCTTGAAACTTTTCTTATTTCAATGGTGGGATAAATATCAATTTTCTTTTGCTAATTGTTCTTGAAGCTTAAACCTTTTGGTTTAATGCCTTTAATTTGGTATGTTTTGTTTAGATTAAGGAACCAACTCTTTCTTTTCCTTTGACTGGCCATCATGCTCTTTCCCTCCTTATTGTGTTTGTGTGTCATGCTACTTGTGTTTATTTTATCGAAAGTTTCACTAGTAAATTTGATTACTGGCAATTATTGTTCATATCGACATCGTGTGGTATTTCTTTGGCCATGGCCACCAAGAGAATCATTCATGGATATGGAAGGGATTAGTTTCTTGGTATATTAAAATCTCTAAAAGCATGTGTTCGTCTTTATTTTTTCAACTTTGGAATAATGAATGTATGAAGATTTTGTCCATACATGTGTTAATTTGAATATTTTGTCCTTACCTTGCAGCTTTGGAAGTAGTGGAGCAACGGTTTTGTTGGTCATCCCTTTTCCATTTCACACCAAAACCCACTTTCAAGCTCAGCCCTTTTCTTCTTTTTGCTTAAGATGGAAGAAAAAGGTTTTTTTTTCTTTTTTTTTTTCAAAATTTTCTCTAGCTTTTGTATGGCAGTGAGCTTATTTTGGCATGAAATTTCTGATCTTTGTCTCGGCAAGCCTGCTTTAAAGCCTGGTTAATGTTGTTAAATGGTTTTTGGTGGAGGTTTAGAAGTAATTATTTTTTGTGTAATAATATTCTAGTTTTTGAGAAGCATCATTTGTAAATATTGTACTTTAAATTTGTGACGCATTCTTGTTATTGTATATAAAGTTTGTGGCTATTTCTTGTAATATGAGCATGTTACCTTTTAGTATGTTAGATTGATCAATATAGGGTTCATAGGTATTAGAAAGTCACTAAATGGTGGTATTATTAAATTATAATTTTTTTTCTCTAATTTGTTACTTTTGATGACGAGAAATACAGTCACCTTTTTAACAGGAAAGCGTAATTTTAAAAAAAAAAATATTTTTTAACAAAAGGTGACGGGTAAAACAGGTAACCTTTACGAATAGGTGACCGGTTTTACGCGTCCCCTATTGAAATAGGTGACGGGTAAAACGGGTCGCCTTTATGAATAGGTGACGGGTAAAACGGGTCGCCTTTATGATTAGGTGACGGGTAAAACGGGTCGCCTTTATGATTAGGTGACGGGCAAAAGGGGTCACCTATTGGAATAGGTGACGGGTAAAACGGGTCACCTATTGGAATAGGTGACATTTTTTGAAGTCACCTATTCGAATAGGTGACGGGTTTTTTTGCCCGTCACCTATTTAAATAGGTGACGGTCAAAAAACCGTCACCTATTCGAATAAGTGACGCCAAAAAAACGTCACCTATTCCTAAAATTCTTATAATGACACTCAAGGGGTTCGATACGATTTGGGTAATTGTTGATCGATTGACCAAAATTGCTCATTTCGTACCAGGGAGGATAACGTACTCAGTGGAGGCATGGGCTCAGCTTTTTTTGAAGGAGATTGTACGTTTACATGGTCTGCCTGTTAGAATCGTTTCTGATCGAGATACATGCTTTATTTTCAAGTTTTAGTAAACTTTGCATAGGAACCCGACTCAAGTTTAGTACAGGTTTCCACCCTCAGATTGATGGGAAAATGGAACGTGTTAACCAAATACTGGAAGTCATGTTGAGGGCTTGCATTATGGATTTTGGTGGTAATTGGAGTACTCATTTGTATCTTGTGGAATTCGCCTACAATAACAGTTTCCAATCCTCGAGAAATTGCCCTTTTCGAACCACTATATAGGAGGAAGTGTCGGTCACCTATTCATTCGGACGAAGTGGGAGAACTTAGACTTTTGGGACCCGAACTTGTGGAAACAACGTGTGAGAAGATCAGTTTGATACGGGAGCGAATGCATATCGTACAAAGTCGGCAAAAGAGTTATGCCAATACCCGTTGAAGTGCATTAGAATTTGTGGTGGGAGACCACGTTTTTCTTAAAGTTGCACCTATAAAGGGTGTAATGCGGTTTGGTAAAAGAGGAAAGCTTAGTCCACGGTTTATTGGGCCTTTTGAGATCTTGGACCGAGTTGGGAAGTTAGCCTACCAATTGGCATTACCACTTACTCTCTCAACGGTGCACATTGTGTTTCATGTGTCGATGCTCCGGAAGTGTGTGGTCAATCCGTCACATGTCATTGACTTATAGCCTATTGTGTTCGATGAAAATTTGACATACGAGGAAACACCGGTGAAAATCAAGGCAAGCGAGCAGAAAGTTCTGTGAAATAAAACGATTAACTTTGTAAAGGTTTTATGGAGGAATCAGTTGACGGAGGAAGCTACTTGGGAGCTCGAGAATAGTATGAGAGAACGTTATTCGTTCTTGTTTTCCGAAGCTTGATTTTGTGAGGACGAAAAATTTTAAGGTGGCGAGACTGTAAGGCCTCAGGTTTTAAAAGAGGTTAATTGAATTACTATTTATATTTAGTATGTTTGTGTATTAGGTGTTAAGCAATTAGGAAATTCATTTCTATCCTTGATTTGATTATTTGATGGCTAACTATAGTTAAAAACTAACCAAGGGTATATAATTTCAAAGAAGGCAAATTTTAACCATGGTTTAGTTATGGAAAAGGGTTAATTAGTAATTAGATTTTGAGCAAGGGTTTGTTAGCAAAGGGAAAGTATGGATGGACCTTGGTGATATAAGAGGAGGTGGAGGGATCTTGAAGGATAGGTTAAGAGGTGGAGAGGTTTAGTTGCAATTATTTAGTTTTAATTTTCAAAAAACTTAAATGTATAAAAGGATAAATTAAAAAAAATAAAAGGAAAAAAGAAACATTTCCTCCCCACTTTCTTCTTCTCCACCATCCCCCCCCCCCCCCCCCCCCCCCTCTCATTTCCTCTCTTGGTGATTTTTGCTTCCTCCTTCAATTTCTCTTGAAAATTTGTTGAATCAAGTTGGGTTTTGTTGGTTTATGATAGAATTATCATCCTAGGAAGGTTCAAGCAAGGATCAATTGGTTTCAATAAGATTCAAGGTAAGATTTCAAATTAGAAAATTCTAGGTTTTCATAAAGTTTTTGAGTTGTTCTTAGTTGGTGTTTTAAATCACTTTGGTTGTTTTCTTTCATTTTAAAATTCTGGAAATCTATTTACAAATGTTGATTACAAGCCTTAGGTTTCATTTTTTAGAAGTCTTTAGAGGATGGAAGACATGGATGGATTTAAGCTTTCAAAACTCCATTAATGGTGGTTTTTCCAAGCTTCTAGTTTTTTTACAATTTTTGGGTTTTCTTGCCTTTTATTTAAGAACTCTAAATTTTGGAATTTATGAGTGACTATATATATATATATATATATATATATATATATATATATATATACTTATGAAAAACACCTTAGAAGAACAACCCAATGATTTTATGATAAATCTTCTTTTGGCTGAAAATTAACCTTTAAAATGGTTAGTTTTGGGACTTTTTCCACTAACCGGGTTTGGGACTTTAAATATATGATATGGACTAAGCTACTAATTTTATTTAATGACTAAATGAGTTTGGAATGGTTTGATATAGGAGGAAGACAAGCATAAGCAAGTTTGGAGGTTATTTGTGAAGGTGAGAACAAAAAAGACTCAAAGTGGTGATGGTGGTGTTGTTTGTGGTTGTTGGTGGAATGGTGTGGGTTGAATATTGGATTTGATCATGGTAGGTTTGGGAACTCTTTGATGTATGAAATTTATGGGAATCAGAGGTTGTGAAAGATACGAAAGACGAGGGCTAAACTTGGCATATCATTGGCAATTCAGAAGAGCAGAATTTCCTTGAACCAACTTTTCTTTTGCATAACTATAAGCTATTCTTTCATGATTAATTTCATTTATTCACGTGGCAATTTAAAGATCGAGTCATATAGGAATTGGAATTTATTTTCATTTATGCACGTTATGCTTCAGATAGATGATCTATGAGTTTGCGTAGTCGAAAGGTCAAAAGAATAATCCTTGAAGTATGACATTATTTACTTGTTGTGTATTTTGATAAATTTCAAGTGAGGATAGAGTCATATACTGATTGGGAATCATTCTTACTTGTGTTCGTTGTGATAAAGTTACATTTCCAATGAGAGTTTTAAAGAAAGCTTGATTAATTGCATCCCATTTCATTCATGTATATCATGTGTTTGTTGAAATGCCATGGGGTCGTAACCTAAATAATGGTGACTGGTTATCGTGGCGGAAGTTGGGTAGCTCCGATGAGTTGTGTGGTGGATGGCCTGGATGCTAGATTGGCTATTACGATAGCCTGTAAGAGAATAATGAGCTACAGCTTGAGTGATTTCTATAATGGTTTGCGAAATGTGTGTAGTAAGACACGAGATATGAATACAGAAACAAATGATGATTAGAAAGCATAATGGAAAGTGGTATCAGTTTGAATGTTTTTGACTTGGTTTAGTCTCGAACTTGAAATGCCAACGATTTGATCAAACATATATGTCTTTGATTCCTAGCACATTTTCATACATTCTTAGTACTTGATTTTGTTTGAGCATATCATTCCGAGCATCGCATATCATGGCTTTAATTCTTTTTTCTTTCATAGAGTTTCATGCTCAAAGGTGCTCTATATCACCTTTCAAGCATTGGTAAGGGACGTGGCCGAGTTGCGGCAGGTGGTGCTCATTGATGCATCAGGATGGAAGCTTTTGGGTTAGGCCACGGGTCATGTGTAGCTTTTAATATGGAAGTGGTGTTTGGTCGTTTTCAGTTCCCGGTTTATGTCGTGTCTTTTGAAATGTTTGTATATAACTATGTATGTTGAAAAAGGGTTGTAAAAACTATTGTATACGGTGCACCATATACTTTCTTACGTTTTAAAATAACTTGATATTTTGAGAATGGCCGACGTGCCGAGAATTAATATAAAACAGGGTTTTCTTTTTAAAATTTTCTCTTCAACTTATGTCCAGGTTATTGATGTTTTGTGTTTTTATTTTAAACAAAGTTTGTTAATCCTAATGTAACGACCCGATTTTTCGTAAAATCCTTTAAAATAAATGCGTAGCGGAAAAACTTGATTTTACAAAAAACGGCATGGGTTCATTTAAAACTAGGATAAACCAAAACCTGTTTACAACCCAATTTTCAAAAAAAGCAATAAACCTGGAATGCGCATTCCATAATATGATGAAAATGCTAAAGTAAGTTTAAAAATTGAAAAATATATACAAATTATACAAACGCTCCATCGAGCTCAAAATGAAACATAATAAAAGTAATGAAATGTTTAAGAGAATTCAAGAATGCTCCACCCAAAACCACATATGTTCTTGTCCATTCATTGTCTTGCTAGGTCACGCGGCGCCACCTTCTCTATCTCGTCCTCTACCACGAGTCTTACCTGAAAAAAAATTGTAATTGTAGCAACATTAGCATAAAAATGCTAGTGAGAGTAAAATGAAAGCAAGTAATCCTATGAACAACATTTCATATCGGAAATCGTGTCCAAAGGCCTAGATTTCACTTTTACTACCCATTCCACATTCCAAAAATAGTCAACATACATAATATACTTTCTAAAAGTAACAATATCAAGACTTAAAGTAAAAGTACCCGTTATTACTAAGTCTTACTATACAAATCTAAAGATTATGAAATTGCATTACTAACTATTTTTCATCGTATCATAATACCGTATGGACCGAAGTCGACATACCACGTGCCATGTCACAAATCATCACACCATGATACCGTATGGAGCGTATCACATACTATCATGTTCCATATCACATAACCTCACACCATGATACCGTATGGAGCGTATCACATACTATCATGTGCCATATCGCATAACCTCGCACCATGATACCGTATGGAGCGTATTAACATACTATCATGTGTCGTATCACATAGCCTCGCACCAAGATACCGTATGGAGTGTATCACATACTATCATGTGCCATATCACATAACCTCGCACGATGATACCGTATGGAGCGTATCAACATACTATCATGTGCCGTATCACATAACCTCGCACCATGATACCGTATGGATCGTATCACATACTATCATGTGCCCTATCACATAACCTCACACCATGATACCGTATGGAGCGTATCAATATACTATCATGTGCCGTATCACATAACCTCGCACCATGATACCGTATGGAGCGTATCACATACTATCATGTGCCCTATCACATAACCTCGCACCATGATACCGTATGGAGCATATCAACATACTATCATGTGCCCTATCACATAACCTCGCACCATGATACCGTATGGAGCGTATCAACATACTATCATGTGCCGTATCACAAGTACCGTATAGAATCCATCAAGCTCCCTAGTAAGCTAGATAAAGTTCTAATAAACTACTAAAGAACATAAACCGCTTGAATTACACGAATCAATACTCAAGTGTAATTTCTAGCTACTTTGACTCGCAAATCACTTAAAGTTCCTTATTCATTCACTTTCATCTAAAGTCTCCAAATCATCTTACAAGACTTCCAAACCACTCATATTTCCTCTTTTACTTCCAAAACCCTAAGTACACCAAAACCACTCCACTCACATCCGAGTTTAAGTCTCCAACCAAGTATAACTTTCGGAAGTTAGTTCCCCTCTTAACCTCGATAAACAATAACGTAATGAAACATAATTCATTAAATTACTAACTTCCATTTTAAACTCACCTTAGATGTGAAATCCAAGCTTCCAAAGTGCCGGAGTCAAAGTCAAACAATCGATCACAAACCTACATATCAAATACAACTAACAACCATTAATTATCCGAAAATCGAGCAAACGACATCTAAACGCATAAAATGATGAAAACCCCAGATTTAAACCCAAAGGGACCCACGGCCCAACATGGAAGGGAGGGTTCGGGTTCGGTTTTCCGTCTTTTATGCACTTTTAGAGATGATTTGGGTTGATTAAAGACACATTGAAAGTCGAGATATCAATGGGTCACGATATTTTAGGGTTTTACATAATAATCGATTTCCGAAAAATTAAGTAAAACGTAAAATCATAGTAAACTAAACACCCTAATCTTAGTCAAGTGAGAGAAATTAACACGGGATAGGTTTTCAACTTAAATTTGATTTTAGGGTTTAGGGAAGTTTTTAAAATTGTGTAAAACGACTTCCTCGATTGAAATCTTCAAGCTTTGGTGTATGAATTTGAAGATTTCAATCTCAACCTCCATTAAAACACTATTCAAAGATTGAATTTGAAAACTTTGCCATACCTTGAGGTTTGTAGAAAATTGACGAAAATTTCGATTGCCAGGTTAGAAATGATCCTCGGGATGAGAGCTTTTCAACGGTACCAGAATTACGGCGATCTCCCGAGCAAATAAGTAAAGCCAATAAGAGGGGGGGTGGGGAGATGAGGGCTACGGCCAAAGGAGGAGGAAGAGAAAAGGAGAAAATGAAGGTTTTGACCAATAGTTGACTATTTAAGGATGAGGATGGTGAATAGTGATTTTTTAAGAAATTGGAAAATTACGTATACGTCCCTTTTAAATGATTTGATTAAATATACGAAACCCGATGATCTTAAAATAATCTAAAGGTGATTAATAATTATTAATTGGCCCGTTAATAATTATTAATGTCACCGAAACTAAATTAAAGTAGTATAAGGTTTAAAAGGTTTAAAAAGGTTTTCGAACGAAAATAACTACTAAAATCGAAATTACTAAGTTTAAACTAAGCTTAAATACTTTATTCAAAGTAAAAAAAAAATTTACCTCCAAAAGTAACGGGGCGTTACATTCTACCCTCCTAAAAGGGCTTTTCGTCCCCGAAAAGTAGGCTCCCTACGTGAAAGGTGAGGATACTTTGCCCGCATCTCGTCCTCACGTTCCCACGTAGCTTCCTCTGAAACTTGATTATCCCAAAGAACTTTAACCTAGTTTATAATTTTATTCCTCAGCACCTTTTGTTCTGTAGCAAGAATCTCCACTGGTACCTCTTCATAAGATAGACTAGCATACAATGTAAATGGCTCATAATCAATAATGTGTGAAGGGTCGGCCACATATTTCCTGAGCATGGACACATGGAACACATTATGCACTGTTGACAAGGCCGGTGGCAAGGCCAATCGATAAGCAACAGACCCAATCCGATCCAGGATCTCAAAGGGGCCTATAAAGCGAGGACTCAACTTGCCTTTCTTTCCAAATCTTATCACTCCTTTCATAGGTGCCACTTTCAGTAATACGTGGTCACCAACTTCAAACTCAAGTGCACTACGCCTCTCATCAGCGTAACTTTTCTGTCTACTCTTAGCCACTCTCATCCTCTCTCTGATAAGAGCAATGGACTCACTAGTCATCTGCACTAACTTCGGTCCCAGAAGTTTCCTCTCACCAACTTCATCCCAATGAGCCGGTGATCTGCACTTTCTATCGTAAAGTGCCTCAAAAGGTGCCATGTCAATGGTAGCCTGATAACTGTTGTTATAAGCAAACTCTACAAGATATAACTGAGTATCCCAACTACCACCGAACTCTAGAGCACAAGCTCTCAACAAATCCTCCAGAATCTGGTTGACCCTCTCGGTCTGACCATCTGTCTGAGGATGAAAAGCAGTACTGAAATCTAAGCCAGTGCCCATAGTAGTATGCAGACTCTACAAGAATTTCGAGACAAAACGGGTGTCTCGATCTGAAACAATCCAGACTGGAACTCCATGAAGTCTGATAATCTCCCTCATATACAACTGTGCCCATGTCTCAACAGGATAGGTTATCTTTCCTGGAATGAAATGTGCACTCTTAGTCAACCTTTCAACTATCACCCAAATGGTGTCATAACCCTTCGCGGTCCTCGGCAAGCCACTAATAAAGTCCATCGATATTTCTTCCCACTTCCACTCAGGTACGCTCAAAGGGTTAAGGTAACCAGGTGGACTCTTCCTCAAAGCCTTCACTTGCTGACATATCAAGCATTTACTAACAAAGTCAGGAACTTCCCGTTTCATCCCAGGCCACCAATAATGCTGTCTCAGGTCCCTGTACATCTTAGTACTACCTGGATGCACAGAAAAGATAGAACTATGAGCCTCCTCCAACAACTCTTTTCTGTAGGTCGATCCTAGAGGCACACACAACCTCCTACGATACATCAATGCATTATCAGTGGAAAAAGTAAAATGGCTAGGTTATTCGGACTATGCCTCACGAAAACCCTCAGCCAAGTGCTTTTCACCCCGCTGTGCATCTATCATTCTCTGTCTCAGAGTAGGGCCAACAGTTAAACTTGCCAAACTCACAGTAACCTCAGCTGTAAGAAAGGCTATCTAAGCTCTTTCCATCTCCCATCTAAGTCTCAGCGGAATAGTATTCAAAGCCGATACGTGTGATGACTTTCGACTGAGTGCATCAGCAACTACATTGGCCTTTCCCGGATGATACTGTATGTCACAGTCATAATCTTTCACAAGTTTTAGCCACCTCCTCTGTCTCATATTTAACTCTTTTTGGGTGAAAAAGTATTTGAGACTCTTATGATCGGTGAAAATAATAATCTTTTCACCATACATGTAATGTCTCCATATTTTCAATGCATGTACCACTACTGCTAGCTCCAAATCATGAGTCGGGTACTTTTTCTCATGATTTACTAAACTAGCGGAAATTTATTTAGTAAATTTATTAACATTTAATAACGGATCTATTAATATCATGCAAATTGTGATAAAACATGTAGATTCATGCTTTATTTTCGAAAATTAAACCGGTTTACTTACATTGAGTAATTAATGGAGAATCGGTTGGAGATTTCTTTACAGCATCAAATCCTCAGCAACACCGGATCTTCTACGCTATATCCCGATCGATCAAACGAAACCCGATTGTGGGATCAAACTTTAGAAGAAATTGGGAAGAAGAAAAATATTTTCTTCCCAATTTTGAATAGGGAAAATCGGCACTCAAGGGGGAAGAGGAGGAAAAGAGAATTCCGAATTTCTAAGGAATTTAATTGTATGATTTATGAATGACCCAAGCCTCCTATTTATAGGAAAATAGGAATCCTAATCACATTAGGATTAATCTATAGAGATAAATACAAAAAGAAAAAAGATTATCTCTTTCCTTTATCTTGCAATTTCGAAAATGCCATAGATAAATAAGAGATTATTTTCTTTTCTTTATTTTATTTATCTTGGGTAAATAAATCTATATAATTATTATAGGATATAATTCAAATAATTATCTCCTACAAATTATCTATGAAGGCCAAAATTAATAATAAATAATTAATAAATCAAATTTATTTAATTAATTATTTTGGGCCAATTTCAATTGGGTTCATTAATCCAATTGGGCTTGAAACTCTCTCTTAAATTAATAAGTCCAACTTAATTAATTTATTTATTAATTACCATTTAAATAAAATATTTTATTTAAACAATTAATATTTTCTCCTGACTAAATATTATCAAATTTATATTTAATTATTAATTTCCATTTAAATAATTTTCATTATTTAAATAATTAATAATAAATATTATAATTATTAATTTCCATTAAATAAACTCATTATTTAATTAATAATTTTATTGACAATATTTTATAATTAATTAATTAATTTTAATTATTAATTTCCGTTCAAATAAAATTAATTATTTAAACAATTAATAATTGTTAATTAATTTCAAATTATTAATTATCATTTAAATATACTCAATATTCAAATAATTAATAATATCTAATTAATAATATTTCATTATTAATTTCCTGTTTAAATAAACTCATTATTTAAACAATTAATAATGTTTATATTAATTACCGTTTAAATATACTCAATATTTAAACAATTAATATTGCCTATTTTAAGTAATTCACTTTACTTAAAATTTCCATTTCTTCTACTTGATTTCGCGACTACGATATTTGGGCTAGCATAGGGACCCGATGGACCTATATGATCATGGGCTTAATAATTAGTCAATTAATTGATTAACTCATAATCAGTTAATTACTTATTATCTAATTATGAATAATTCCACTATAGATTCATAGTTGAACTCCCCTCACTATAGATGAGTTATGTCCATTTAGTTTATCTTTATTTATATCTGTGATATAATCCTTCACGTGGAACCCTCATAATTACAGGCGGATAAATTTACCGTTTTGCCCCTGTAATTACCGCTTTATCCTTGTGTTCCCGCTGATTCTCCAATGAACTTTATCTTTAGTCGAACTAGAGATAAGGTACTTCTGTGATCAATAGAAGTCGTGGCGCCACTTGTTCATGTCTCGAATCAGTACATCAAGGGAGTTTCCTAAAGTTCCTAAAATGTTTAGGTATCGCACTGATACTGTTAATTTATAGGAAAGTTATGAATTCCATCTCGTGAAAATGAGTTCCCAGCTACTTATCTAGTCATGTTCCCAAAACAGGAGTGTATTGAGCGTTCTTACAGATCGCTCTCAACTATGTGAATCAAAGAACATAACTCCACAAATAGGAGTCCACATTTCACTCAGGATTGAGATCTATCACGGTTGATAAACTTAGTTTGATATTCGATCATTTCTCATAAACGGTACTAAGGAGAAATTTGATCGAACATCGTGGTCCTGTCTTATACAATCAACATTGTATATGATACTTCCATTTCATGTCTCCCACATGAATGATCAGGATTAGATCATTTGTCTATAAACAAAATGCGAAGCTATCAACAGTGTTACCAAGATAAGGTTCCCAAACGTTATCCATTTACTGTAGACACTTTTAAGTTACTCATCTCGACTTTAATCCTCTCGTATGACTCACATACTAAGTCGTGATTTCATAAGAGTAACTTAGGGTTTACTATTTGAATGTTTGATATTAATATATTTCCATATATTCCTAATATCGTTAATTGAATCAATCTAGATAATATAAAGAACTTATGTTTATTTATTTAATTTATTCTAAATAAATTATTATTATTAAATAATTATAAATTCTAGGATACCATTCCTAACACAAAACACATCCCAAACCCTTCTTGGATGCATCAGTATACACTGTCAAACCCCCAGACTCATCAAGTGATACTAAAACTGGGGCCGATACAAGTCGTCTTTTAAGCTCATCAAAGCTATTTTCACACTCGTCAGTCCACACAAAATCAACCCCCTTTTTCGTCAAATGAGTCAAAGAGGATGCAATCTTGGAAAAATCTTGCACAAATCGTCTATAATAACCTGCAAGTCCAAGAAAACTCTGTATCTCAGCCACATTAGTAGGTCGGGGCCAACCACTAACGGCTTCCACCTTAGAAGGATCAACAGAAATCCCTCTACTAGATACTACATGCCCAAGAAAAGCCACTTCCTTCAACCAGAATTAACATTTAGAGAACTTCGCATACAACTTATGAGCTCTTAAAGTCGATAACACCTTCTCTAAATGTATAGCATGTAACTCCTCAGTCCTTGAATAAACAAGGATGTCATCAATAAACACTATCACAAAGGAGTCAATGAACCTCTTAAACACTGTATGCATCAGGTCCATAAAGACTGCAGGAGCATTAGTCAAGCCAAAAGACATGACAACAAACTCATAATGACCATAACGTGTCCTGAAGGCAGTCATGGGAATATCCTCATCTCTAATTCTCAACTGATGATATCCCGATAGAAGATCTATCTTCGAAAAGACAGTAGCTCCCCTCAGCTGATCAATCAAGTCCTCTATCCTGGGCAAAGGATACTTGTTTTTCACTGTAACTCGATTCAGCTCCCTATAATCAATACATAATCTCGTGGAGCCATCTTTCTTCCTTACAAACAATACCGGAGCTCCCCAAGGTGATACACTTGGGCGTATAAACCCCAAGTCTAAAATTTCTTGCAACTACCTTTTTAACTCTTTAAGTTCAGCTGGTGCCATACGATAAGGTGCCTTGGACAATGGAACGGTCCCAGGAATCACCTCTATCTGGAAGTCTAACTCCCTCATAGGTGGAAAACCAGGTAACTCATCAGAGAAGACATCAATGAAATCCCTCACAACAAGTACAGAAGCTAAGGTAGTCACACTAACAGACATGTCCACTACACTAGCTAAATAACCCCAAGCACCGTCACTCAAAAGTACTCTAGCCTGGATCACCAAGATAACTGCAGGTGTCACCCTACCTCGGGTCCCATGAAATCGAAAATTAGTCCCACATGGACCAACGAAGTCTACCACTTTCTCACTACAACCGATGTTGGCGTGATTGGCTGACAGCCAATCCATACCCAAAATAATATCAAAGTCAGACATCGGCATCACAATCAACATAGCATGCAGAAAGCAACCCATAATACACAAATCATCAGTATAAACCACTCTATCAACAATCACAGATTTCCCGAGCGGAGTAGTAACATGCAACTCATGTCCTAACGGCTCTGAATCAAAGGCAGCAGACTCAACAAACTCGACAGAAATAAATGAGTGACTAGCCCAGAATCAAATAGTACAAGAGTAGAGTGCCCTAATACCGACAAAGTACCTGTATACCTCAGATACCTCAGCATCCTCTAGAGTAGTGGCAAAGACACGTGCCTGCTGTCGTGTCTAGGGCTATGCCTGAACTGCTGGTGGTGCTCTCTACTACTGAGTAGGCCTAATCTGGCCTCTACCACCTGCCTGACCACGGCCCTGACTCTGTCATTGGCCCTGTCCCTATCCTCGACCCTGTCCCTGTCCAGAACTCTGACCTTGTCCTGAGCTCTGGCCCTGACTCCCACGCTGCTCTGGTGTCTATAATCTAGGACAAAATCGTCTAACATGTCCGGCCTGTCCACAATGGTAACACTTCTGCACATAACACTGACCCAAGTGGTACCCAGAACAATCAGGACAATAGGGCAAAGAAGGGGCTCGATCACTAGACTGACCTGAATGGAACTGAGGTCCTGTCTGTCCCTTGCCCCTACCTGGAGCCTGTCTATGTGATTGTGTCCCTTGACCAGGGAGGTCGTCCACAGCCTTCCTCTTCCCAGAAGAGGTCTGAGCAACGATCGCATTGGCCTTTTTCTCAGAATCACCAATATCTAAGGCCAAAGCAGCAGTAAGAGCATCAGCATACGTACCAGGCTATAAGGCTCGTACCTGCCCTCGTAGTTCTGCTCTCAAACCTACAATAAACCTTTTTCTCTTGCTTTCAGGATCAGTAACATGTTTTGTAGCAAATTTTGACAACCTGTCAAACTCTCTCTCATACTCCACAACAGATCTATCACCCTGTCTAAGTGTGAGAAATTGTATCTCTAACTGATCTTGTGTATCCTCTGGATAGTATTTCTCATAGAACTTTTCCCTGAACATCTTCCAACTAACCTGTAACTCTGGGCTGAGAGTACGAAATAAACCCTTCCACAAGTACAAAGCATCATCTACTAAAGAATAGGTCCCACATTGAACCTTCAAATGATCCGAACATTTAATGAATTCAAGTACCCTTTCTACTCTGGTGATCCATCTCTCAGCAACTGCAGGATCAGTAGATGTCCCATCAAACTCGGGAGTATTATACCTGATATACTCTATCAAAGTTTTCGCAGCATCAGTAATATCAGACTGGTCTACCACGGGAGTGGGTACTCTAACAGGTGGTATAACCCGATCAGTCTATCCTCCACCACCTTGTAACAGGTCTAAAAAGTACTCCTCTGAAATGGTGACACTACGACCCTGACTAGGTGTCTGATCAACTGGAGGCTCATCCTCCCGATAAACAGGTGGAGGGGGTGGTAGTGTAACTGCCCTCGCCCGACCTCTACCTCGCATCCCAGCCTGTACTCCACTCCGACCTCTACTAGGTATCACTGTCCTCGGAGGCATACTGAAATCACAATCAGAAAAGCCTCACATGAGATAATGGAAAAGGAATGGCAATACTACAATTACACTTATCAAAAGAAAAGGTTCTAAGGATACTTGGGACCGTTGACCTTGTACAATGATTGGACAAGAACAAAATCAAACCATGAAAACATGCGATGCATGTAGTCTACAGAACCAAGAAGGCTCTGATACCAACTATAACGACCCAATTTTTCGTAAAATCCTTTAAAATAAATGCGCAGCAGAAAAACTTGATTTTACAGAAAAACGGCATGGGTTCGTTTAAAACTCGGATAAACCAAAACCTGTTTACAACCCAATTTTCAGAAAAAACAATAAACCTGGAATGCGCATTCCATAATATGATGAAAATGCTAAAGTAAGTTTAAAGTTCGAAAAACATATACAAATTATACAAACGCTCCATTGAGCTCAAAATGAAACATAATAAAAGTAATGAAATGTTTAAGAGCATTCAAGAATGCTCCACCCAAAACCACATATGTTCTTGTCCATTCATTGTCTTGCTAGGTCACGCGGCGCCACCTTCTCTATCTCTTCCTCTACCACGAGTCTTACCTGGAAAAAAAATTGTAATTGTAGCAACATTAGCATAAAAATGCTAGTGAGAGTAAAATGAAAGCAAGTAATCCTATGAACAACATTTCATATCGGAAATCGTGTCCAAAGGCCTAGATTTCACTTTTACTACCCATTCCACATTCCAAAAATAGTCAACATACATAATATACTTTCTAAAAGTAACGATATCAAGACTTAAAGTAAAAGTACCCGTTATTACTAAGTCTTACTATACAAATCTAAAGATTATGTAATTGCATTACTAACTATCTTTCATCGTATCATAATACCGTATGGACCAAAGTCGACATACCATGGAGCGTATCACATACTATCATGTGCCATATCACATAACCTCGCACCATGATACCGTATGGAGCGTATCAACATACTATCATGTGCCGTATCACATAGCCTCGCACCATGATACCGTATGGAGCGTATCACATACTATCATGTGCCTTATCACATAACCTCGCACCATGATACCGTATGGAGCGTATCAACATACTATCATGTGCCATATCATATAACCTCGCACCATGATACCGTATGGAGCGTATCACATACTATCATGTGCCCTATCACATAACCTCGCACCATGATACCGTATGGAGAGTATCAACATACTATAATGTGCCGTATCACATAACCTCGCACCATGATACCGTATGGAGCGTATCACATACTATCATGTGCCCTATCACATAACCTCGCACCATGATACCGTATGGAGAGTATCAACATACTATAATGTGCCGTATCACATAACCTCGCACCATGATACCGTATGGAGCGTATCACATACTATCATGTGCCCTATCACATAACCTCGCACCATGATACCGTATGGAGCGTATCACATACTATAATGTGCCCTATCACATAACCTCGCACCATGATACCGTATGGAGCGTATCAACATACTATAATGTGCCGTATCACATAACCTTGCACCATGATACCGTATGGAGCGTATCACATACTATCATGTGCCCTATCACATAACCTCGCACCATGATACCGTATGGAGCATATCAACATACTATCATGTGCCGTATCACATAACCTCGCACCATGATACCGTATGGAGCGTATCACATACTATCATGTGCCATATCATATAACCTCGCACCATGATACCGTATGGAGCGTATCAACATACTATCATGTGCGGTATCACATAACCTCGCACCATGATACCGTATGGAGCGTATCAACATACTATCATGTGCCGTATCACAAGTACCGTATAGAATCCATCAAGCTCCTTAGTAAGCTAGATAAAGTTCAAATAAACTACTAAAGAACATAAACCGCTTGAATTACACGAGTCAATACTCAAGTGTAATTTCTAGCTACTTTGAATCCCAAATCACTTATAGTTCCTTATTCATTCACTTTCATCTAAAGTCTTCAAATCATCTTACAAGACTTCCAAACCACTCATATTTCCTCTTTTACTTCCAAAACCATAAGTACACCAAAACCACTCCACTCACATCCGCGTTTAAGTCTCCAACCAAGTATAACTTCCGGATGTTAGTTCCCCTCTTAACCTCGATAAACAATAACGTAATGAAACATAATTCATAAAATTACTAACTTCCATTTTAAACTCACCTTAGATGTGAAATCCAAGCTTCCAAAGTGCCGGAGTCAAAGTCAAACAATCGATCACAAACGTACATATCAAATACAACTAACAACCATTAATTATCCGAAAATCGAGGAAAACGACATCTAAATGCATAAAACGATGAAAACCCCGGATTTAAACCCTAAGGGACCCACGGCCCAACAAGGAAGGGAGGGTTCGGGTTCGGTTTTCCGTCTTTTATGCACTTTTAGAGATGATTTGGGTTGATTAAAGACACTTTGAAAGTCGAGATATCAATGGGTCACGATATTTTAGGGTTTTACATAATAATCGATTTCCGAAAAATTAAGTAAAACGTTAAATCATAGTAAACTAAACACCCTAATCTTAGTCAAGTGAGAGAAATTAACACGGGACGGGTTTTCAACTCAAATTTGATTTTAGGGTTTAGGGAAGTTTCTAAAATTGGGTAAAACGACTTCCTCGATTGAAATCTTCAAGCTTCGGTGTATGAATTTGAAGATTTCAATCTCAACCTCCATTAAAACACTATTCAAAGCTTGAATTTGAAAACTTTGCCATACCTTGAGGCTTGTAGAAAATTGACGAAAACCTCGATTGCTAGGTTAGAAATGATCCTCGGGATGAGAGCTTTTCAACGGTACCAGAATTACGGCAATCTACCGAGCAAATAAGAAAAGCCAATAAGAGGGGTGGGGAGATGAGGGCTACGGCCAAAGGAGGAGGAAGAGAAAAGGAGAAAATGAAGGTTTTGACCAATAGTTGACTATTTAAGGATGAGGATGGTGAATAGTGACTTTTTAAGAAATTGGAAAATGACATACGTCCCTTTTAAATGATTTGATTAAAAATACGAAACCCGATGATCTTAAAATAATCTAAAGGTGATTAATAATTATTAATTGGCTCGTAATAATTATTAATGTCACCGAAACTAAATTAAAGTAGTAAAAGGTTTAAAAAGGTTTTCGAACGAAAATAACTACTAAAATCGAAATTACTAAGTTTAAACTAAGCTTAAGTACTTTATTCAAAATTAAAAAAAAAATTTACCTCCAAAAGTAACGGGGCGTTACACCTACACTTCCGCTTTGCGCACTCGCGTCCTAAGCTTGTTTTACAAGTCGGGTCGTTACAATTCGGTTGAATGGTCAGGGGTAAACGAGACACGCTTGATTGATTTTTTAAAAGATGAACAGTTAGGGGTAAACAAGCACTCTTCGATCGAACGGTCTGTGGTAGATAGGACACGCTCGATTGATTTTTTAAAAATGAACAACCAGGGATAAAAAAGCACTATTCGATTGAATGGTCTATGGTAGACAAGACAGGCTTGATTGACTTTTAAAAATTGAAAATCCAATGGTAAACAAGCACTGTTCGATCAAACGGTCTTATGTAGACAAGATACGCTAGATTGATTTTAAAAAAAAGAAGAACCAAGGGTAAACACGCAATGCTTGATTGAATGGTCAAGGATAAACAAAACACGCTTGATTAAGTGAACATGCAGAGGTAAACAAGCATTTCTCAGGTCAGAGAATTGGAGACCTCAGATAAACAAACATCATCCAATTTAAATAGTAAACAATCTTCTATTATTATGAGATACAAAGGTACAAGAGAATCACCTTCCAAGACTTTTAAAAAATAAGCAATCAAAAGACATACATGCATAAACTCTTGTTCATTTCAAAAGTTATGCTTGTTAAAACCATGTTTATAAAAACAATACCAACCCTATCCGTACATCGATATCAAATTGTAAAGGCTCAGAGTCAGATCATGAACGTATGTGATTGCTCCTAATATAAGATCTATCAATACTTGCCTAGTGTTTCAAATCTCACAATCTCAAATTTCAAATCACAATGCTTAGAATTGTCAAATTACTTTAGTATCAAACGGTCACAACACCTCATCTTTCCAATTCTTCCTAGTGCTTAAAAATTTCATGACTCAATACACGAAATATTACCCTAGTATCCAAAGTCACAACTATCAAATTTTCTTGAAATTTTCCACAGTATTGAAAATCAAAATTGTCAAGTTATCTTGTCATCTGAAAAATTTTGTGAATCGTATTTGGAAAATTTATCCCAATATTCCAAACCATAATTGCAATTTCCCTTAAATTTGCCCCAGTTTTCAAAATCAATTCCTCCCAATATCTAAAAAATTTGTGACTTGTCTCTCGAAATTTTCCTCTAGTATGGATAACTTACAATTTTGACAAGGCTCTTGGGTTTTCTCATTTTGATTCAAAACCTCCTATATTTGCCCAACACACATGATCCTGATGTTTGTGGTCATGATGAGCTCTTAAACCTTCTCCGATAACAAAATCAACATTTTATCACGGTACTCAAGACTTTTGATCATGAGCAGAGCCAAAAGAATTTGCCTCTTGTTGTTTTTAACATTTTACATACTATTAGAGAAAAGGCTAACTTCTTTTTCTTGTTCCTTGTTATAACTTGAAATCAATGAAAATGACATCACTTATGCTTGAGTTTTAAAATGAAAATTTATTTTTATCAGAAATAATCATGAGGTCACATTCATTCACACATTAGTAAAACATCAACTTAAGTGAAGTCATTTGTCTTTTAACATGAATTATATATAGCCACTAAACTAATTAGACATTGTGACATCTCATTGTCCTAGTAGATAATTACTCTTTGTATCAAAGGCCTCTCGAACCTCAACCATAAAATTTTCAAAGTTCAATGAGAAATGCAAAATCTCAAACAATGTTAACCCACTTAACTCTAAAATAAGTTTCACCGCATTCAAGGTTCTATAAAGTGTGTGTGCGATCAGACCTTTCTTTTTTCATTTTAAATTTGTTTATGTAAGATGGGACACACTTGATCTCTAATAACTCTATAATGTCTTCAAGCCAACTTCCGTTTGGGTTGATTAATACGACACTAGGATCTTTAGGACTTATGAGAGACGACCCCTTGACTTTTTGTTATTTTTTTTTTTTTTTTTGTAAATGCCCCTGTCATGATGAATAAATTCTCTCCTTCAAATTATTTGATTTCTCATTTTGACCCCTTAAAATTAATCTTTGAACCACATAGTTTATGATGAGAATTTGGTGGGCTATTTTGAAATAACTCATATGTTTAAGAGTCAACCCAAGAAAGTAAGTCAATTTATTATTTTATTTAGTCAACTATTCTTTCCATATCAAATTTGCAACAATCAAGCATAACAATGATGAAGCATGAAACTTAGTAGATTACTCTTGCATTGAAGGCATGATGAAGAGGTTTTAAAATGAAGTTAGGGGATTATGAGAAGGCATATGAAGGTAGGGTCAAACGATACCTTTAAATTTTCATTCTCAAACAAGTAGAGAAAATATAGTCATGTGAGACGTGATGAAGATCTCAAGGTATATATGAAGACAAAGGTATTAATGACTGGGATGAAAGTGGACAATTCTTCAGACAACTCATGTAAGGATTGATGTCGTAGCTACCCTTTTTTATTTTTATTTTTGCATTACATTGCATTAGGCTCCTAATGTTAATACCACAAGTTGTCTCAATGATTGTTTGACACGACAATGACCCATTTCAGAATGTATAACTGCTGATTTGATCTTCATATTTGTTGATCACTTAAAGCATTTTTGTATTAGGTTCAGAACATGACTTGCACCGGTTGACATAGATATTCTTGATAATGTGTCATGACATTGGTCTTCCTTATTTCTTTCTTTCTTTCTTTCTTTCTTTCCTTTTTTTTCTTTTTTAATAATTGATACAACCCTGACTTTGTTTGAAGGTTATGACACTGTGTACCTTTTCCTTTCAAGCTTCCTCTATGTAAATTATGTTTACTTCGAGCTGTCTCCTTTGAAGGTAAACAATCAACTTTATTCCATTTTTCATCCATTCTCTTTTGCAATTGTTGCCTTTACACAATGCAAGAAAAAATTACATTGGGATAACTAACACATTCAATCCTTAAAATCATTGCCCATTGATAATTGGACACTTGAGAAGATCAGGCATAACGAAGTGTATAGATGAGAGGAAAGATTGAAATTGGTCATGTAGATGACTTGATGGGGCAAAAAATGAAAGCAAGGGACATGCATGTTATCACAATTCTGAGATGTAAAACTAGTTAAACAAATATTTTAACATCATTTAATTACTTTAAAAGTTCCTCCTAACATATCAATTGGTCGAATAAAATCTTGCTAATGTGGGCAAGGATAATGGAAAATGGTCAATTTCCCTAGAGCTAAAGACAATGATGGGTCAATATGAAATTGGCTTGTAACTCGGATTTATGTGATTCATTAATATAATCTTGACCAAGTATGGTTAAAAAAAGGATGGCCAACTGCCCCAATGTAAGGCAATGGGAAATTTTTTTTATGGGCTTTAGTCAAGTCACAACTCGAGCTTATACGACTAGCATAAACGAGACATGGTGTTCGTCTTGAAATAGATGATCGAGTCATTGAAATCGGAGGAATATGGATAATATGAAAAAGTGTTTGAGGAGAAAGGTGGCCATGATTCGAGTGTTTAGGCCTAGTGTAGAAGAGGGTCATAATGACATTCACATTTTGTTTTTTTTTTTTTTTTTTTATATTTTTTCTCCCCTTTTTGCTTTTTCTGCCTTTTTTTTAAATAGAGTGAGCACTCTCGCAAGGTAAAACATGCCTTGTCGTCTCCTAGGTGAAATATTACCCAAAGCTAGTTTTAGATGACCATCCCACCAATCAAAATGTCTTTCAAAACCAAGATAGCCACACACTCACATAAACAATTATAAACTTTCAAAAATTACAAAATGAATTGGACTCAGTGCCTAAGAAATGTAAAGAATCATGAATGAAGTAAAACAACTTTTAAGCCATGTTAGGAAACAATGCTAAATATTTTCACAATTTTCCATGTTTATCACTAGCCAACTAGAATCAAAAGACATCTAAAAAAGGTGAAAACTTTGTTTATTATTTTTCATCATTTTTCTTTTTATTGCTCACAGGGCTTCAAGTGATATTAACCATTTTTATTCATGCATGTTATTTGTTTTATTTTTTTATTTTTTTAAAAAAACTTTTTTAGTTAACATTTATCATGTGACTAAAGTGAAACTCTAAAATAGTGCGTATATCATTTTTGAAGTCAATGCTCTCAATATTAAAATACAAGTGAAGTCGATGAAGGGGGAAAAATATGGAATTCAATAGCATGGAAGAACGAATATGATCACACTAGCAACATATTTATTAGGGAAAAAAATAATTTTGTGAAAATCCTACAACCTTAGGCATCACGAATAGGGTATGGATAGAAAAAAAATAAAGAATATTGCTCTCGCGCTAAACGAAAAAAAAAACCTTGAAGAATATGACGACTCATTCCTCTTTTATGCCTCTATTAATAGCTCCAGAATATTTCATAATATATTTCTCCAAAATCTCCATATCCCCCTTAATTTTTCTGAATTTATGATTTATTTTTGCTCACTCATGATTTTGATATGTGCCTTTGTTTTGTCTATATGACGTTTTTTGGTTGAACCATTAATTTTGAGCTCAAATCCTTTACTTTAAAGAATGCATGATTTTTTTAAAAAAAAAAAGACAAACGAGCAATCCAACTCTTAAAAAAAACAAAAAACTTAAAATGATTTTTTTTTACTTTTCTCTCTCTCTCTCTGTTTTTTTTTTTTTTGAAAAACAATCCTTGTTAACGATTCAAAGTAAAATAAAAAGAAACAAAGAAAATAAGCATTCAATTGAGTAGGAACAAAAACATGTTTGAAAAAAGTAGACGACAATTTTTTGTATGGTTAAAAAAACAGAGACAATAAAAGAAACTAATCATCAATTAAGTGTGACAAATAAAGTGTCTAACAAAAATATGACGTGATGATGTGTGAGTATGTATGTGCAAATTTAATAAGGTGAAAACGAACAAACAACATTACAGTTCACTAAAAGTAAATGGTAATAACAACAGTACAATATAAATATAACAACACGGCTTAACATGTAATGATGATAAACATAGATAACAGTACAACATATCATATGTAATTGATGATAGTGTGAATGTAGTTGAAAGACCACCAAATTCTCTTTGTCTATCTAAAGGCCTCCAAGTTGTCTTTGTTTTAATAGGGGTTACTCTAACAGTATCCCAAAAGTGTTGACCCATTTATAATAAAGCACCCCTTCCAGTATCTTGGTTGGGTACATGGGAATAAACTCCACAAAGGTTACATATACTCATCTCCCTAAAAAAATAAGCCTTGGTAGGAGGAATGTGTATGAATGAAGGTAATAATAATAAACATAAACTTTTGAAAAAGAAAAAAAAAAACAAGGCATTTACAACATAAAAGGAAAGAGATAACCATCAAATAGAAAGACTCTCTAAAGTAGTCCCCAACGGAGTCGGGATCTGTCACCACCCCCTCGAGTGACACGGAGCTGCCGACCCTTAAAAAAACACAAGTTATTTTCTAACCTGGAAAAAGGGTAAAATAAAATAACAAGAAAGAAAACAAGAGTCGCCACCAATCATTGGTTTTAAAATGGGTGTGATTGGCCACAGGAGAATAAAAAAAATGGTCTGCGAATTTTTATAAAAAATGGGTTCGAGAGTTTATTAATGTTTAAGGAAGGTATTAGGACCCTAAAACATTCGTTTAAAAAATGATTACTATTTTGGTTTATCTTAAATATGTCATTCAAAAGCCCTTCACTAAAACAAAATGTTCTTATTATTATTTTAGAATGTCCCACATTTATTTGTCAATATCACTAATTATTTTATGATATTGTTAATAATTGTAAGTGGCATTAAGCCATTAGAAAAAAAAAAAAAATAGATTATTTTGAAATGTCCCATGTTAATTTGATCATAATGGAATTTATGTGTTTTACAAATGAGTCTTTGTTTGGGTTTCGACTAGTAAGTTAGAAGGATGAAAATTTTGAGACAATTTGTAATATGATTTGGATATTATAAGCTATTTATTACGATATTTGGACTGACTAGTTTTGCCCAAGTGGTTTGTTGTGGATCTTATGGATACAATACAAGTTTTCTGGATTGTTTGATATTAAGCTCATCGATTACATGCTAAGTTTTTAATGGTTAGTACAAACCATGAAAGTATTTTGTAAATATTGTGACAATATTATAAGATAAAGATAGGGATACTAAGTGTTTTAAGTTTTTACCATGAAGAGAGAATGATTTACTCTTTGACATGAGATTCTTCTATCAAGTATCCATAAGGTTCTCCTAAGATAGAAGTTGTTGATGATTGAACTAAACGACCTTTGGTAAGCAAAAATAAAAATTATTCTAGTTATAATTGAAGTGTTAATAAGCATCGTGAGCATCACAGTTGACTCAATTAACCCGTAAGAATTTACACTTTTGTTTGGATGCAAATGTGAGTAAGTTTCCAGACTTGAGACTTATAGTAGATTTAGATGTATATACAAACTTGCAGTTTTAGTAGTCCTACCAAGAAATATTAAGGTTGCATTTAGATGTAACAGAAAAAGAGCCGCACATCGTTAAATTATGGAAAAAGCGTTTGGACTTTCGCACGGGATAAGAATTTAAGGTAGTTCATTCCAAAAGAATTTGAGTATGTGGAAACGTAGGTGGTTAGATACGGTAAGGATTACATTTATGATGTCTAATACTAAACTGGTAAGAAACGGTTCGTCGTGTTAACAGATTAAGCTTGAGGCCGAATATCCTAAGTTATATTCAACACATAAGTTGTTTCAAGTAGAGTTGTGAAACTGTTATAATGATTTCCTTGTGGGTTGTTCAAAATATTAAAGGAAGGACGACCATATGGATAAGAGTGAACCATTGGATAGTTGTGTCTTATTCTTTTCCATGTAAACCGACTTTTCTAGTTTATCTTTGAGAGTTAATGGATCATAAAAAGGTAGTAAGGTTGTATGGGATGTCAGTGGTCATAGTTCAGATAAAAGATTTCTCATTTACCACTACGTTGGAAAGGCTACCGAAGGATATAGAGAATCAAGTTAAGTTTTGGAAGGGTTTGCATAGTGTCATGGGTACTAAGCTTGAGTTCAGTACAATTTTTCACACTTAGATGGATAGTCATCCTAAGTGATTGAATTTGATTCTTGAGGATAAGTTGGGAGCTTGTGCACTCAATTTTGGCAATAGTTGGGACAATGAGTTGTATCTTGTTGAGTTTTCTTATAACAACAGCTATCAAGTCATTATTAAGATGGCACCGTTTGAGGTTTTGTATGGCTGGAAGTGTAGATAGCCTGTTCACTGGGACGAAGTTGCAGAGAGAAAGGGTATTCAAAGGAATATAAAAGTAAATGGATCATAATACTCTTAAACGTAAATTAAAAAGGTAGAAACTTTTGATAAGGAATACAATAAATAAATCAAGTCAAGTGGCCTCAGTTAATCTTACTTACTAACTTTATCTTAAAGTCTCCAATTCGAAAGATCATAATTCTTCTGATAAGTACTTGAAATTTTCTTATCAAGTTCTTGTTCAATCCATTAAACTTAAAACCTTCATCTTCCGAATAATCAACCTTAAGTATCAAACTAACCTAAACTTAGAATTTCCGAGAGTTAAACATTTCCTTTGAAACCTAAGAGTTTTCTCAACTCGAGATTTAAACTAACTCCCAAATCTAATAAGTTAGCTCATTTTCTTTTATCCTTTCGATTCAAACCTTAAGGTCGACTTCCGATCCTACAAATCATTCTACTTATTCGGTTTCTAAAGCTACTTTACTTTCTATTTATTCTCACTATGGCAAAGAAGATTTTGCTCCCAAATCCGATAGAGCGATCAAGTACACGGTCCACAAACACCTACAATTACAAATACCTATAACAATCAATAATTTACCAAACATCGATCGATTGACAACTAAAAGCACAAAACGACGAAAAACCCTTTAAATCTCATAATGAAGCTCTTGCCCGCCCCCTATAAAAAGAATATCGGGTTTGATTTTCCGGCTTTTAGGCAATTTAGAGGTGTTTCGGGTTGATTTCAAGTAGTTTCGAAGTTCCCGATTTCAAAGGATATCGATAAACCAGGTTTTTGGATTATATGCAATTTCCCGAATTTAATTACAATAAACAATATATCAATAAACATAAACCCCAAAACAACCCCCACGATGTAAAATTCAAACGGGAAGGGTTTCGACTGAAACTCGGTTTTAGGGTTAAGGGAAAGTTTTCAAAAATACTTAAAACAACCCCGTAATTAAAATCATCGAGTTCCTCATCAAGAAATCAAAGAATCAGTATGAAAACTCCATTAAAACACTATTTGGTGAAGTTTAACTTACCGAGAAGTCCGATGCAACCAAAATCGAGTCGATCCGTCGAAAATCGAACGAAACCCGAAATTTTCTCCACCCCCCCCCACTTGATACCCACGGCTTTGAGAAGAAAAAATGGATGTGCAATGGTCAATTTTTTTGTCAAAGGCAATTTAAAGAAGAATATGAATAGTGAATTGATATTTTAAGAATTTTGGAAATGACGGTTGCGTCCTTTAATGACTTTTGACTTATAAATCGAAACCCGAAGTTCTTAAACTATCCCAATGGTGATTAATAATTATTAATTGGCCCGTTAATAATTATTAATAAAACTATAACTAATTTAAACTAATAAAGTAATTTAAAGGACTTAAACCGAAATAAACTACTAAATTCTAAATTACCGATTCTAAAATAAACTTTAAATACTTAAATTAAAATAAAATAATTTTTTTTTACCTCAAAAGTAACGGGATGTTACAGTCAACCCTCGTAAAAAGGCTTTTCGTCCCCAAAAAGTAAGCTCATTAATTGAAAAGCTGAGGATACTTAGCCCGTATCTCATCCTCACGCTCCCACGTAGCTTCTTCTAACACTTGGTTTCTCCAAAGAACCTTTACCAAGTGAATCGTTTTGTTTTTCAACACCTTTTGTTCGAATTCTTGAATCTCAACTGGTGTCTCCTCATAAGACATATTAGCATCCAAAACTATCGGCTTGTAGTCAATCACGTGAGAAGGATCTGCCATGTACTTCCGAAGCATCGATACATGAAATACATTATGAATTGCCGATAAAGAAGGTGGTAAAGCCAAACGATAAGCTACTGCTCCTACCCGATCTAGTATCTTGAAAGGGCCAATGAATCTAGGGCTCAGCTTACCCTTCTTCCCGAATCTCATAACACCATTCATAGGTGCTACCTTCAAAAACACGTGGTCCCCCACTGAAAACTCAAATGGACTACATCGTTTGTCTGCATAACTCTTCTGTCGACTCTGGGCAACCCTCATCCTCTCTCTAATCAAGTCAATCGACTGACTAGTCAAATGTAACAACTCGAGGCCTAAAAGCCTTCTCTCCCCAGCCTCATCCCAATGAGCTAGAGAACGACACTTTCTACCATAAAGTGCCTCAAAAGGTGCCATTTCAATAGTAGCCTGGTAACTGTTATTATAAGCAAACTCTACCAAGTACAATTGAGAATCCCAACTACCTCGAAAATCAAGAACACAAGCCCTCAGCATGTCCTCCAGAATCTTGTTAACCCTCTCGGTCTGACCATCAGTCTGTGGGTGAAAGGTTGTGTTAAAATCCAAGCCAGTACCCATGGCTGAATGTAAACTCTGTAAAAACTTTGAGACAAAACGAGTGTCCTGATCTGATACGATCCTCACAGGCACACCATGTAATCTGACAATCTTCGTAAATACAACTGTGCCCAAGTCTCAACTGGGTAGGTGATCCTCCTAGGTATAAGGTGTGCAGTCTTCGTCAAACGGTCAACAATCACCCAAATGGTATCGTAACCCTTTGACTTTCTCGGCAATCCGCTGATGAAATCCATGGAAATCTCCTCCCATTTCCATTCTGGCACACTCAGAGGATTAAGATAACCCGGTGGACTCTTCCTCAATGCCTTGTCTTGCTGACAAGTCAAGCATCTACTAACAAAGTCTGCAATCTCAAGCTTCATCCCAAGCCACCAATAATGCTCTCACAGGTCCTTGTACATCTTCGTACTACCTGGATGAATAGAGAAGATATAACTGTGAGCCTCTTCCAACAGTTCCCTTCTAAAAGTCGATTCTAAAGGAACACATAGCATTTTACGATACATCATAGCACTATCTGTAGAGAAGGTAAAATGACTAGGAATATCTGACTCAGCCTCACTAAAACCGGCCTGCAAATGAGTCTCTCCTCTCTGTGCATCAATCATCCTCTGCCTCAACGTAGGTCCCACTGTTAAACTAGCCAGACTCACAGTGACCTCAGCAGTAAGAAATCCTATCTTAGATCGTTCCATATCCCACCTCTATCTCAAAGGTATGGCCGACAAAGCTGAGGAATGAGAAGACTTCCTACTGAGCGCGTCAACCACTACATTGGCTTTCCCATGATGATACTGGATGTTATAGTCATAATCCTTAATGAACTCTAACCATCTCCGCTGTCTCATATTCAATTCCTTCTGAGTGAAGAAATACTTGAGACTCTTATGGTCAATAAATATCAAGATCTTCTCACCATATAAATAATGTCTCCAAATTTTCAAAGCATGAACAACAGCCGCCAACTCCAAATCGTGAGTCAGATATTTCTTCTCATGCTCTTTCAACTAACGGGAAGCATAGGCTATAACTTTCCCGTGTTGCATCAATACACATCCCAAACCTCTCTGAGAAGCATCTGTGTATACAGTCAGACCACCGGTTCTATCAGGTTACACTATAACGGGTGCTGTTACAAGCCTCCTCTTGAGCTCTTCAAAGCTCCTTTCACAATCCTCAGACCATACAAAATCAACTCTTTTCCTGGTCAAACGTGTCAAGGCTGAAGCAATTTTGGAGAAATCTTGCACAAACCGTCGATAATGTCCTGCAAGTCCCAGAAAACTGTGAATATCAGCCACACTTGTCAGTCTAGGCCAGTTACTAACTGCCTCAATCTTAGAGGGATCAACAGATACACCTCTACTTGATACTACATGGCCTAAAAATGCCACTTTTCTCAGCCAAAACTCACACTTTGAGAACTTGGAATACAACCTCTGATCTCGTAGTATCATCAAAACTTCCCATAGGTGCATAACATGCAACTCCTCTGTCTTGGAATAAACCAAGATATCATCAATGAACACAATCACAAAAGAATCAATGAACCTTCTGAAAATCGTATGCATAAGGTCCATAAAAGCTGCAGGCGCGTTGGTCAAGCCAAAAGACATAACTACAAACTCATAATGTCCATAACGCGTCCTGAAAGCAGTCTTGGGGATATCCTCATCCGGAATCCTCAACTAATGATAGCCAGATCTCAAATCTATCTTCGAAAAGATAGTGACTCACCTCATTTGATCAAACAAGTCTTCTTTCCTGGGTAAACGATACCTGTTTTTCACCGTAACACGGTTCAACTCTCTATAATCGATGCATAATAACATAGAGCCATCTTTCTTTTTCACAAACAACACCGGAGCCCCCCATGGTGAAATACTCGGGCGTATAAACCCCAAGTCTAAAAGTTCCTGTAACTGGCTCTGGAGTTCTTTCAACTCAGCTGAACAAGAATTTAAATAGGAGAAATTTAGAAAAAAGAGAGATGGGTTGAGAATTTTGGTTTTGGATTTTGTGCAAATTAATGATAAAAATAAATGAATAATAGAATTGGTTAGGTGTAAGAATCCTTTTATGTTTTACAAAATTAAATAGAATTTTGATTCATATAACTCAATTGAAAATTTCACATCCCAAATAATCAATTGGAAAATTTAGAAATAAAACATAAAAATTAATTTCAAATGTATTTAAGTAAATAAATTTCTCAAATAAAGAACATATTATTTATTTTATAAAAATCCAAGATCGACAATATAACAGGTCATAATGCAATAAAAGATTTTTTATAAAATAAAGAAAACATCAATAAAATTATATTGTAAAAATCCCACATAAAAAGAGCATGACTAGATTTATATGGAATTAAACACTACAATAATATTAAGAAAACATGGAGAAGTTGAAATTACTTAAAATTAAAAATTACTTGAAGAAAGTTGAATCAAAATTCTAAATAAAAATGCATTACATAAAATTTATCTTAAACTTAACCAAATAAAACTTAGCCTAATTTGCTAAGCAATTTCACAAATTCTATAAAGAAAGTATGAAAATACTAGCAAAAACTAAAGAGAAAAATAGAGAGAAAACTACAAATGTAAAGAAAAATGAGAGGAAGAGAGGTGTCCATTTTTGGAGTGCTAAAGGTCCTATTTATACAAGTTTGGGGACCAAAAAGTAACTCCTAAATTAAATAAAATTAAACTGAAAAATTAAATAAGAAAATAAATTGGGAGTTAAATGCAATTTGGAGTAAATGGGGGAGAGAGAATGGAGATTATGGGAATTTAAAAATAAAAACTGATGGTGAAATGAAGCTGGGACCCACGGCTGCACTGATTTGAAAAGGAGGAGAGAGAGTCAGCCACGTGGTGCTCGCAGATTGGAGAAGCGTTGACGTAGGGACAACTCACCACGTGTTGATTTTTTATTCGAGGACGTTGGGCTGGCTTGCTCTATTCCGTTTCTTTTTTTCCCCTCCTTTGACACGTGTCATGCATAGACTGGGGGAAGGCTGGGATCCGGTGCGGTGCAAGGAGCATTGAGCTTTTTTCTGATGGCTGATAATACCGCGCCATATGTCGAGCTGCTGGAATTTCTTAATTAAGTCATTTTCCTTTGCATTTTCTTTGTATTTTCTTCACCAATTAAATTCTAGTTTCCACCAAATGCAATATTTTACCTACAAAAATTAATAAATCAACTTAAAACCTAATATTCTCATATTTCAAAATACTCAGTTAAATCCATAAAAATATTAAATTAAAAATTAATTTATTTTAGAATTAAGCATAATTTAAGTGTATTTTCACACACTAATCAGATACTTGAAAGGTGATTTAGAGCACCTTTGAGCATGACACTCAGTGAAAACAAAAGAATATGAACGGTGATGCAAAATGATCATTATAAAATGCATAGAAAGTAATAACATGCTTAAAATGTGTATAATGAACAAAATGCTTTATCTTTAGATGGTGACAACCAATCACAACCTCTTTAACACAAACTTCCGTCAAACTGTACCATAATTTCATTTCATAATTACCATCCTCTTTGATCTCATAAACCTTGCCAACACAAACCCGACGTCTTACTACGCCCAAGATACGAGGTTAATCAACATCTGAGTCGTAGCTCATCTCAATTTCAAGCTATCTCAACATTCACTTGCATCCGGGCCATTCATTATATAGCACTCCGGAGCTACATCACAACTCCTCCACGGTAACCACGTGTAACATCCAACTCTCACACACCGTTACACGGGTTATGACCCCATGGCCACATAATGATCACATAAATGCATGAGTGGAATCTTATGAAATGGAATGGATTTAACATGCTTCTTTTCAACAACATCTTATAACAGAATATCGATTCAACAAGTAGAAATAGGTCAATTTCCCAAGATCGGTATATGGCTCAATCATTACTCACATAATGTTCAAAATTCACATAATCACATGGTTCATGTTCACACTTTTCACTATTATCTCATTCATAACTATTCATTGAGCATAAATCAAATCATGACAAATATGCATAATCATAGCCCCAAATCATTATATGACTCGTTCATGGACTATGAAAACAATTATAAGCAAGTAGGCATGCTTAAATGGAGAAATAGTCAAAATGTGAACCGATTCTGAGTTAGTTAGCATTTCAGCCCTTTTACCAATATCGGGGTCAATATCCATTCTCGTACTTCTCTTACACCCTTAACCTTACCAACCACACCATAAATTTCTAGCACATACAACCATAATTTCCCATTTTAGATAGCTCGGAAAGACTTGTGAATACACGCCATTCACCCCTCTGATTCTTTGTGTTCTCACCTTCAAAATTGGCCTTGATCGTATCCACTCGCCTTTGTCCTACAAAAAGTTAATCCATATATATTTAGTCTAATATTAACATTACAAGTCAGCCCATAACAAGCACACATAACCCCGAACCCGGTTAGTGGTAAAAGTTCCAAAACTAGTCGATTTGGGGTGTAATTTTCGACCAACAAGAGGTATTTATGAAATATACATTGGGTTGATTCCCTGAGGTGTTTTCCTTGCAATATATATATATATATATATATATATATATATATATATATAAACACCCAAATTCTCCAGATTCAATAGTCTTTTAATAAAAGTCAAGAAACATACAAAATCAAGAAAACTAGTCCAATTAAAGTGCAATTTTTCGGTCAAATTGGAAATTTTCCAAAAATTCATTAAGTTGATCTTCCAATTTGTTTTCAATATATATTATAAAAATATATTCACCCCTAAATTCTAGAATTGAGAATCTCAAAGTAATGGTCAAGAAATCCCAAAATAAAAGAAAAACCAAAAGCTTCAAAACCTCCATTAATGGAGTTTTCTTGAAAGCTTTCTTCCCAACCATGGCTTCCATCCCCTTTACCTTATTTTAGTGAAACCTAAACTTAAGTTTATAATTTGATGAACACATTTCCAGAATTTTAAAAGTGAAAGAAACTCAATACCAAAGTGTGTACATCATTAACCAAGAACACCCAAAACAATCTCCATTAAAATCTAGAAAAAGATTGAGTTGTGAGATTTGAAATCTTACCTTGAACCTTGTAAAACTTAATGGATTCTTGCTTGAGCCACTCTAAGATTATGATTCCTTCATAATTCAACCAAAACCCAACACTAATTGTCTAGGATTCAATGGAATTGAAGGAGGAAGAAAATTGAAAAAGATGAGGAAAAAGGGGGGGGGGGAACAAGGAAGAAGAAAGAAAAAAAATGATTTTTTTTCTCTTTTTTTTGTTTTCTATTTATAATTTGTTAAAATCTGAAATTAAAATCCCTTATTTGCACTTATGCCCCTCCAACTCTTCACTTTATTTCTAAATCCTTCCACCCCCTAATTTCACTACCAAACCCCTCACCCCATTTTCTTTGCTAATGAGTCCTTGACCTTGAATCCATTTGCTAACTCATCCCTTTCACCAACTTAACTATAGTTAATAATTCCCTTTTTATTTAAAATCCCACCCATAGTTAAACTAACTATGGTCAATTACTAATTAATCAAAACATACATAGCAAATAATTATGAAATAAAAATTTCAATTAACCTCCTCTAAAACCCGGGGCCTTACATATTTAATTAAAGTATTAAAGTTAATTTAAGAATTAGTAATTTAGAATTTAATAGTTAAATTCATTCGGGAACCTTTTTAATTGCTTTATTAGCCTAATTTAGTTTTGGTCATATTAATAATTATTAACGGGCCAATTAATAATTATTAATCCCAATTGGCTAGTTTAAGTGCTTAAGGTTTCGTTTTAAAAGCTAAAAGCAAACAAGGGACGTATGCGTAATTTTTGATTTCTTAAAAATATCAAAACACTATTTATTATCTTTTTAAAAACAAAAAATTAGACAAAAACTTCATAATTTCTTCTCTTCTCCTTCTTCTTGGCCGAGCGCAACTTTGGGGGGCAATTTATTTTGGGTTTTCTTCGATTCTTGGCGGATCATCTTGATTTTAGTTGCGTTGGATGGCCCTCGGTCCAAGCATTATTTCCATTTTATCAATCAAATTTTTCGTCCGTTTTCTAAAAGCCTCAAGGTATGACAAAGTTTCTAATTTTAGCTTCAAATAATGTTTTAATGGAGTCCATGGTTGAAATCTTTTATTTCTTGCCTAGAAACTCGAAGATTTCAATCGAGGAAGTTGTTTTAAGTAATTTTAGAAACTTTCCCTAACCGAAGAATCGAGTTTGAGTCAAAAACCCTTTCCGTTTTTTCCCACATTTGGTGATGGCTAGGGTGTTTAGAATATTTTTTTTTTATGTTTTACTTAATTTTTCGAGATTGAACTATTGTCCTAAACCCTAAATTACGATTACCCATTGTTAGTATGAACCTCCAAAGTACTCAAAACCAACCCGAAAGGCCTCTAAAATGCATAAAATCAGGAAGATCATTTTCCTCCTTTTCCTCCCTCTTGGCCGTGTGCTTCATGGGCCACTTTTCCGGGCTATTTTATCTATTATTTTAGTTACATAATGATCGTTGTTCAATTCGTTAAATTAATGTACTTTGGGTGTATTTGAATTGTAGGTTTTTAACATCGTTCGTGAAATAGATCAAATGGTGATTCAGAGTTGACTTCAATTCTAAGGTGAGTTTAAAGTTGTTGTAGAGTAGCTTTATGTTTCCGGATTGCATGACGATTATGTTTGATTAGAGTTATGAGGTTTATTTGATTTTAGAGTTTATCCAAGATTGGATGTAGTTCGGAGATAAGGAAAGTGCACAAGGCAAATTAATTAACTATTGGTGTTGTTGAAAGTGAGTTGATCATTGTGAGTTAGGTTGTATTCTCGATGAGAATCTTTTTTCCGGAAAATGAAAAAAAGTGTTAGATTTGTTCCCTTTCATTTGGGTGGTTATAGGGGAGTTAAAGGAAACTTTGGAGAAAAAGTATCATGATTAGTTTGGACTATAATTTACTTGGAGAAGAGGAGTTGTGGTGATTAGCTCAATCTAGGCTTCTCTTTATATTTTGTCCTAGTACTTAAAGATTTTTTTACCTATTTTACGTTAGATGTACCGAGTGTGGTATTGTCTTAACGACGTGGAATAAGTGATAATGCGAAATTCGTGTGGTGCTAACAATGCGAAATGTAATATCATGGTACGATGTTGAATGATGAGAATGACTTGAGATGTGGAATGTGGTGATGCGGTAATAATGTGAAATATAGTAATATGTGATGTGGCAAATGCGAAATGGTACAACATGTGGAATATTGTGGTGATGTGAATTGTGGTGTTGTGGTAATGATGTGGAATGTGGTAAAGTGGAACGAAATGTGTTGTGGTACTGATGTGGAATGTGGTAAAGTTGAACGAAATGTGTTGTGGTACCGATGTGGAATGTGGTAAAGTTGAACGAAATGTGTTGTGGTAATGATGTGGAATGTGGTAAAGTGGAACAAAATATGTGTGGAAATGGTGTGGAATGTGGAAATGTGGAACGAGGAAATGTGGAACAATATGTGATGTGGTAAGTGTGAAATGAAATATCGTGTGGAACATAGCAACAAACGTGATATGATTACTTATTGTGTGGAAACAACATGTGGTATGATGTGCGTGGTGAAAAATTACATCAATACTTGTTTAGTTATGTTTTAGTACTAAATGGTTACCTTAGCATTTTACTTATGAGCTTGAATGTTTAATTTTGTAAATTCGATATCGTTGGGAATGGATTATTGCTTATGCATAGTACTTGGGAGTATAGATCGGGTAGTAAAGAGAAAGATAGAACTTTGGACACATTTTCCGATATGGAACTCGGTCCATAGAAGTGCTTGCTTCCATTTTACTCTCACTAGCATTTTTGTGCTAATGTTGCTACACTTTAACTTTTTTAGGTAATACTCGTGGTAGAGGACGAGGTCGAGGAGGTGGTGTTGCTTGATCGCGAGTAGATGGACTTTTGGGACATGGACTCTACATGCCTTTTGAAGCATTCTAGGAATGCTAGTTGAAAAATCATATCATCGTTTACTTTAAAAGAAGTTGTATTTTGTAGCTCGTGAGAGCTTATGAATTCTTGTATATGTCTTGAGTCTGTTTTCTTTGATTTGTTTATAAACAAAGTGTGAACTTCTTTTGATTTTACTTTATCTGATTAGGACCATGTAAACTGGTTTTGGTAGTCCATATTTTAAACGGTTCCATGTCAAATTTTTATAAAAATCCAATCTTCCGCTCTGTGTTTCTAAATTTATAAGGTTGAGAAAATTCGGGTTTTTACACTCCTACCACCTGAAAAAATGTAAAGAAATTCAAAATTTGAGTTAAAAGAAATTGATTTAGGGTTTAATGGAAGTTTTAAAAATAGAGAGAATAGAAGCGAGATTTCTAGCTGGGGAGTGGTTATGTTGATTCTAGAATAGATCCCTTTGTTCTTAAAATTTATTTGAGTGATGTATCACTCTTGTTGCAGTGACCCGTCACTAGAACCTCTATTTTTTCTGAAATTTTGTCAAGCCCGCCGTTTCTTGAAGCGCAACGATTCTTCGCTTCAACTCTTTTTTTTCCTTCGTTTTCCCGTTCAACAAGTCATCACTAAGAGATAGGGCAATGACTCACTGAAGGTTGTCTCTGGTCAGGTCTATTTTGTCTATTTTTCTGCAAAAAGGGAAAAAGTTAATAAAATAAACTAAAAATAAGATTAATGAATAAAGTAAAGAGTTTAGGGTTTGGGTTGCCTCCCAAAAGCGCTTAATTTAACCTTGTGAGCTCTACATTTTCATGGTCAATTAAGTTGACTAATGGAGAGAGAAGCATGCAATTTTTCGTTCTTAATCCCCAAAATAATGCTTTACTCATTGTCCATTCACCCAAAATTTTCTACCATCACTTGCTTCTAACTCAACTGCTCCATATGAAAAAACTCAAGAGATCTTAAATGGTCCCATGACTACAATTTACCTATAAATAGTTTTAGTATTTAATTGAACAACAAAACTTGGTGACCAGGTGAGAAATCTTTATTTATGATATGTTTGTCATGCTACTTTTTTGTTCTGTCCTTATAAATATTTATTCTCTCATAAGAGTCATCCCTCAATTCTTCAAGTTCATTTAGTTAGAGCAAACGATGTTGCCAAACGGTGTGCATGTCAAAATGCTTTATGTTCAAGTTCCACATGTAGATGACATGCTTTATCAATCACTAATTTATATGGTGACATACCAATAGGTATTTTGAAAGTAGTTATATATGCCCAAACTGCATCATCTAGCTTTTTAGCCCAATCTTTCCTGTTTGTAAAGACAGTTTTCTATAAAATATGTTTGATTTCCTTGTTAGAAATTTCAGTTTGACCATTAGTTTGAGGATGATAAGCTAGAGCTAATCTATATCTAACACCATACCTGGAAAGGAGAGAGCCAAAAAGCTTATTGCAAAAATGAGAACTTTCATCACTAACAATTACTTTTAAATGATAGTTTAAGTTAAAACCTTCGAGTTCTTTCGAGAAACTAAAATATTTCTAACCCAAAATTTCATTTAGGGTTTACATGTTGATCTCTAAAGTTTTTGTTATAAAGTATCAGAAACCAAGCCCATTTGTTACTAAAATTGCTCAAAAGAAACAATTTCCAACCTTTTTCTTTCTAAAAACACCATTCATCCGAAACACTATTCACCTAAAAACCATCTTCATCCAAAATCACTATTCACAAAGAATCACTCTTTTCTCATATTACTTATGGGTTGTAAAATTATTTTCAATTGATGTTCTTGTAGGTGTTGGTTTCTCGTTGACTGTTCATTAGAACGTTGTTTTCACTTGAATATTTAAGGTGAGGATAAATAGAGCTTAAAGTAAATTTAGAAATTAAATTTGTTTAACGATTCGTATGATCGGAAGTTGAGATTTATTTTGGAATGAGAGATTTCAAGTATGTCCACTAACTTGTTTAGGCTTGGGAGTTGGTTCTAAAGTGAGCTGAGTGAACTTATGGATCTTTTGATGGAAACGATTAAAACAATAGAAAGCAGACTCTTATGTTAAAGTTAGTAACTTGATATTATCTGAAGGCTGATGGGTTTGACTTTAATATTATTCATAAGATTTTTTGAAGGCCGTTTTTCTTGTTGTTTTTGAAATATGGTACTTTCTTGTTATGCAGGGAAAGGTAACCAGATTATAGGCATCTTTGTTAGCTTATGCTCTTTTGGTTACTTTAAATGGTTAAGTTGTGTTTACTTGTGCTTTGAGGATATGTTTACGTTTAATGTGTTAGGATCTAAGGCAACCCTAGAGGGGGGGTGAATAGGGATTTAAAATAATTTTTATAAAACTTTTTAATCAATTCAAAAATTAACACAATCAATTTAACAAATTAAAATGCAAATTAAATAAAGTAGTTTAAGGATAGAAATGACTCCCGTATTTTATAGAGATTCGGCCACAACTCGGGCTTTACGTCCACTCCCCGAGTGCTTCGGGAATTCTTGAATCCACTAATTCAAATGATCCTTTCCACGGTTGAGGATCTAACCGTCACAACGACCTTTTCCACGGAGCAAGGACAACCGTTTACAATCACTCTTTTTAGCTAAGGTTCAAGAGTAAACCTTCACAATTTGTAAATCCTCTCTAAGGATAAATATTACAAAATTTAGCTCACAACAAGAGATAACACTCTCAAGAAAAAGCCCTTAACAATGGCTAGCAAATACACAAGTTTTTATCACAAAGTAGCTCAAAGTAAGATGAAAAATGGAGAACTCAAGAGCACAATATTATAAAATTTTAGCCTCTGTTTTCTTGGTGTATAATCTACCATTTTCGAGCTCTATAAATAGGTAATAAAAATATTACCGTTATTTTTAATCATGTGCATCAATAAGCATGGCTTCATCTTCTTCTTCTTCAATAAAAAGCTTCAACACTTTGCATGGAGGAGAGATAGTCTTCAAATAATTATTGATTCATGCATGAAGGAGAGAGGAATTGAATTTTCGGATTTAAATAAATCCATAAATAAATTGTGATGGTAAAAGTCCAATATAACCTTGAAATAGTCAAAGAAGTCCAAAGAAGTGAAGGGTAATAAAGTATTCAACCATAGGCAATTAATTGCATGAGGAGACAAGGAGGACACTTGGCACGCGTGGATAGGCTCACAAAAAGGTGCTGGGACCCACTTATCATAAAAAGCAAATTTGACTTTAGGAAGTTTGGACAAAGCCCACTTGCGTGACTAGATAAGTCATCCTACTCTCCTTGCTAACCATTGGATGCCTTTGATCTTATGGATGAGAGTAATTAAATATGTGGAAGTCTTAAGAACGTTGGATCAGAGAAATCGAACGGACGAGATGGAGAGTGACGTCATCCGAGAGTACAACGGTTATATTTCAAATTTCTTTTCTTCTTTAATTAATTTCTTCTTCAAAATTCAAAGACCGTTGGATGAGAAGTTTTGACGATCTAACGGCTTGAATAAAATATGATTAATTCTTCTTTTCTTTAAATCAATATTCATAATAAATCTGAGCCACTGATTTCGAAATTCATATGATCTGACGAATGAGATAATGAGTTCATAATAATAACGTTGAACTTGCCACATACGATTCGAACGAATTAATAAAATTAATTCCAATCTTCTAAATTCAATATCTTGCTCGTTTGAAGTCCGATTGAGTCGATTCCAATTATGTTGGACTCGTTATAATTTTCTCTATAACATGGACTATAAAAACAAAAAAAATTGATTAAAAACAAAGACATGTTTGTTATCATCAAAATAAGAAATAAGATTAATTGACTTTGAATGTCAACAATCTCCCCCTTTTTTATGATGACAAACCATAATGGAAAATAAAAGAGTAAGAGTATAAATATTCAATATGAAATACTCCCCCTTAATAAGTTCTTCCCATTAAAAACATTATCAATTTAAGCACAAGAGAAAAAACATTTTCCATATCAATTTTCTCCCCCTTTTGGAATCAATCAAAAAGAATAATATTCGATAAACATATTTAATTCCAAAAGTTTCATCAAAATAAGATTTGAATTTGAATTTCAAAACTCCCCCTAAATAATTGGATAAAATTCAAATTATTTAGAAGCATCCTACCTTAAAATTCCAAGAGCAAGCCTATTTTTGCAAAAGCTTTCTTCATTCAAAGGCTTGGTGAAAATATCCGCAAGTTGATCACAAGAGTTAACAAAATTGAGAATAATAGAACCATTTTGCACATCTTATGAAATGATGTCTAATATCAATATGCTTTGTTCTAGAATGATGTATTGGTTTTTTAGTCAAATTAATAGCACTTGAGTTGTCACAAAGAATAGGAACTTTTTCAAAATATAAACCATAATCACATAAAGTTTGTTTCATCCAAATAATTTGTGCACAACAACTAGCAACGGCTATATATTCCGCTTCGGTAGTAGATAAAGCAACCGAGTTTTGCTTTTTACTAAACCATGACACCAAAGTACTACCAAGAAATTGACAAGTACCACTAGTACTTTTTCTAGCAAGTAAACTTCCCGCATAATCGGCATCGGAATATCCAACTAAATTAAATTCAACATTTCTAGGATACCATAAGCCTAGATCATAGGTTCCAAGAAAATATTTAAAAATTCTTTTTACGGCATGCAAATGTGATTCTTTAGGACAACATTGAAATCTAGCACATAAACATACACTAAACATAATATCGGGTCTACTTGCCGTTAAATAAAGTAAAGAACCAATCATACCTCAATAAGATTTGACATCAACACTTTTACCTTTTTCATCTTTGTCAAGTTTGGTTGTAGTACTCATTGGAGTTTTTGTAATCTTTCCCTCATTAAGCTTGAATCTTTTCAATAATTCCTTTGTATATTTTTCTTGATTTATGAAAATTTCATCTTTGAGTTGTTTGATTTGAAGTCGAAGAAAGAAACTAAGTTCTCCCATCATGCTCATTTCAAACTCATTATGCATAACTTTAGAAAATTCTTCACACAAAGAAGGATTAGTAGAACCAAAAATAATATCATCAACATAAATTTGAACTACTAACATATCATCACCTTTGATTTTAATAAAAAGTGTAGTATCAATTTTACCCATCTTAAAATCATTATCAATCAAGAATTTACTTAATCTTTCATACCAAGCTCTTGGAGCTTGTTTCAAACCATAAAGAGCCTTTTTCAATTTAAATACATGATTAGGAAATTCAAAATTTTCGAAACCGGGAGGTTGATCAACATAAACTTCTTCCATAATATAACCATTTAGAAAAGCACTTTTTACATCCATTTGATATAAAATAAAATTTTTATGAGAAGCAAAAGCAAGTAACATTCTAATTGCTTCTAATCTAGCAACCGGTGCAAAGTCTCATCATAATCAATTCCTTCTTCTTGACAATAACCTTTTGCAACCAATCTAGCTTTATTTCTTATAATATTTCTATTTTCATCAAGTTTATTTCTAAAAACCCATTTAGTACCAATAATTGAAATATTTTGAGGTCTAGGGACTAATTCCCAAACTTTATTTCTTTCAAATTGATTTAATTCTTCTTGCATAGCAAATAACCAAGATTCATCAAATTGAGCATCTTCATAACTTTTTGGTTCAATTTGAGAAACAAAAGCAAGATTATTAAACATATTAAGAGAGGAACGAGTTCTTACACCTTGAGTTGTATCACCAATAATCAAATCCATTGGGTGGTTGTAGCATATCACCATTCCTTAGGCAAAGATTGTGAAGCACTTACATCCAATCTTTCATTTGAGTTTTCAACTTGCTCACTTGAAGTAGCTTCAATGCCTTTATTACTAACTTGCAAATCATCAAGACTCTTTTCTAAAGCATTAGTATCAAGAGAATCATTAATAATATTAATATCACCATGAAGAGGTTCATCAAATACTATATGCATGGATTCCTCAATAACCAAAGTTCTTTTATTGAAAACTCTATAAGCTTTACTAGAAGAGGAATAACCAAGGAAAATACAACCATCGGTTTTAGAGTCAAATTTACCAAGATTTTCCTTATTATTTAAAATAAAACATTTGCAACCAAAAACTTTAAAATAACTCACAATAGGATTTTTTCCATTCCATAATTCATAAGGAGTTTTGTCTAGAAATTTTCTTATTAAAACTCAGTTTAAAACATAACAAGCGGTGTTAACGGCTTCCGCCCAAAAATACTTAGGAACTCCATATTCATTCAACATAGATCTTGCTAATTCTTGCAAAGAACGATTTTTCCGTTCAACTACACCGTTTTGTTGAGGAGTTCTAGGAGAAGAGAAATTATGAGTAAAACCATTTTCATTACAAAAATTTTCAAAAGTAATATTTTCAAATTCTCCACCATGATCACTTCTAATTTGAGAAATTAAAAATCCTTTTTCATTTTGAACTCTTTTTGTAAAATTAATAAACTTTTTCATAGCTTCATCTTTATGCTTTAAAAATAAAACCCATGTAAAACGTGAGTAATCATCAACAATTACAAAAGCATGATAATTTCCTCCAAAACTAGAAGTTCTAGAAGGACCAAATAAATCCATATGTAAAAGTTGTAAAGGTCTAGAAGTAGAAATGTCATTTTTAGATTTAATAGAAGACTTTGTTTGTTTACCCATTTGACAAGCATCACAAATTTTATCTTTTTCAAATTTTAGTTTTGGCAAACCTCTTACCAAACACTTTTTAGAAATATTTGAAATCAATTTCATGCTTGTGTGACCTAATCTTCTATGCCATAGCCAAGAATCATCATTTTGAACCGATAAGCATTTTTCATTCATGGAACATGCATTGATATCAATGGTATAAACATTTGCATCTCTATTTCCAACAAATAAAACTTTGTTATCACAAACATCTTTTATAAAACAATGTTTTTTGTTAAAAGATACTTCATAACCTTTATCACACAATTGGCTAATACTTAATAAATCATGTTTAAGACCATCAACCAATAAAACATTTTCGATAAGAGAAGAGGAATTGTTACCGATACTTCCTTTACCAATGATTTTTCCTTTCTTGTTATCACCGAACGTCACTAATCCACCTTCTTTCTTGGTAAGTGTGGAAAACTTGGAATGATCACCCGTCATGTGTCTTGAACATCCACTATCCAAGTACCACTTGCTCTTCTTTGAGCTTTTCGAAAATTCCTACAAAAAATAAGATTTCATGTTTGATCCTTTGGTACCCATACTTGTTTGGGTCCATTTTGGTTAGCATTTTCATACTTTGGAATCCAAGTTCTTTTTCTTTTCAAAGCATTTGATCTTGAAACATTTGAACCATTAGATTTATGAAAATGACATGAATATGCTTTATGTCCATAATTTCCACAAGAAAAGCAAACAATATTATGTAATGATGGATCTTTTACAAAGAATCTATGCACATGTTTTTTCTTATAATAATCTTTTCTAGAATTTTGGAACTTTGATCAATGATGAGTAGCATGGCCATTTTTCAATTTAAAGCACTTAGGTCTAATATGACCTTTCATACCACAATAATGACAAATAGTTACAAACTTTGATTTAGGAAAATCAACCTTAGCATTTTTAACATTTTGTACCAAAGATGTAACATTAACCTTTTTATCATTATGCATAACAGATGTAGCATTTTCAAATTTAGGCATAATAGACAATTTATCATTTTTCATACAAGGGGATTCTTTAACAAAATTAGATTTTGAAGATGAAGAAGTTGAAATTTCATCCATATATCCAATACCCTTTTTCTCTTTATGAGGTTTACCCATATTAATCATTTTATCAAGAGTTTGAGCTCCAACGGTAAACTTTTTAATATTGTTATTAGCTTCATCAAGTTCTTTCAAAAAAATTTTTTCTAAGAACAATAATTAGCTCATTCTTTTCAAAAACTTCATGTTCAAGAAATTTAATTTTATCAAGTAAAGCATTCTTTTCTTCACATGAAACATGAATTTGATCACTAGATGCATTATTCAAAGAATCAACTTTTTCAATCAATGATTTATTTTCATTTAATAAATCTCCATGTTTCTTTGAAAGCACACTATACTTTTTAGTTATTTTCTCAAAACTTTGTTGCATGCATTCAAATTCATTCAATAATTCAACATGAGAAGAAGAGTTAAGATGTACCTCATTTTCATCTTCTTCATCAATATCACTATGTGCCATAAAACACATATTTGCAACTTCTTCCTCTTTTTCACTTTCACTTTCATCACTATCATCCCATGTAGCCTTCATAGCTTTCTTTAATTTCTTGGATGATTTTAGAAGAGGACAATCGGTCCTAATATGACCGGGTTTCTTGCATTCATAACAAATAATTTCATCTTTCTTGCTCTTTTCACCATTTGAGTCTCTTTGATTGGTGAAATTTTTCTTGAAATGTTTCTTCTTCTTTAAAAAGCTTTTGAATCTTCTAGAAAGATAAGCCATATCTTCATCATCAAGATTATCATCATTTTCTAAATCTTCTTCAAAAGATGTAGATTTAAGAGCAATGCTTCTTTCTTTCTTCTTTTTATCATCTTCCATGTTCTTCTTGATTTTGATCTCATGAGTAATAAGAGATCCAATTAATTCATCCATGGAAAGTACTTTCAAGTCTTTAGCATCTTGGATGGCGGTGACTTTAGGTTCCCATTGCTTTGGTAAAGCCCAAAGTATTTTCTTCACCTTCTCAATATTTGGATAAGATTTTCCAAGACCTTCCAAAGAATTCACAATGTTAGTAAATCTAATGAACATATCCGAAATTGATTCATTATCATCAATTTTAAATAATTCATAACTATGTACTAACATATCAATTTTAGTTTCTTTGACTTGATCGGTTCCTTCAGGAGTAATTTCAAGTTTTTGCCAAATTTCCTTAGCGGTTTTACAAATTGAAACTCTATTATACTCAATTTCATTCAAAGCACAAAACAAACAATTTATAGCTTTAGCATTCAAACCATATGCTTTCTTTTCTTCCTTAGACCATTCGGCCATAGGCTTAGGAGAACTAACATTTTCAACATTTTTAAGTGGATGATTAAAACCTTGTTCTATTATATCCCATAATTCAACATCAATAGAAATCAAGAAAAATTGCATTCTATTTTTCCAATAACTATAATTAGAACCATTAAAATAAGGAGGCTTATTAATTGATTGACTATCACCAAAAGGATTAAAATTATGTGTTGTCATAGCTCAAGCAATTAAGCTTTTTAAAACAAATTTTAAAAATAATTTTGAGCACCTTGCTCTGATACCAATTGTTAGGATGTAAGGCAACCCTAGAGGGGGTGAATAGGGATTTAAAATAATTTTTATAAAACTTTTTAATCAATTCAAAAATTAACACAATCAATTTAACAAATTAAAATGCAAATTAAATAAAGTAGTTTAAGGATAGAAATGACTCCCGTATTTTATAGTGGTTCGACCACAACTCGGGCTTTACGTCCACTCCCCGAGTACTTCGGGAATTCTTGAATCCACTAATTCAAATGATCCTTTCCACGGTTGAGGATCTAACCGTCACAACGACCTTATTCACGGAGCAAGGACAATCGTTTACAATCACTCTTTTTAGCTAAGGTTCAAGAGTAAACCTTTACAATTTGTAAATCCTCTCTAAGGATAAATATTATAAAATTTAGCTCACAACAAGAGATAACACTCTCAAGAAAAAACCCTTAACAATGGCTAGCAAATACACAAGTTTTTATCACAAAGTAGCTCAAAGTAAGATGAAAAATGGAGAACTCAAGAGCACAATATTATGAAATTTTAGCCTTTGTTTTCTTGGTGTATAATCTGCCATTTTCGAGCTCTATAAATAGGTAATAAAAATATTACCGTTATTTTTAATCATGAGCATCTATAAGCATGGCTTCATCTTCTTCTTCTTCAATAAAAATCTTCAACACTTTGCATGGAGGAGAGATAGTCTTCAAACAATTATTGATTCATGCATGAAGGAGAGAGGAATTGAATTTTCGGATTTAAATAAATCCATAAATAAATTGTGATGGTAAAAGTTCAATATAACCTTGAAATAGTCAAATAAGTCCAAAGAAGTGAAGGGTAATAAAGTATTCAACCATAGGCAATTAATTGCATGAGGAGACAAGGAGGACACTTGGCACGCGTGGATAGGCTCACAAAAAGGTGCTGGGACCCACTTGTCATAAAAAGCAAATTTGACTTTAGGAAGTTTGGACAAAGCCCACTTGCGTGATTAGATAAGTCATCCTACTCTCCTTGCTAACCATTGGATGCCTTTGATCTTATGGATGAGAGTAATTAAAGATGTGGAAGTCTTAAGAACGTCGGATCGGAGAAATCGAACGGACGAGATGGAGAGTGACATCATCCGAGAGTACAACGGTTATATTTCAAATTTCTTTTTCTTCTTTAATTAATTTCTGCTTTAAAATTCAAAGACCGTTGGTTGAGAAGCTTTGACGATCTAACGGCTTGAATAAAATATGATTAATTCTTCTTTTCTTTAAATCAATATTCATAATAAATCTGAGCCACTGATTTCGAAATTTATATGATCTGACGGATGAGATAATGAGCTCATAATAATAACGTTGAACTTGCCGCATACGATTCGAACGAATTAATAAAATTAATTCCAATCTTCTAAATTCAATATCTTGCTCGTTTGAAGTCCGATTGTGTCGATTCAAATTGCGTTGGACTCGTTATAATTTTCTCTATAACATGGACTATAAAAACAAAACAAAATTGATTAAAAACAAAGACACGTTTGTTATCATTAAAATAAGAAATAAGATTAATTGACTTTGAATGTCAACATTGGTATCAGATTGTTGAGGGCGAACAAAATCCCACATCGTTTACAGAAGGGGATGATCATGGGAATATAAGGGGAAGGGCACATCTCCATTGGTATGAGGCCTTTTGGGTGAAACCAAAAGCAAAGCCATGCGGGCCTAGGCCCAAAGTGGACAATATCATACTAATGTGGAGATGTGGTGGCTCGGGTAGTTCCCTAACATAATGTACCTTATAACTCTTCTTATGATATCATACATTATTATTATATTAGAGGAATAAAGAGACAATGCACAGATTGCTTGTGATTGCATTGCTTGGTATTATTCGTATTGTATGTTTATATATATGTATCATGAAGTATGTTAAAGACTCTGTGTACTTTGCATGATTTGGGGGGATAATAAGATATTTTTGGGACTGTGTGTGTTCATATTATCTGGTATCATCAATAATCATTGTGGTACATATATGATAGAAGTGTAAGGATTGTGTATACCTTGCTTAGGTGGGTGAGATAATGAGATAATGGTTAGACTGCGTGATCTTTCATTACCTGTCATTATTTACCAGAGGTGAGAACATAATAATGAAAAGATTACATTTTCTTTGTTTGGGAAAGAGAGATAATGAGATGTTGTTAGACTGAGTGTGCTTAAGATACCTGTCATTATAAGCATGTTGATAGTTATATTGACGTAAAGCCTGCGTGCACTTTACAATGGTAAAGTGAGTTAATTAATAATATTGAGACTTTGTGTGCTAGTATTATTGCTATTAGTCGCATGTTATATTTATTTGAAACATGTTGAGACCAAGTGAGCTTATCATGAGTTATCATAGATAAAAGAAACATGAATATTATGTATAATATGAGTTATTATAAAGAAAGGATACTTGATGTGAAATTATTTGAAGTGGTTGAGTAGTAAAGAGTATGTAAGTTTTTTGGACACAAATATGGATACGGATTTGGGGTCTATCGTTTCTTTATTTTTGTTTATGTTCACTTGGGTTTTTACTCATGATATTATAATTTTCAAGTATGGCTTATGGTCATTGTCGTAGGAGAGGAGCTGGTGTTACCTGATCCTAGTGACGATGATGGCGAGATGGACTAGAGAGGGTTTATAGTCCATGGACTCATGTTTACTTTATTTTCTTTCTTTTGATTGTATGTTTTGTATATAAGCTCATGAGAGCATCTTTACTTCAAACTTTTATGATCTAGAACATATTTTGAACGTTTTCATAAATATGGAATGAGCATTCCATCCTATAATTTCGCTAATGAAAAACTGTATTTACAAGGCATTGTGATAGCCAAATTTTAAAGTCACCATGCCAGATTTTATTTAAAAATTAAGTCTTCCACTGCGTTTTGATTTCAAAATGATTTAAAAGGAGTCAGGTACTCACATACCCAAATGAAGATGGAAAAAGGACCCATGAAATCTATCCGCCAAACATAAAAAAGCTCAACTTAAAAAATATTAATTAAGGGTAATTCATGGCGCTTAAAAATATTACTTGTTTGTTGGCATTGATCGGAAGTCTTAACACATGTGTAGCAATCAAGAAAGATAGTAAGCCAATAAAAACTAGATTGTAATACTTTTGTTGCAGTTTGAGTGGATCCAAAGTGACCTTCACTAGGTGATGAATGACAATGACTCATGATATGGTGAAATTCATCAATAGAGACACATCTTCTAATGATTTTAAGGGTTGCATGGTCAATATGAAAAATAACCTTAGACCTTTAAAATATAATATATAAACTTATCAAACAAGAAAACAACAACGAGCATTTATTTTTTAGTATTGGTGTAATTTTAATGAGCACTATCAAAAGTTCTACTAGCATAATAAATGGCTTAGAAAATTTTATATCTTATTTATCCTAAAACTGCACCTAAAGTTTAGTCACTAACATCACACATAATCTCAAAAGGTGACTCAAATTAGATACAAAAATAATGGGAGCATAAGTCAACTTTTCTTTAATCAAATTGAATGCCAATACATAATCATCAATAAAATCAAAAGATGCATCTTTTTCTAACAAATTACACTAAGGTTTCACAATTTTAGAAAAATCTTTTATAAGTTGCCTATAGAAACCTATATGTTCTAGAAAACTTTTAACACCTTTCACATTTTAGTGGGTAAAAATGATTCAATAGTTGAAATTTTTGCTCTATCAACTTCAAAGCCTTGAGATAAGACCTTATGACCTAAAACAACCCCTTCAGTAACCATAAAATGATATTTTTCTCAATTAAGTAAAAGGTTAGTTCTGTGACATCTTTTCAAGAGCAAAGATAAATTATGCAAACAATGATCTAAAGAATTACCAAAGATAGAAAAGTCACCCATAAACACTTCCATAATCTCTTCCACAAAATCAGAAAAATAGATATCATACAACGCTAAAAAGTAGCAGGAGTATTACAGAAACCAAAAGGTATTCTTCTAAATGAAAATGTACCATAAGGAAATGTAAAATTGGTTTTCTCTTTGTCTTGAAGAGCTATGGAAATCTAATTGACACCTAAATAGCCATCAAGAAAAAAATAATACTACTACCCTACAAGTCTATCTAACATTTGGTCAATCAATGGAAGTTGAAAGTGATCTTTTCTAGTGTCCTTATTTAATTTTCTATAGTCAATGCATACACATCAACCAATTCATTTTTTTTTTCATTTTTAACAATAGTTATTCCCATCGTTTTAGGCCTAACTTGAACATGACTCACCCAATGACTATCAAATATATCATAAATTATTCCTGCCTTGAGGAGTTTTGAAACCTCAGCTTTCACAACCTCTTTCATAGCCAGATTTAATCTTCTTTGAGGCTCAATAGATGGTTCAAAGGTATCTTCTATTAAAATTTTATGCATGGAAATTGATGGACACCTTTAATATCCTCTATTTACCAACCTAAAGTTGTTTTACACTCTTTCAGGATGCGCAACAACTTTGCCTCCTTAAAATGACTAAACGCTTCATAAAGAATAATAGGAAAAGTAGAAGACTCACCTAGAAAGGTAGAGCGAAGAGGCTCTAGTAATTATTTCAACTTAAGTTCAAGAACTATTGTTTGCTCATCCTTCTTCTCATCAAGCTCTACAATCTTTGCTTGGTTTTTTTTATAGATTGAAGTGGTAAAGAATCAAGAGTTAAACACAACTACATTAACTCATCATCATCAAATAAGTTAGAAACCTTAGTCAAAAAATCAACTAAGCATGCTTGTAAAGGAACATCGAGAATCAAATTGCCTACTAAATTAGATATAAAATTATCAAGAACATCAATCCTATGATAGGTACTAATCTCACTAGAAAATTTCAAAGAACGATAAATAATAAAGTGCATATTTTCTTCATTGACCCTGAATGTCACTTTACCTTGTTGTACATCAATCAAGGCACGACTTGTAGCGATGAATGACCTCCCCAAAATGATAGGAATCTCTTCATCTTCTTCCATGTCTAGGACTATGATGTCAGTTGAGAATATGAATTTATTAACCTTAACCAACACATCTTCAATGACTCCATGAGGGTATGTGAGTGATCTATCTTCAAGGTGAAGAGATATGGTAGTAGGTTCAACTTCATCTAGACTAAGTTTTCTAAACACACTAAGAGGCATTAAATTAATATTAGCACCTAAATCACATAAATCTCTATCAAATAAAGAACTACCAATAGTACAAGGAATAGTAAAACTCACTTGATCTTTTAGTTTTTATGGTAATTTCTTCTGAAGTATGGCACTACATTCTTTCGTTAACTTATTATTTCAAAACTCTCCAGTTTCCTCTTCATAGACATTAGATCTTTCATGAACTTCACATATTTTGGCATCTGTTCTAGCGTATCAGCAAAAGGAATGTAAATGTGAATTTTCTTAAAAATATATAAAAATTTAGAAAATTGAAGATCAGTCTTTTTATTTTGAAAATGTTGAGGATGGGGTAAATTAGAATGTACAACAAGAATATCAGAAGAAAAGGGAAAAGAAATTGGCTTTTTTACTAAACTAGGTGTAGCCTCCTGTTGTTCTTCTTCCTTGTCTCAAACATTTTACTGATGCAGTCTAGTGCTAATAGTTGAGTTCGATGTTGAACCTCTTTACTACTCCTCAATGTGATATCATTGCATTTCTCCCTTGGGTTTACTTCAGTATCACTAGGAAACTTTCATTCTTGAGTGAAATAACTAAAGTAGCTATTTGTCCCATATGTACATCTAGATTTTTCAAAACAATACTATGATTGTCAACTTTTGCTCCAAAATTTTCTATCATAGTTTCATTTTAATTAAACCTTTTTTCTAGATTCAGTAATGAAAGCATCAAACATACTCTCTAGAAAAGACCTATTATCATCTGGTTATGTGGAGGAGGTTGCAAAACATTCTTATTTTTCCCATATGACAGATTCTTATGATTTGTTAGCATTGGATTATAATGGGTAGGCAATGGATTCTGATATTGATTTCCTTTATTTCCATAATTCTTGTTATTTACATATTGAGCTTGTTCAGTTGTAGATTATTCATACTAAACTACTTCACTAGCACTGTTAAAGTTTCAATGAACTGTGAAGTAGTAGGTATTGATAATTTTGCTACCTAATGTGAGAGTGAAGCAATCAAAGATTTTGTGAATATTACATTATCAACTGGTAATGCTCTTGCTACTTTTGGAGCCACAGATCGGTCATCTAGGTATTGAAAATTGTTTTCAGCCATATTATCAAGTAATTATAGTGCCTCTTCAATAAGTTTTAGACATCTGAGAACTGCCTGCGCATCATCTACATTTGATCTAGACTATCCCATCAACCCATTATAAAAAAGTTGAATCTGTAAGTAAGCCTGAAATCCATGTTGTGGACATTTCCTTGAATTTCCATAAATCTCTCTCAAGCCTAATATAAAGTTTTGAAATTTTGTTGCTTGAAAGTATTGATTTCAATACAATATGAGTGACCCTCGATGGTGGGAAGAATTTTATTAAAAACTTTCAACCATATCTTGCAAACTAATGATATTTCCTAGCTGTAGTGCTTGTAACCAACCACTAGCCTTATCCCTTAGTGAGAAAGGAAAAAATGAGCAACTTAATTGTGTCTTCAAGTATCCCATTAATCTTAACTGCATCACAAATTTCCAAAAACTTGGATAAATGATCATTTACATCTTCTAAGGCAGTTCCTCCAAACTGATGTTGTTGAACAATACTAATCAGAGTAGGTTTGATTTCAAAGTTGTTTGTATTAATGGTTTACCGAGCTATGCCATAAATTTTTTGAGCAACAATGCGAGTTTGAAATAATATCTAATTTTACTCATGTTCTTATGAGAAACCGCATTCTGATTTTGAACCTATTGATTTTCAATTGTCTTGGCTTGAAGCTTTTTCTGTTTGCGGTTAGCTACATAGGTTTTCTTAATCTTCAGATTTAGTGGTGCAAGACTGCTACTACCTGTCCTTTCACATATAATATGTAATTAACCTTAAAAAATAACAGGAAACAAAAAAACAAGTGAGCAAAGAATAATTAAAAGGTTCACAAAAATATAAATAAAAAATAAATTTTTTAATTTAAGACTAAGTTAATGCTCGATAGTATCAAGTAAAACTAAATTTCCTTTTCCCCGAAAACATGCCAAAAACATATGGATAAAAATATTAAGTACACGCAAGTAAACGAAGTAAAGTTTTAATATAGTGATAAGAACAAAGCTTGTGATCATCATCTGTAAAAAAGAATTAAGTTTATTTAAGCACTAATGTATGATTGACTCAATTAAATTTAAAAATTGTAAAATAATGATAGGTGAACTAAACCTATAATCATAATTTTATAAGAATAAACAAAACTAAATGTAAAAAGGTCAAATTAAATCAATGGAAAAAGGTCCTAGAGGAATGATTTCACTTCCTTGATTTATGGAATTAATATTTGCTTAGTTAAGAACAAAAATCTCATATTATATAAGTCAAGAACACTAAAATTCTTAATTACATCTCCCGAGCGTCAGATCAAGATTTACAAATTAATTAAAAACCAATATCCCTATTCAATTTAAGTAATTAAAAAGGTATTAATCACAAGTTCTTTTTAGACTTATAAATTAAGATAAAGTTTCCCAACTATAATTTACCTTAAGTTATGTTGTGGGTGAAATTACATCAGTACATGTGGAATTTCTTAACTTGATGAGGAATGCACAATCGACATATCTACGTCACTTGAAAAGATAAGGCTACATCACCTGGGAAGCAACGTCAACGTCTCCTTGGAAGGTACATCTAAATCGCAGTGGGAAGCTTTGTCTACATCATCTAAGACAAAGAAACTACATTATACGAGTATCCAGTCAAAAGACGACACGTGGCATAAGTAACACGCGACACATCATTAGGAAGTAACATGTGGCCATATCCCGACACGACATGTGGAACGATGATATCATCAACCTATTCTCCTATAAATAGGAGAAAAAAAATCCTTTCATTAGGTAACTAATTCTACTCTAATTCCCTCTGGCACACTGGCTCTGACTTAAGCATCGGTGCTCTGTGCCTTTTCTGTGCAGGTAAACTTGTTAACTACCTAGCTCATCGCCGACACAACATCTATAGTGCAACGCACGACCTCCGACTCATCCCATCTTCTAAGTTCGTTGCTTAAGTGGAAGCTCTCCAATTTTAGGCAACACTATTTGGCGTCATCTGTGGGAACTGAGTATATAACTAAGTTCTCTACCATCAAGGATGAGTCGTAGAAGTCAGCAACATGGTGATGATGTACAAAACGGAGAAAAAAGTAACCCTGGTAATAAAAGGTACCAAACATGCAACACTATGGAACAAGGACAGACTACTAAAAACCTGGATGTAGTGAGACTAGCACCTATGCCAGACATAAGTGTAGATGCCCTAGAAGAGCAAGTGAGAGGTGTGATCAACAAGCCCATGTAGACGACCAGGAATTATGGTCCAAGAAGGGTAAAGACAAAGAACCAGTAGAAGGCATAGAAGAGTCAAAAAATTGTGAGAAGAGTGACTCGAAGGGGAAGTCGAGGCCAAATAATCAGCATGCTTCCACTTCAAGTCATGAGTCTTCTTACAAAAAACGTCAAATTTAGAAAGGAGGGTCCGACCTTCGAGATGTGCTGAATCAAAAGAGAAAGGCACATGCAGATGTTATGAAGTCTATAGGTGAAAATATCCATCCTTGGGAACCAGAGTTGAAAAAGTTCCAAGATCAACTTGGTCATATGAAGAAAGAATATCGAGGAAAGACTCCTCTTGCACTAGAAGATCTACTCCAGCAAGTTTAGTCGTTATTCACCGATGATATAATGGAGGTGGAGCTTCCCCCCCCCCAAAGTTCAAAATGCCAACTATGACCACATATGATGGTTCAAAGGATCCAATCGAGCATGTTGATACGTTTCAAACCTAGAGGGAACTTCATAGAGTCCGAGATGCTATCAAATCCAAGGCATTACCCTTTACGTTAGAAGGTCCTGCACGCGGATGGTATAGACATCTCAAGCTAAGGTCTATCTCTTCATTTAAAGACCTTACTCTTTCTTTTGTAACTCAGTTTCTTGGTGGAAGGGATCATAAGAAATTAGCTACGCATATGTTGACTGTGTGTCAGAATTCAGGGGAGAGCCTCCGAGATTATATAGTAAGATTTAACGATAAGGCATTGATTGTGGAAGGTTACAGTGACGACATAGCTCTAACTACTATGATGGCTGGCTTTAAAGATGAAAAACTTTTATGGTCTCTAGGTAAGAAAACACTTGCTACATACACAGAGGTACTCGCCAGAGTGCAAAAATAAATGAGGGCTAGAGAGTTACTCAGTGCAAGAGAAACTCCAGATGAAGGAGGTAATAGTAGAAATTCTGAGTATAAAAGAAAAGGCTCAACAGATGACCTCACCTGAAGGACTGACCGTCACGAAGATGACAAGAAAAAGAGGTCGGCGACCAACTTGACAAGCATTGTCTTCTTCCTAGTAAGTTTAAAAAATACACTCCCACAACTGACCCGATTCAACAACTTCTTATGGAGATCAAAGATAAAAACTTGGTTAGATGGCCTCCCAGAATGAAAGTAGAGTCAAACAAGAGAAACAAAGATAAGTATTTCCTCTTGCACAAAGACCACGACCATACCACCTCTAATAGCTTCAATCTTAAGGAAGAAATTGAAACCCTTATTCAAAGAGGGTACTTGAAGGAATTCGTGAGAAATAAAGGAAATAGAAAGTTTAGGACCGTGGAGAAATAAGAACCATATTTGGGGATCCGACTAGTGAAGAAGAGAAGCATGCTAGATCACTAACGTAGTAGGCCGAGACATCGGCACATTGATTATCCTCAAGTGAAAAACTCTACTCCACTAATGAAATATCAAGCAACTTAGGTTTTACTTATTGCAATTTTATTTTTCCAATAAAGTTTCTATTGAGAGAGTTTTCCATTAAAATGAAATAAGATTTTATTTTTCCTACTTTATTGAAGATATGTAAAGTCAAATCATTCCGAGAAACCTTGGGAGTGCAGGGCTCGTTGAGTCGTGCCTCGTAGAAGAATTAAGAGAAAAAATTCTAAGTCTACTTCATAAAAGAATTAAGTTAAAATTCTAAGTCTGCTAGGGAGTGCAAGATTCGCACGAACCACACCTGGTAGAAGAATTTAAAATGACAAAAAATTCTAAGTCTACTAGGGAGTGTAGGGCTCGCATGAGCCGCACTTGGTAGAAGAATCTAAAACGACAAAAAAAAATTTCAAGTCTACTAGGGTGTGCAGGGCTTGCACTAGTTGCAGCTTGGTAGAAGAATTTAAAAAAAAAATTCTAAGTCTATTATGGAGGCTTGCATAAGCCATACCAGGTAGAAGAATTTAAAATGACAAAAAAAATTATAAGTCTACTAGGAGTACAAGGCTCAGACGAGCCGCACCTCGTAGAAAAATTTTAAAATAGAAAATAATTCTAAGTCTACTTGAGAGTGCGGGGCTAGTAGGATAAAAGGTCAACGATCAAAAGTTAAAAAGTCAATAGTCAACTAGGTCAAAGGACGAGGTCAAACAATTTTTTACAAGTTCAAGTACAATTGACAAACCTTTGATGACAAGGCCTTGTTGACACAACCCTGTTGACATAGCCCTGATGATAATGCCCTATTTGACATAGCCCTAATGACATAGCCTTGTTGACATAGCCTTGATGAAAAATTCCTATTTGACATAAGCCTAATGACAACGCCGGAAACGACAAAGGAAGATCACATCCGAGCCAAAGACGACAAAAAAAGTTGTCAATTTGTCAACGATCAAAGTTGAACGTTGACCAGTCCCCATGGGAGGAACAGACCAGTGGAGCGAGTCTACATATTACCCGTGGATTTCGTATTTTAAAAAGAAAAAAAAAGCGTCAATTTCGAGCACTTATGTCAGGAAAAAGAATAAATAAGCGTCAATTCGAGCGCTTATGTCAGGAAAAAGAAAAAGAATTGGCGCGCAGCAACTTTTTTCCACAAAAAAAAAAGATAAAAAGGAAAAGAAAAGAAAAACAATCTCTTATCATTATTATTATTGTTTTTTTCCCTCTATATCCTTATTTAATTTTAATTTTTCTCAAATTTTTTTTCTTTACTCAATCCATTACATTCTCACTATTGTAAAGATGGCAATATTTATTTTTTCTTTTCATATTTATGATTTGATTTTTAAGAGTAAGTTTTACTCTTAAAATCAAAGGGGGCAAAGTACATGATGATTGAACTGGATAACTTAGACATACAACCCAACTCCAAAATGACAAGGACAGAAAATACAACGCACCACCACATAGATTTTAAAATTTTAATGACTGCAATGGAAGAAACTTCAAACTATCAAGCCCCGACGCTTGTGAAATTTTTAGAAACTGATAGAGGCATAAATTCCACCTCGAATATCAGTACACGTGGAATTTCTCAACTTGATCAAGAATCCACAATCGACATGTCTATGTCACTTGAAAAGATAAGGCTACGTCTACGTCACCTGGAAAGCTACGTCTATGTTGCCGCTGGAAGCTACGTCTATGTCATCTAATAAGACTACATATCTAAGACCAAGATACTACATTTGTAACGTCCCGTGACTTTTAGGGGTAAAATTTTTTATTTTATTTTATTTATTTATTTATTTATTTATTTTATTTATTTTTACTTTATTTTATTTATTTTAAAAATAAAGCTTTTAAGATTAGTATAATTTTAGAAATTTCAATTTTAATAGTTATTTATGTCCGAAATTGTTTTTAATCGTTTTAATAATTAAAATTTGTTTTGGTGACATTAATAATTATTAATGGACCAATTAATAATTATTAATCACCTTTAGGTTTATTTACGAGCTTCGGGTTTCGTTTTTAAAGCAAAAGTAAAAGAGGGACGTAGGCGTCATTTTCCAAATTGTTAAATATCTAAACACTATTCCTCCTTCTCTTTAAATAAGCCAAAATTAGACAAAATATGAAATTTTCTTCTCATTTTTCATCCCAAACCCGTAGCTTAGAGAGAAAAAAGAGGAGAAAAAGAAATCGTCGCCCAGGCTTCGTTTCTCGACCGTTTTGCGTGATTTCAGATGCGTTGGAAAGCTCTCGCGAGACCTTTCTACCCATCCTAACAATCGAGGTTTTTGCTCGTTTTCTCGAGGCTTAAAGGTATGTTAAAGTTTCTTAATTTTGATGTGAATAGTGTTTTAATGGAGGTTTTGAGTTGTAATCTTCGAATTCGTTCACCGAAGCTTGAATGTTTCATTCGGGGAAGTCTTTTTGGTCAATTTTAGAAACTTTCTCTAAACCCTAAAACCGAGTTTGAGCCGGAAACCCGTCCCTTGTGATTTTCCCTCTTTGCGCTTTGTTTAGGATGTTAGGTTCTTTGTGTTTTTGCTTTTTAGTTAATTTTTCGAAAATGAATTAATATGCAAAACCCTAATTTTCGGTTACCCATTGATTTTGCAACCTCCAAAGTATTCGAAACCAACCCAAAACACCTCTAAATTGCATAAAAGCCGGAAAATCAAACCTGAACCCCTTTTTCCCTAGCTTGGCCGAGAGCTCCATAAGGGTAGAATCCGGGATTTTCGTGGTTTTATGTGTTTAGATGTTGTTTGATTGTTTTCCAGTTAATTAATGTTCTTTAGGATTAATTCGTTTGTAGGATTGTGATTTGTTCGTGATTTTACAACCTCGGTTTATTCGGAGCTTGTCTTCAAGCTAAGATGAGTTTAATGTGAAAGTTAGTGGCTTTATGAATTTAGTTTCATTATGTAATTGTTTATCGATGTAAAGAGGGAGATAACTTCTTAGGATTATAGTTTGGTTGGAGACTTTAATTCGGAAGTGTGTGTGGAGAAAGTTTGGATTTATGGATAGTTCGATGATTAGAGAACATCGAAGTGTTTTGGAAGTATAGTAGTGTGATTTGGAGATGTTAGATGAAAGTGGAATGGAAGTTACTTTGATGGATTTGAAAGTTACTTTGATGGATTTGGAAGTTAAGTAATTAGAAGATGCACTTGAGTAGTAACTCGTGTAATCTAGTTGGTTAGGTTTCTAATTAACTTAGTAGAATTCTTTGGAGTTTAGCTAACTTTTGGGGACCTACGGCACATTGATTCTGCACGTGATAGTATGTGATTTTGATCCATATGTAATCATGGTGAGATGATTTGTGGTGACCTTAGGCACATTGATTCACACATGGTAGTATGTTGATTTGGTCCATACGTATCATGGTGTGATGATTTGTGGGTACCTTGAGCACTTTGATTCTGCACGTGATAGTATGTGATATTTATCCATATGGTATACCCGGTACGATGGTTGTGATATGGTAATACCGTACGGGCTTAGTATGCGATATTCATCCATATGGTATACCCGGTACGATGGTTGTGATATGGTAATACCGTACGGGCTTAGTATGCGATATTCATCCATATGGTATACCCGGTACGATGGTTGTGATATGGTAATACCGCACGGGCTTAGTATGCGATATTCATCCATATGGTATACCCAGGCGATGGTTGTGATATGGTAATACCGTACGGGCTTAGTATGCGATATTTATCCATATGGTATACCCGATGCGATGGTTGTGATATGGTAATACCGCACGGGCTTAGTATGCGACATTTATCCATATGGTATACCCGATGCGATGGTTGTGATATGGTAATACCGCACGGGCTTAGTATGCGATATTTATCCATATGGTATACCCGGTACGATGGTTGTGATATGATAATACCGTACGGGCTTAGTATGTGATATTTATCCATATGGTATACCCAATACGATGAAACTGGTTTGGTAATAATGAATGCTAATGTTCCAATTACATATACTCCGGTACTTTTACTTTAAGTCTTTATTTCTATCTCTTGGTTTTGAATGACGTGTACGGGTGGTATTCTACTATCGATTGATTGTATGGAAATTAGAAGTGTGGATGTGGGTAGTTGTGAGCATTATAGGCCTTTGGACACGATTTCGGTTATGAGATATTGTTCATAGGATTACTTGCTTTCGTTTTACTCTCACTTGCATGTTATGCTAATGGTGCTACACTTACAATTTTCAGGTAAACCTCGAGTTAAGAAGCGTGGTAGAGGAGGTGGAGCCGCGTGACTGATCGAGATGGTGTGTATGGACAATACTAAGAACTCATTTTGGTGTAGCATTCATTGAAATGCTTGTTCCTTTTCTGTGCACCACACCAGTGCTTTGTTCCTTTTCTGTGCTGGTACACTTGTCAACTACCCAGCTAAGTGTTAAACTTCAAATTTAAACTCAATTAATCTATGGCCAGTAAATTAAAGGAATTAAGAACATAAATAGAATGATAAAATTGTCTTCAAAACTAAAACTAAATACTCAAGCCATAAAAAATAAAGTTGCTAGATCAATCTACTAGGCATAAGAAATTTAGCTATCCATCAACATAGAATTCAACCAATTAAATATTCTGAAAAATATAAAAATAATAAACAACAAATCAGATGAAGAACTCGTGTGACTCCCTACAAAAACCGATGAAAAATCTCCCAAAACTACTCTCTAAAGTGGCTGCCTCCCAGAATAAATAAAAATTAGCTTCAACCTTCTTTATATAAGCATCTGAAGTCGGTGGCTGAGATTAAAGGCTCAAGCGACGGCTCGCTCATGTCCAAGCGATGTGTTGCTTGAACTGCGTTGGGCATTCATTAATCCGGACAAGTGATGCATTGCTCACGTTCTAAGAGATGGGTTGCTTGGCCAAATTCTAACAATCTCCTCAATGTTCAAGCGATGCATGGCTTGAACTAAATTCGGCCAACACCATGATTTTTTTACTACATTTTTCTTTATTATGCAAATATCCTTTCAATACACAATAAGATAAAAACTAATTAAAGTAGTATAAAAACCATTGATAACAAGTAAATCAAGGGTAATCTTATATTATAAAACCGTGTTAACAATAACTCTTTCACTGCTAAAGATTTCAAGTTTTGAACTGATTATAATATAAGCTTAAAAAGAGGATTCCGGAATATCTTGATGCATCAAAATCTGAGTTCAAACGTATAAGTTATGACGGAAAAAAAAAAGTTAACGACATTAGTGGAAGGGGCAAAATTGCATAATTTTAGAACCACAAGGGTATAAATTTTCAGGACATTTGCAAATCTAGCAAATTTTTAATAATATTTGTAAAAATAGCAACTCTAAAAAATATTTACAAATATAATAAATTTTGATTGGATGATGAATCAGTTATAAATATTGAATTACATATTTATACACGAATTTCATAACTGATACACACATTAATTATTGCTAATCACTAATTAACAGGGTATAAATTATTATATTTGCAAATAGTTATAAGTGATTAAATATTTGCAAATATTGCATCATAATCTGCTACCCAATGAAATTTCCCTAAATTTTCATTTTAAACTATAAAGGTATGTTTGCATATGACCAAAACCACGTGAGTCGTATTTATATTTTACCGTTTGAAAAAATCTCAATACAATTAACATACCCCAGGAAAGTCAATCTACATAAATACTCAACGGAACAAATCCATGATCCAAATTATGTGTGCTGATAATTCCAATGGTTATGAGCCCTCATTTTAGTGCCCCATGATCCCTTTCCATCCCTTTGTTCCATTCGAGTAGCTGACCTCCTTTTAAGCTCAACAATTTGTTGTTGCCAAACACTATTTCTATTTACACCAAACAAGGCCGAGTCATATTCTCTTCGCAAAGCTGGATCTGAAAGTGTCTTGTAAGCTGCCGTCATCTGAACAAACATCTTCGTCGATTGCTCTTTCAATAACGGATCACAAACATCCGGGTGATATCGCAATGCCAACGCTCTGTAAGCGCTCTTTATCTCATCGGCGCTCGCATTGCTCCGATGACTCAATGAAAGTAGCTTGTAATAGTCCGTCATTGTCGTCATCGTCATCGTCTTCGCATTGGTTCTAGTAGCTCTACAGGAGAAGCGTGGCATTGGTTTTGCTTTGTTGTTTAAAATTAAAGGGTTAAAGATAACAATTGGATGTGCAGTATTAGGTAAAGCAAACATGGTGGTTTATAAATTGATTCCGAAAAATAGAAGTTTGAGGTAAGATTGGAAAAACAAAGAGAGTTTTGTGTGTTTTTAAATAGAAAAATGTGGAATAAAAAATGGCTATATATATACGAGTTTTTCAATTATTATTAGTATTAATTAATATTAATATGAGAGCTCAGCAGGTGAAAGTTCGTGGAAAATGTTGAGATTGGAAGAATGGGAAAACGACTGATGGTTCCAAATATCAACGCGCTTTGTCTGCTTGGTAAGCATCGAGAAGTATGCACATTTGGTAATCTAATACAAGTTTTAGAGGTCAAGCTGGTCAAGTTCAACTTCAAAGATTTTTATTTACTTTAAACAATTAAAAAAAATATTGCAAATATATTATTACTTAAACGTATTCATAACTACAGAAATGTTTGGGTCTTAATCACTGATTAATATTATTACTATTAGGGAAATTTTATGGGATAATCCATTATATAGCCCATTTTGACTACACCATATATTTTTATAGCCTCTTAAATTCCTTAGGTTTTTTTAGCCATTTTAGATTATATGTTTTTTAAATATCCCCGGTTTACCCTCATTTATTTTTGTTTTTAATTGTTCAATTATGTCTGATAAGGATATTTTTGCATTTATAATTGTTTTCCTTATTTCATTTTGTTTCTCTTTCCAATCTTTCTTTTTCTATTTTAATTTTTCCTCAAATCATGAGATTTTGTTCTTCCTTTTCACAGTCGTCCAACTCTCTTTTCTCCAAATTCTCCATCATAATTCATCTTCAAATCATCTTCATCCACAAAGTTTTTTTTTTCATCTTCTTCTTCTATTGGCATTTTACCCTTCCTTTTCATCTCTTCATATTCCTTAGATCTGCAACTTTCGGATTCCTTAGATCTGCAACTTTCGGATTCCTTAGATCTGCAACTTTCGGATTCCTTAGATCTACAATTTTCGGATTCCTTAAATCTACAACTTTTGGATGGCCAAAGTCGAAGGTCTTTCTTCTTCTTCTTCTTCTTTCTGGGTTCGTTGTACAGTACACATTTATTTATTATACTGTACATGAATATGATTCTTCTTCGTCTTTTTTTTGTTGGGTTCGCTGTACAGTTCAAGTTTTTTTATTATACTGTACATGAATATGGTTCTTCTTCTTCTTCTTGTTTTTTCAAGCGTTCACTGTACATTACATTACAAGTTTTTTTATTATACTGTACATGAATATGGTTTTTTTTCTTTTTGTATTGCACTGTTATATTGTACTATTTTTCATCTATCATTTTTTTTAAAGATTTTTTTTTATTAAAGTACTTTTATTTTTAGTATACTATACCTTATTTATACATATTATTTACTTTAATTTTTAATGTATTGTATTTGTTTATTTAATATATTTTTTAATTTTGTTGTTACTATATGTGTTTTCTTCTCTTTTTATATTGTATAGTTTGTTTTTTCATTATTCCTTATTGTACAGTTTTGTTTAGAATACTGTACTTTATTTATATTTATTATTTACAAAATGTTTTTAATGTATATTATTAGTTTTTTTAATATATTGTAATTTTTTTGTTTTTTTTTTGTGTTTGTCTTTTTATTAATGTATAATATTTTTATTAATACCCTCATCTTCTTCGTTGTCATTTGTTGTTTTCCTGCAATTTTTGTTTTCTTTGTTGTTTTCCTACAGTACATGTTTAATTTTTCATATAAATCTGCCAAGATTTTTTCCCTTTAATTTCAATTATTCTCTCTTATTTTCTTATATAGTTTTTTCATATTTAATGTTTCCTTGATTTTAGTATATTCAAATCTTTCCTCTTTCTTCTTTATTTTTTTACCTTAATTTTAAAAGGGCATTATTGTATTTTCATTCTGATTTGAAAATTCTCTGGGCCATTTTGTTTCATTTTTTTCTTTGGGGCTATTATGCTTTAGGTTTTTTGAATTTGGGCTATATACCCAGTTTTCCCAAATTTTATTGGGTAGCAGAATTTTCTTTAGTATTTATAAATCTAGTAGTTTTAAAAAGTATTTACAAATATAACAGTTTTTTAAAAACCCGGATTCAAGTAAATCAAAAAAATCAGTGATAACTTAGAGGTAATCAATGATAACTTATCAGGTAATCAGTGATTACATACGCGAAATATCATTTGATATAATGAAGCAGTAAAATCAGTGATTACCTATGCGCTGAATCAGTGATTACTTATTTGGAAATCACTTACGCGAACTAGTGGCAATTTTGTAATATTTTAGGAACAAATTTGGGTTTTTTACTATTTTTGCAAATAACTTTTTGGGCTACTATTTTTACAAATATTGGACTTTTTTCAACTATATGTGCAAGAGCCCCGTACTACTAATTATTGATTCACACGCTAGGTCAATTGCTAAAATATGTAAATCAATGGCTAGAATATAGAGTGTGAATAAACATTTTTATTTATTGATGATTTATAAACCATTTTTGTAACGTCCCGTTATTTTAGAGGTAAATTTTTTTTTTCATTTAAGTATTTATTTATTTAAAGTTAATTTAGATTTAGTTATTTAGATTTAAATAGTTATTTTCGTTCGGAAACCTTTTTAATCGCTTAATTAGCCTATTTTAGTTTTGGTTGTATTAATAATTATTAATAGGCGAATTAATAACTATTAATCACCATTGGGCTAGTTTAAGTGGTTCGGGTTTCGTTTTTAAAGTAAAAGTAAAAGAGGAACGTAGGCGTTATTACCCGATTTACTAAAAATCACAAAAACACTATTCATCATCCTTTAAATACCAACACTTAGCCATTTTTGAACACAATTTCTGCATCTTTTTCTTCCTTGCTACCGTGAGCATCAAGACCCCCCCCCCAAATTTTTGATTTTCTTTATTTCTCAACGGATCGCATCGATTCTATATCCGTTGGAAAGCTCTTGGCCCGGGGATCATTTCCAACCTACTCTTCGTGATTTCCGCTAGTTTTCTCGAGGCCTTAAGGTATGTTAAAGTTTCAAAACCTAGAAGTGAATAGTGTTTAATGGAGGTTTTGAGTTGTAATTTTCGAATTCGTTCATCGGGGCTTTAAGATATCATTCGGGAAAGTCGTTTTATTCATTTTTAGGAACTTTCCCTAACCCTAGATTCGGGTTTGAGCCAAAAAGCCATTTATTTCAATTTTCCTCTTGTTTGTTGTTGATGAGAGCTTTGAATTTGATTAGTTTAATGACTTTACTAAATTGTTCGGGATTGAATTTTTGACCTAAACCCTAAATTAGGTTTACCCATTGAGTTTACCAATCTTCAAAGTACCCGAAACCAACCCGGATTGTCTTTAAAGTGCTTAAAATCCGGAAAACAAATTCCTTTTCTTCCTTCCCCTTAAGCCATGGGCCTCTTGGCATGTTTTACGGGCTTTTTTGTCTATTAATTTTGTATCGTGTCGATCGTTGTTAATTTCGAATAATTAATATACTTTAGGTGTATTGTAATTATAGGTTTTGAGCATCGTTCGTGATTTTCGATCAACCGGTGGTTAGGAGTTGACTACTCTTATAAGGTGAGTTTAAAATGGTTGTGATTACTTTTATGTTTTCGAATTGCTTGACGTTTATGTTAGATCGATGCTAAGAGGGTTATTAGACTTGAAAACTTTCCAAGAATATATGTTAATTGGGAGTTAAGGAAGGTGCATAAGGAATTTAGTTAAGATTGGTTGTTGCTTAAAGTAAGATGCTTTTGAGTGGTTTTAGAATAGTTAAAAGAACTTTGGAGAGATTCTTGTGTAGAATCGAGTTAGTACGTTATTATTAGTGATGAGATTCACTTTTAGGTGTTACTAAAGAGAGTAGTAAGTTTTGCATATTGTTATGCACGGTTTGTGATTGGTGACTGTGATGTCACGGTGACAGTGAGGTCACGGAATGTTTGTGATTGGTGACTTGCATATTGTTATGCACGGATGTCACGGTGACAGTGAGGTCACAGAATGTTTGTGATTGGTGACTTGCATATTGTTATGCACGGATGTCACGGTACATGGAGGTCACGGAATGTTTGTGATTGGTGACTTGCATATTGTTATGCACGGATGTCACGGTGACGGTGAGATCACGGTATGGTTGTGATTGGTGACAAGTGGTCACGGATGAAATGAGAAATTTACTTTGTTATTTACTTTGTTAATTACTTTGTCATTTACTTTGTTAAGCACTAGTACCTACTTTAACTACGGGCTTGAATGTTTACTTTCCAATTTACGAGATAGTATAATGGTTTGATCTTTTATGTAAAGTACATGGGATTATCGAATGGGTAGTGCAAAAGTACATTAGAATTATTTGGACACATTCTCCGATATGGAATTTGGTTCATAAAAGTGCTTGCATCCATCTTATTCTCACTAGCATTGTTTGCTAATGGTACTACACTTAAACTTTTTCAGGTAATACTCGTGGTAGAGGACGAGGTCGTGGAGGTGGTCTTGCGTGATCTCGAGTGAATGCTTATGGATATTTGGACTAGTAAATCTAAGTTTGGAGCATTTTAAGAATGCAATATATACATATAAACTTGAAATAAAGTCCTAAAACTTGTATTTTGTGGCTCATGAGAGCCTAAGGTCGGTTGTATGTATATTTTGAGTTTACTTTCTCTGATTTGAGTATATTGGAGGTAGGAATATATGAGATTAAAATTTTCTGAGATGAGTTCTTAAAAACAGGTTTAGGGAGTTCGTATTTTAAACGGATCCACGCCAAATTTTTGTAAAAATAAGTCTTCCGCTGTTTTACTTCTGATTTAAAGATTTGTGAAAATTCGAGTCTTTACAATTTTATTTATTGATGATTTCAAAAATTTGGAATGCCGATATTGTAAAGCTCAAAACGATGATTCTAAAATATTTTGATTCATCCATCAAATTTGAAACAAAAAAATTATGGGCGGGGTCGGCTTAGGGGTGGAACAATTGGAGTGATGGCACCGGTCCCCTAAATATTGGTGCCCCAAATGTGTATGGTGTATATATATATATATATATAAACTAAAAGCATATTCCTTCATGCTGTAAAATAAAATAAAAAAAACTTTAAGATTATATCAATAGCTAGATGAAACCTAAAAAAAAGACATCTAGATGAGATCAGGAAGATAAAGGTATAAAAAATTAAAATTTCTCAAGAATGCAATCGAAGAACGGGAAAAAGAGAAGAAAAAATTCCTAAAACAAAAACCTAATTGGAAAAAAAGGGATGGTGGGAGAGATCGGAGAACATGAAAGAGAGAGTTTCAAGATCGGTGTGGGAACGCAGCGTTAGAAACTTGATATTTTCATTTTAACTTTTTTCAAGTTCTTATTAGGAAAGAAAATATTGTAATCGTTATCATCAAGAGACAATTTTTGCAATTTTGAATTTTTGTAATTTTTTTATATTAAAGTAATATACTAGAGGGCCCAAAAATATTTTTCGTACCGGGCCTATATTTTCCTTGAAATGGCCCTAATTATGGGTATAAGAAAATTAACGACGTTGTAAGCAAGAGGTCTCAATGGTGACGGGGTCGGGGCATGAAGCGGGTCGGGTTTTAGCTTTCACCCCTAATGTTCATGCATTTCACCAAAACCACATTGGTATTTTTTATAATTTACTCTTGATTATTACATAAGGTGTTTATCATATTTTATTGTGAATTAGCGATTAACTTATTTTAATAAAATGTAAATCAATATTGATCATTGATTAACGGATTCAAAATTTGTCATATTTATAAATATTTTGAAATGATGGTTAAATTTATAATTTTTTTTTAATTTCTATTTTTTTAATTTTTTTTTATAAATATTATGATACCTACTTAAATTCACTTTTTATTTTTCCATTTTAAAAGCCAGGCTCATTTCGTCATTTTGGACAAATCGGTCGTCCATCAATAGTTCCATTCAATAGTACAATATATAGGCTTCCCTTTCACCACCAAAAAGGCCCTAATATAATTTAAATATTTATTTAAATAATCAAGTAAATGATATTTTATAAGATTCTCCCATTTTTCTGTTATTATTTTTTAAAACATTTTAATTAGCTTAATTAGTTAATCATCTGCTTCTTTCCTCCGGATGAGGTTGGAGGTTCAAATCCATTCTTTAATTTGATATAATATCTCAAAAACTTAAATAAGATTTTAACTTGAATTTAAAAAGTTTGAGGCTTTTATAATTATATTAATTCTAATATATATAATATTATATGATTTTATCCAAAATATCTGTAAATATTACAAAAATTTTGTAAATAGGTACAACCTGCTAAAATTGAACATCTTGATTAAAGTGAGGGTTTTAGTAACGTTATTTATAGGGAAATTTACATGAATGCTATAATTGGGTAAAATATTTACAAATTTATTGGAAAAAAAATATTTACAAAAATGTTAGAATTTCAAAAGTCGAGTATATCAGTCAATATATTAGTATATCAATCAATAGTTAATAATATATCAATGATATATAATAGTATATTAGTGATAAGCTATTAATGATCGACTGATAAACTATCATTGATATACTAATAATTCAATGATATACTAATAGTGATTGACTGATAAACTCAAAAAATTTAAAATTCTAACCTTTTATAAATATTTTTTTTCTAACAAATTTATAAATATTATAAAAATTTCTAACATATTTGAAATTGCCCCTTATTTATATGCAAATATGAGAAAAGATGAGGTGTGAATGGCTACAATACCAAAATGGTGATTATATAATATAAAATAATAATAAATTTATCTATGGCGGCCGGATCACACCCATTGACCCATAGATAAATTCCATTCAAATTAATCATGAATTGTTCAACTTGACTTGTTTGCTGTCTTGCTCTACAAGTCATTTTTGAATAAAGTTTGAGATTCCTTTTTTATTTTACTGAAAATAAAGATTTGATTCTTTGAGGAGCTGGAGAAACAAATTATTATTATTTGGGTAAAATCCATCCAGAAAATTCTAATATAACCCTTTAAATTTTAATTTGATTAATTATATCTTTAAAATTTTAAAATTATTATAGAATGTAATTTACCCTTAATTTTTTAAAATTATTATCATACTACCACCAAAATTTAATTTTGGCTTAACCTTATCAAATAAAATTATTGCAATATCACTCTTCTCATTAACTTAATTAACTTTTTTTTAGTTCATAAGAAAAAATTAAATTAATTCTATTGACGTAGTTATGATTAAAGAGAAAAATAGATTTAGAGGGTGATATTGCACAAATAGCATAATCAAGACCAATATTTATAAAAATAACAGTTTAAAAACTTATTTGTAAATGTAGCATTCACACATGTAATATTATAAAATTACCACACGCATGTAATCATTGGTTCACTGTATACGTAATCACTTATTTTACTATAATCACTGATTCATTTTATACACTATCATTTATTTTACTTTACTGATTCAAATGAGGGTCATTTTTAATACCTAATATCTATGACGATAATAGAGCTTCACAAACTTCTTTTAATGTGTCAGATAAAAGCTCTATAGAAAATTCCAAGTAGATAAGAACGAAAGGATGGGAGCTATCGTGGAAGATCTTGGCGATACGGTTTAATGATAAATTAGAATGAATATAAGTAGTAAAATGGTTTAGTTTTATCAGAAAGACCATCTCCCTTTTCACTAGATATCATTTGGTCTTTCTTTTAAAAATTCAGTATCATAGTAATCACATGCGTATCCTTGCTGTTAGCCGGCAAATATTTATATAAATATTGTCAACATTGATTTTATCGGTCAAATTTTGTTTGAGCTCGAGTCCGTACCATTTATTTGTCATTTATCTTATGAATTATATTGAGAAATTTAACCCGGTAACAGATTTTGACTTCATAATTGTAATAGTATAGAAATTTTTATTACGTTTATCAATGATTAAAAAATATATAATTTAATGTTGATAACTAATTAACTCGTTCAAAATTTACTATATTTACAAATATTTTTAAGAGTTAATATTTTTATAAATGTACCTAAAAGTTTACTAGATTTACAATCATCCATAAAATATATTTTGATTGTTTTTAGGGAAATTTCATTGGGTATCAAAGTTTTCTACCATAATTTAAATATAGTACTTTTAAAAGATGATTGCAAATCTAGGCAAAGTTTGCAGTAATATTAATAGAAAAAACAATGTTATAAAAATATTTATAAAATATAATAATTTTGGACGGTTCAATTAGTGATTATCATTGAATTAAATATTTTTACAATAAAAGAATCATCGATTCACACATTAATCAATGGTTAGCATTGATTAACACAGTAAAAATTAGTATATTTACATATAGTTTTAGGTGATTACATATTCACAAATAATATATTAAAATATGCTATCCAGTGAAATTTCTCTAGGTAAATATAGCAATTTTTTTAAACACTCTCTCATGTGAATCAAAAAAAATTGGTGATATATGTATAAGGTGAATTAATAATTACATGTGCGAAATGCAAATTAATACTTTGAATTAATAAAATCAATGATTACTGTGACGACCCGACTATTTTAAAATCATTAAAATTAAATACAGCGGAAGTCTTTATATTTTAAGAAAAATGGCGTGATTATGTTTGAAAATTGGCTAGCCAAAACCTGTTTACATCTTAATTTCAAAATCTAAAATACACAAGGAACATTAAGTTCCTATCCAGGAGTTCAAAATAAATTATAATCATAAAAGTAAAGACAAAAGCTCTTAAGAGCCATTTACAATATATAACTCCACAATATGTGAAAAATGCACAAAACATAGTCCATGGACTTTTATATAACACCTAGTCCATCTCGAGAACATCATCCCTCGATCATGCAGCACCATCTCCTTTCCCACGACCTCTAGTCAGGGCATTTCCTGAAATTTTTGTAATATCATGAGCTAACAACTTAAGCTCAGTGAGAATAATAAGCATAAAAAGTAAGGTTTAGACCTCAAACCCGTATTTTCGATTTGTGTCCAATTTACCTGACACAATCAATCCTAAAGTTCTCCAACTCTAGGTAATTTGATTCTATGATCTCCAAAGGATGATATTACTAACACTTGTAGTCAAATCCTCATCCTTAACTTGTTACGACATAAATAAGAAAAGTAAATAAACTTTGCATAGTATATAACATTTCGGTTCTTTATCCATGATATATATTTTCATCAATCATATGCATGAAGGTAATGAGGACATCCCGTAGGATTCGCATTCGCCCTTTATGCATGAATGAAGATAATAGGTACATCCCGTAGGATACCCATTCAACCTTATGAATGAATGAAGATAATAGGTACATCCTGTAGGATACTCATTCAACCTTATGAATGAATGAAGATAATAGGTACATCCCGTAGGATACCCATTCAACCTTATGAATGAAGAAGGTGATGCGGACACGACCCGTAGGCTCCAACATTCTCCCCTTCCTTTGTTTCTCACTTTCGTTTCTTTTTCTCTGAAGGTGATGCGGACACTACCCGTAGGCTCCAACATTCTCCCCTTCATTTCTTTCTCACTTTCGTTTCTTTTTCACTTTCTTTTCTCTTTCACTTTCTTTTCTGTTTCACTTTCTTTCAATGATGTGAGATGTTATGGTGCAATATATTATGGTGCGAAATGTTATATGGTTATGCTTGCGTATGCTTGTATAATTAATGAAAGTAAAGTATGAATATTAAAGTAACCAAAACAAACATAAAGTAAAGGGCATAAAGTAAAGACATAAAGTAAAATAGATAAGAATTCCGGAAGAACGATATGTAAATCGAACTCCGCTACATTAATAAAAATAAAATCATAACTTAAACAATTAATCTATTCCTTCAAGGATTCTAAACTTCCAATATAATCCGAGGTTCTATTAATCGTTCTATATAAAAGTTTGGATCTTTTTACTTTCAATGATCCATCCTAAACTTCGAAACGAATCTAACTTAGAATTTTCTAAGATTCAATGTTTCCCTCGATTACTCCTAAGTTCTCACTTAAAGAACTAGCTCCTAATCCTAAGGGCACTAGCTCGCTTCCCTCTATTCTTATATTCGAATCCTAGTCATAGTTTCCAATTCTACAAATCATTATACTTATTTGCTTTCTAAAATTACTTTAAATCCTAACTATTCTCACCTTAGTAAATGAAGATTTCGCTCCAAACTTCCGGTAGGTGATCAAATCAAAGGTCGAAAAACACCTACAAATAATTATATCTAACAATTAATAAATAAACATACATCAATCGATTGACAACTAAAGGCATAAAACGACGAAAAACCCCGAATATCCCAAAGGGTGCTCTCAGCCATGATAGGGAAAAATAGGCCTCGAGTTTGGTTTTTCGGCTTTTAGGCAATTTAGATGTGTTTCGAGTTGGTTTCAAGCAATTTCGATATTCCCGATTTCAATGGGTATCGATAATTAGGGTTTTTAAACAATATGTCAAATCCCGAATTGAATTACAATAATAATTTATCAATAATAAATAACCCTTATTCAAACCCCGTAAAGTAAATTTCAAACGGGAAGGGTTTCGACTGAAACTTGGTTTTAGGGTTAGGGGAAGTCAAGTAATAGTTACCCAATAAGTTTTCCATCAATATTCAACAATAAAATTGGAAGGGGATGAGAGTTTTGGCCAAGAACTCAAAAGCTTGAATCAATTTCCATGGAAATACTATGAGAATTCAAAATCTAGGGCTTACCTTAGAGAGTTGGAAACGTTCCAAGAGTGGAATGAATGGGTAGAAAGGTCTCGGCGAGAGCTTTCCAACGCATCCGAAATCACGCAAAACGGCCAAGAAACGAAGCCGGGGCGACACTTTCTTCCTCTTTTTGCTCGGGTTTGGAGAGAAAATGGATGAGTTTTTGTCAACTTTTGGGTCAAAACAATTTAAAGAAGATGAAGTGAATAGTAAATAGATATTTAGGAATTTTGGAAATAATGGTTGCGTCCTTTTATGACTTTTGACTTATAAACCGAAACCCGAAGTTCTTAAACTATCCCAATGGTGATTAATAATTATTAATTGGCCCATTAATAATTATTAATACCATTAAAACAAAATTAAACTAAAAAGGTAATTTAAAAAGATTTAAACCGAAATAAACTACTAATTTCTAAATTACCAATTCTAAAATAGACTTTAAATGCTTAAATTAAAATAAAATAAATATTTTTTTTTTACTTCAAAAGTAACGGGACGTTACAATTACGAATGAGGTGAATCAATGACTATATGCGTAAAATCAATGATTACATGCGGGAAACTAGCTAGTAGTAATTTTGTAATATTACATACGTGAATTTGAGCTTTATACTATATTTATAAATAAGTTTTGGGCTGTTATTTTTGTAAATATTGTTTCTGATTCACTATATGTGGAATAGAGCCTATTAAATAGTTTTTTTTTCCCAAACCTATTAAATAGTTCAAATGTTGTTTTTTTGGATTTATGTTGATAATTTTTTGCATGGAAAGAGAAGTTTTGTTCTTTCATAAAACTTGTGCTTTAAACACGTTTAATAATAAATCTAATATATAAGAATTTCAAAGTTTATATTATACAATGTACATTATTTAAAAGGGAAAATTGCATAAAATCATTCGTGAATATTAGGGTTCTAACACTACTTAAGGGCTTGTTTAGGTGTGTTTGTGAAGTAACAGTTTGTGAAGTAAGAGTTTTAAATCAATTTAGAGTATTAAATCAAAGTAATTTTATTATAATTACTATGATATATATATATATATATATATATATATAATGGTATATTATTTTATTGTCTCGTTCTAACATTAAAAATGTAATTTTATATTATTCAGAGTTTTTTTAAGAGATTATGTGTGAGAAAAAAGAAAATGTGTAGATTTAAGGCAAAGAGAGAATGTGTGTAAGACTGAGTCAACCTGTTAGTATTAATGGGTATTATTTTTCAGGTACTTTATATGGCTTTCCTTTTTTTATCTTCTTGCATGTTTGTTTTGATACGGCTATGGTAGATTGTGTGTTATTATTACAGCGTGTAAATACTATAATGGAAATAATATATGCCATACCATGATTTACACTACAAGAAAACAGGGTATTGCCGGCGAAATTTTTCGCCGGCAATACCCCAATTTTCGCCGGGACTTTTCGCTGTAAAAGCCCCGTCGAATTAGCCTTAGCCGGCGAAATTTGACTTTCGCCGGCATTGCAATAATGGGGCTGCCCCATTATTGTGGAAAAGCAGGCGAAATTCGTTTCGCCGGCATAGCTTTTGCCGGCGAAATTCGCCCGCAAATCTATTAAAAAAAAATTAGAAAACTATGCCAGCGAAATTCGCTGGCAGCCACTGTTCAAATTTTTTTTCCATTTCTTCCCAAAAAGTTTACATTTCTAATTTAGAACCTGTTTTCCTATTCAATGTACTACTAATCAATATGAAATATTTATAAAAAAGTTCAAAACATCCAAATAAAATAATCTAATAGTTAATACACAAGTACTTTTCATCATCTAAAAAACATAAACATAGAATACTAGTTTTAGTACAATCATCTAACTAGGCGGAGGAGTCTGAGTGAAGGTAGAAAATTGGTTCCTCATCTCACAGAACTAACGTCTAAACTCATCTAAAGTATTTGAAATCTCATTGTATTTCGTTCTAAGCTCTAAGTTTTCCGCCTCTAGCTTATCGACCCTCAGATCTTTTATGAAGCGTGATCGACCACGTGGATGAGAAGACACCGGCCTATTATGTGCAGGTCCCACCCCTAAACCTTTAATATATCCTGAACGATAGCCTCGAACTCTCTCAATTATCTCGGCATCAGTTAGGCGCGGTTGGAAAACTTCGTCCACCTCCACTTCAGGAGCAGTAAGCAAATCACACATCAAGCCCTGCACGTACGTATATAATTATGATTGAACTAAAATTTAAAAACAAACACTTGTTAATATAAAAACTTTCAGTCTTGTGAAACTTACATAATCTTCCTCCGCCGCATTGTTGATCCATACACCATCAGCATTAGTATGCGTGACTCGAAATAGATCTATCTGATTGAACTCTTCTTTATGATCTTCATCTTTGGCTTGCTATAATAAAAACATTACAAGTTATATTAGGTACAAATAAGTTTAGTAATATAAACTTCTACATATACGTACATGATCTGTCATGACTCGCACATGTGATCTCGAGCCTATTTTGTGATTGTATTTCATTTTCCCCCGATTCTCGGTATTAGCCTCAGCCATGGCCTATATTACAATGAAAGTAAGGTTACTATATGTGTATTGTTTTATGTATGATAAAACTTTAAATATTTATTCTAATGTGTTTACCTTGAACTTAGGCGTCTCCCACATATCACACAAGAAGATCCAATCATCCAAGTTCTCCACTCGTTTATGATGTTTTCCTCGGGCTACTTGAATGCCATCTTTATCTTTGGTATTCTTATAGTACGTATGCAACATCGAACGAAACTCGTTCAATGCGTCAGGCATTTTGTGATTGAGGTAAATTTGTACTGAGTTTTGAACCATTCTGCGAATTGTCTCTCTTGCCGTGTGCATATATTTATATTTGATCTTTCCATTCGAAGAATGTCAAAATGTTTCCTATTGTAGGAAGATAGTCAATTTCATAATGGTTTACATGTTCATTGATTTTTCGAAATAACATTGAAGGTTTTAAACAAACGTACCGAATAAATGGTTCAACTTCATCGCAATTGTTTAAAATGTACCAATGAGCTTTGTTAATTTCATCTTGAGAAAGTTGTCTTAATACAGACCTCCCAAATGGACGAGCTTGGAGTCTAAAAACAGAAATATCCCGATTTGCTCGGATGTATGGTAATGATCTATCATCGTTTCTGTCAACTCTGTTATACCGTGTCTCAATGTTTTACAAATACCTTGAGCAAAAACGTATTGACTCATTTAGCACATATGCCTCAGCAATAGATCCTTCAGCTCGAGATTTTTTCCTCACGTATTTTTTTAATGTTCTAAGACTTCGCTCTATTGGGTACATCCAGCTGTATGTAACAGGCCTAACTATTTTGGTTTCACATGGCAAATGCACACACAAGTGAACCATGACATCAAAAAAAGCCGGAGGAAATATTCGTTCAAGTTTGCATAAGATAGTTACAATGTCTCTTTCCAACCTATCCAGTTCTTCTACCCGAATAACCTTTGAACACAAAGAACGGAAAAAGTAACTCAACTCAATAATTACACGATCTGTGTTCTTGTCCACGAAACACCGAATTGCTAGTGGTAAGAGATGTTGCAATAAAACATGTGAATCGTGACTCTTAAGTCCAGAGATTTTTCCATTTTCCACATTCACGCAACGAGATATATTTGATGCAAAACCATCAGGGAATCAAACACCTTTCAAAAATTTACATGCTTGAACTCTTTCTTTGGAAGAAAATGTAAAAGATGCCAAAGGTTTTACAAACTTACTACCGGCCTTGTATACATGCAGTTCTTTTCCTTATTTTCAAATCTTGTAAATCTAACCGTGCCTTTAAAGTATCTTTGTTTTTCCCATCTATCGAAAATAATGTCCCTATCAAGTTATCACAGACATTCTTTTCGATATGCATGATATCTAACTTGTGGCGTATAAGTAAGCTTGACCAGTACATGAGAGTAAAAAATATACTCATCTTCTTCCAATTATAGTTGTTTTCAGGTTGTTTTCGTTTTTTCCAATATTGTTAGGATGCTTGCCTGCTCTAACAAACTGTAAATGATTAAGTTCAGATAATATCTCGGAACCAGTCTTCAACCGAGGCTTATCTCGTAACTCATAGAAACCATCATGTAACTTACTTCTACGCATTACATGATCTAATGGAAGATACCGCTGATGACCCATATAACAAATTTTACTTCGCAACCCTCGTGATGATGTATCATCTAGACATAAAGGACACACCTTATATCCTTTAGTGCTCCATCCTGACAAATCACCGTATGCTGGAAAATCATTAATCATCCACAAAAGTGCGGCATGCATTTGAAAGTATTCAGATTTCAAACTATCAAATGTTCTAATCCCCTCATTCCACAAATCATACAACTCCTCAATCAAAGGCTCCAAAAACACATCAATATCTTTCCCCGGTGATTTTGGTCCGGGAATAAGCAATGACATAAAAAAACTAGATTCTTTCACGCACTTCCAAGGTAGTAAATTATATGGAATTATCATAACCGGCCACATGTTGTAGGATGTACTCATGTTACTAGAAGGATTAAAACCATCTGATGATAGAGCCAACCGTACTTTTCTTGGATTAGACGCAAACCATGAATATGTTCGGTCAAAATGTCTCCATCCTTCTGCATCTGATGGATGACGAAGCACACCATCAGTTTCCATTTTCTTATCTTTATGCCATCGCATATCAGAAGCCGTGTGTTTTGAAGCAAACATACGTTGCAACCTACACTTTAGTGGGAAATGACGCAATACTTTATGAGAAGCTTTTTTACCCTTCCCATTGAACACATCTTTATATCGTGATTCTCCACACACCGGACAATGCTCACAATTAGCAAATTCTTTCCTATATAATACACAATCATACTTGCATGCGTGAATTTTTTCATAACCTAAACCCAATCCACTAAGCATCTTTTTACTAGACACTACAAAAAAATAGTCAATTTGCGACCAGACATTTGCGACCAAAAGGTCGTTTTTATTGTCGAATGCGACCAAAAAAGTGACCAAGATGGTGGTGGCAAAAAAGCTGGTCGTTCTGAAATTTTGTGCGACTGGATAGTCACAAAAATACGACCAAGAATGTTTGGTCACAAAAGAGTCAACATTTTGAAAAAATGACCAGATGGTTGCTTAAAAAAGTGACCATCTGGTCGTAATTTTAGTTGAAGACAAGTGACCAGTTGGTCACATGCAACAGTGACCACGTGGTCGTTTTTATAAGTGACCAAATGGTCTTTTTTGGACTCAGACAAAATGCGACCAGATGGTTGTTTTTTTAGGGATAAAATACGACCATCTGGTCATTTAGTTTCTAGGGTAAACACGACCATCTGGTCGTATTTAATAAATTTATTTATTTAATTATTGTTTATTTATTTAATTAATATTAAAATTAGCATTAATTTATTTAATTAATATTAATTAATTAATATTAAAATTTAATAATAAAAAATTGGAATTAAAATAAAAAATATATAAATCAAATATTCAAAAAATGTGCTATACAAAAGAAATAATCCTAGATCTACTGTGGAGGGGCAGGGGGTGGCGGAGGCGGCGTTGATGATGAAGGCCTGCCGTCTCGGGATCTGAAGTATGCGGCCAAAGATGTTGCGACCTGGGTCTCGACCCGTGCCTGTATATCCGCCTCAATCGCAGCGACTCGAGAAACTAAGTCGTCGCGCATAGCGTCCATAGCGGTGTGAAGCTTCTAAACCTCCTCGCACAACTGCTGCTCAACCGGAGAAGCGCCGGAGCTAGTGCTAACTCCGCTCCGCTGGGGCCGAGACACATCCGCGTAAAAGGCGTCTCCCGTATGAGCCGAGACCAGCAACGTATCCATCTGGACGAACGCCTTCAGCAGCCTCCAAGAACGCCTGTCGACGGTATTCCTGAGTCGGTTGCGAGTCGGGTGTGGGCAACCTCTGACTCAAAGACTCCTTGAAACGGTCCTAAATATTGAAAATTCAGAAAGTATGTAAAAGTTAGAAAATGATGAACAAATTCTAAGTAATAATTGAAAAAACATATTAAATACTTGAGTTTGTTACGCATTGTCGTCGACGATCGTCCCATCCTTCTTTGTGTGAAGAATGAGGTGTAGCTCATCAGGCGGAACAAGACGACCGTACTTTTCTTCCTAAACATATTATAAAAAGAGACAGAAATTAAATTAATAAATAATTGAAACAAAAAAATGACGTGAAAGAAAAATGATAATTACTTACAAATATACGATGGTGCTCGTCATGAGGCTTCGCGCCACCGGTGTGCTTTCTCGGGTTCTTGGCTCGATTGGCCTTATTCTTTGTCGATACTTTTTTGCCCTCTTGAGACTGCAAGCTTGCGAGGAGTAGGGCATGCTCCTCCTCGCTCATCCACATAGGTCGGTATTCAGCTTGCTTCTGCCGCGCCCGGTACATGAGGTCCTTCAATCGATCCTGCAAGTGCCTGTCCCATAGGGGGAACATCCGACCGTCCGTGACATCGGGATCAATCATAGGAAACTTGCCCTGAAAAAATTTGAAATAAGAAAAAATTAAAGTAATAAATTGATTGTTACAAATTTATAAAATAATTAATTATAAAAATAAGTGAAGTTATTTACCTTCCAGCTGTCGTACATCCAACGCTTCTCCATCATCGGAATCTTCGTCCAGCGAAGCTCGCTGGGTAGAGGCATGCTCTAGAGGACCTGTCAAAACCGGTTTGAAGCTGTTTGATGCGGCTGTATTCTGCAAAAAAAAAGTAAAAAATATTTTTAAGGTTATAAATAACATGAATATTTAATTAAAAAAATTACTTGTCTACTTACATATCCCCTTCTATCTGAAGGGTCGGGTTCGCGGTGGCCCGAGGACGGCCAGTGCCAGAAGCTCTAGCTCCCGCTGGATCGGACGCGGTGCCAGAAGTGGAGGGTCCCGCGACAGTAGTGGCTGGAGCCGGTGAGTCCTACCCCAAACGCTGTGTCGCAATCTACGACTAGGGTGCTGCAGAGGGATATGTCGGGTCAGGATTGTCGTCCAATCGTAATATCTCTTCCCGGTCAGCATGCGTCCAGTCCCCCTCCTCTGGAGAACTGTCCAACTCCGGTGCGTCATCCTCAGCGGCCGGATCAGATCGGCCCTCCTCGCATCATCGCCGGACATCGGAGGACGACGTTGGCGTGCCATTTTCCTAATCAAACTAATTAAATTTAATTAATTAATGTAAATTTATTAATTAAGTATATTAAACTAAATTAAATTAAAATAATTAATTAAATAAACTAAAGTAAATTAAATTAAATTAAAGTAAGTAAACTACACTAATTATTTAACCAAATTAATTAATTAAATTAAAGGAAAATAGTTAAGTAGGTAATTAAAGTAATCTAATATATTTAATTTACTAAATTAAATTAATTAATTAATTAATGAAACTAAAGTAAATTAAATTAATTAAAGTAAGTAAACTACACTAATTAATCAACCTAATTAAATTAAATTAATTTAAAAAAGTAATCTAAACTCATAATGTGACTAAATTAAATTAATAATTTATTAAACTAAATTTAATTAGGTAATTAAACTAAAAGTAGTTTAACTAAATTAAATTAATTAACTAATTACTTAACTAAGTTTAACTAAACAAATTAAAGTAACTAACTAAACATAATTAATTAAGTAATTAATTAATTACACTAATTTAAAGTTAAACAAAACTATTCAATTAAATGTAACTAAATTTAATTAAGTAATTAAACTAAAAGTAATTTAACTAAATTAAATTAATTAACTAAGTTTAACTAAACAAATTAAAGTAACTAACTAAACATAATTAATTACACTGATTTAAAGTTAAACTAAACTATTCAATTAAATGTAACTAAATTTAACAAAACTAAAACAATTTATAATAGCTTAATTAAAACGAAAACGAAAACTAACCTCGAATACGCTACCGGGTTTTGGAGGTTTTTGAAACGGGAATGGGTGAAAAAAGGGGAACGGGAAAGGTAAGAAAGAACGGGGTTTAGGGGAACGGGCACGGGGGTGTAAGGTCCCGTTATTTTGAAGTGAATTTTTTTTATTTTATTTAATATTGTTTATTTATTTATTTATTTCAATTTAAGTATTTAGATTAATTATTATTTTTGTAATTTCGATTTTAGTAGTTAATTTCGCCCGAAATCCTTTTTAATCGCTTTTAATATTTTAAATTCACCGGTGACATTAATAATTATTAATAGGCCAATTAATAATTATTAATCACCTTTAGATTTATTTAAGAGCATCGGGTTTCGTTTTATAAGTCAAAACTCATAAAAGGACGCAACCGTCATTTTCAATTTCTTAAAATATCTAAAGTTACTATTCACTTCCTCTTTAAAATGCCTTTTGACTAAAATTGACCAAACATTTCCTCTCATTCTCTCTTCAAAGCCGTAGCTTCCATCTCCATGGATGAGAAGAAAACTTTTTCTTGTCCTTTCTTCGTTTCTCAGCGGATCGTCGTGTTTTCGGTTGCGTTGGATTGGTAGGGACGAGGGCTACCTATCCAACCTACCTTTTCGAAGTTTCCCGTTCTCTAAGGGAAGTCCTAAAAAGTAAGTTTTCAAAACTTTTTAGGTGGTTTTGTTCGTTTTTTATTATAAATGGGTTTTGAAGTTGAAATCATGAATTTCTATCATGGAATTTGACGATTTTGAGCCCGGATTTTCGAAAAACACTATTCACCCGAAAACACTATTCATCCAAAATTACTATTCATCCGAAATCACTATTCACCCGAAAATGCACACTTGTTCTCATCTTAGTTATGAGTTGTAATATGTTGTGCAATTGGTGAATTGTAGGTGCGTTTGCTCAGTTGTTGATTCGTGGGAAATTGGAGATTTGGAGCAAAACTAATTTGGCTAAGGAGAGAATAGTTAGGATTTAAAGTAACTATAGAAAGCAAATAAGTATAATGGTTTGTAGGATTGAGAACTAAGATTAGAATTCGAATATAAGTTTAGAGGGAAGTGAGTTAGTGCCCTTAGGATTAGGAGTTAATCCTTTAAGTGAGAACTTAGGAGTTCTCGAGGGAAGTATTGAATCTTAGAAGATTCTAAGTTAGATTCGTTTCGAAGCTTAAGTTGGATCATTGGAAGTTAAAAGATCCAAGCTTGTTTTTAGAACGGTTAATAGAACCTCGGATTATTATTGGAAGTTTAGAATCCTTGAGGGTATAGGTTAATCGTTTAAGTTATGATTATACTTTTATTAAGGTAGCGAAGTTCGATTTACATATCGTTCGTTCGAAATGCTTATCTATTTTACTTTATGTCATTTACTTTATATCATTTACTTTATACTCCTTTACTTTATGCTTGCATCAACTACTTTAATTCCGCACTTTATTTATTTACTTTTACAAGGATATGCAAGCATATGCATATCATATTGCATCATACCATTCTCGCACCATTCATGAAAAAGAAACGAAAGTGAAAAAGAAATGAAAGTGAAAAAGAAAAGAAAGTGAAAGAGAAAAGAAGGAAGAATGATGAACCCTACGTGGAGTTCACATCACCTTCAGTGAAAAAGTAAAGAAAGTGAAAAAGAAATGAAAGTGAAAAAGAAAAGAAAGTGAAAGAGAAAAGAAGGAAGAATGATGAACCCTACGTGAAGTTCACATCACCTTCAGAGAAAAGAAAGAATGAGAAATGAAAAAGAAACGAATGGGATCCTACGGGATTTGCTCATTACTCTAAGTGAAAAAGAGACGAATGGGATCCTATGGGATTTGCTCATTACTCTGAGTGAAAAAGAGACGAATGGTATCCTACGGGATTGACGCATTACTTCTTCATACATAGGGAGTTGAATGGTATCCTGCAGGATTGATGCATTACTTCCTCATGCCTAAGGCTGAATGGGATCTTACGGGATGTTCTCATTACCCTTCATTCACGCACAAAAGGTCAATTGCGAAGTCCTACGGGATGCTTTCATGCATTCATGTTTATGATAGATGAAAGAGAGATTCGAAAAGTTGTATGATGTGCAAAGTATATTTACTTTTCTTACTTATGTCATAACAATGTTGATGGATGAGTATTGACTATGATTATTAGTAATATCATCCTTAGAAAGTATAACGAAATTACCTAGAGTTTAGAGAACTTTAGGAGTGATTGTGTCAGATTAATTGGACACGAATCGGAATACGATTTTGAGGTCTATCTTTACTTTTTATGCTTATTATTCTCACTGGGCTTAAGGTGTTAGCTCATGATATTACAAAAATTTCAGGTAATGCTCTGTAAGAGGTCGAGGGAGAGGAGGTGGTGCTGCGTGATCGAGGGATGCTGACCTCGAGATGGACTCTTTTGCTGTAAAGTTTATGTAATTATTTTTGTGAATTTCAAAGACTTTGATGATGTATATGTTGTATTTAGCTCATAAGAGCTTTTGATGTGGTTTTTTTGATATGAAATATTTGAACTCCTGATTGGGACTTAAAGTCCATGTGATTTTATTAGATTTGAAAAATTAGGATGTAAACAGGTTTTTGGCTAGCCAATTTTCAAACAAAACCACACAAAATTTTCTTAAAATAAAAGACTTCCGCTGTGTTTTCTAAATTAAATTTATTTAAAAGTGACTGGTCGTCACAGGGGGAAAGAGAGAAAAGGAAAGAAAAGAGAGAAAAGGAAAGAAAAGAGAGAAAAGAAAGGAAAAGAGAATCGGGTGGGGGAGGGAAAGAATCGGGTGGGCGTTTAAATTAAAAATTACGACCATCTGGTCGCAATTTCGTAATTATGACGTGAAACGAAAAGTCGCTCGATTACGACCAGATGGTCGCATTTTGGTTCAAAAATACGACCAGATGGTCGTATTTGATTAAAAATACGACCAACTAGTCGTAATCGTGTCATTATGACAACCAGCTGTCACATCACACTTCCCATCAACAATTGCGACCAAATGGTCGTAATTGTCAAATTCACCGCCATAAATTGTGACCAACTGGTCGTAATTGTCAAATTCATCGCCAAAAATTTCTTGAAAATTTAAATTTACCGCTGAATAAAGCGACTCGATAGTCACAAAATTACAACCAAATGGTCGTAAATTAATACAAATTTTAACAAAACTTAAGTCTACATTTTCAAAGATACGACCATATGGTCGCATTTTACTTGAAATTTGCGACAATATGGTCGTAATTTTACCTCTATATATTTTTTAATATATATAAATTAATGGAGATTAAAACATATTTATATATATTGTTTAATAAAACACAACAATGACGATATTATAAAACATGCAGTGAATCATATAAATTTACAAAGTGTATTAGTCTTCATCCTCAGTTTCTTCAGTCATTGCTTCTTCTTCTTCTTCTTCTTCATCATCTCGAATAAATGTAGCATCAATGTCACGTTCGCGAGAAGTGGAAGCATTTGTATCGTAATCATGCAATGTTATCGTTCCGTCGTTCAAAGGACATGCGGTACCTGCATTCTGGCCATCGTCTATTGCATGACATATTATCTGATCTTCTTGGAAAGCACCGGCTTTGTCTGGATGGTCGTCTTTCTCGGACAGGTTTTCTTCTACCTCTCGTGGTTTAACTTTACAAACAACTGACCAATCTGTCAGATCTCGTCTATTACTCGGATAGTTCAGGTAATAAACTTGCATCGCCTGTGAAGCGAGGATAAACCTATCAGCGGTGCGCATATGCTTGTACTTGTTTACCTCAACGATTTGTAAATGATCAATCTGACGGACACCGCCTCGTCTGGTTGTCTCAAACCAAGTGCAGTTAAACAGAACAATGCGTTTTAGCGTCGGACTTGCGTATTGAATCTCAAGAATCTTATCGATTACTCCAAAGTAATCGTCTTCCGTGCAGAACACTTGACCTGTTATGCAAACACCACTGTTGTTTGTTGCCCTGTTAACAGAATGCGCCTTCGTTTGAAATCTGAATCCGTTACCGACGTATCCAGTATATGACCTTGCAATCCGTGCAGGTCCATTTGCCAAAGAAATCATGCGAGGATCATCTACCGGTAACGTAGGGGAGTCCACCTGTCATTCAGCGCACATAGAGTATAATTATAGAAGGATTTAGTATTTTTCAACAAATAACTTGACATGATATTTTTGACAATTTCAAATAACTCACGTATGCACTAAACCAGGAACGAAACTCCTTCTCGATTATTGACCCCTCCTCAGCGGCTGTAAGACCGACTCGTGTCATTCGAACGTATACGTTCAGAAATAGTCTGTATGTTACGAAAATAGTAAGAAAATATTTGAAACAATTGTGATTGTTAAGTCAATGGAATAATGTAACGTTACGAGAACTCACTTGATGTAAGGCTCGACTTCTGGGCAGTTACATAACACGTAGCTCTGCATTACATGATACTCAGAATCAGTCAACGGCCTACGCACTGATCTTCCAACTGTCATGCCAGGTTCAGTAAATATGAGGAGGTCGTTTACGTCAACACCTTCAAGTAAATTTTCGACAACGTTTCGTGTCGTTGGAGGAAACTGCTCTTCCAACTGTCTTGCTTTATTTCCGACCGTCTTTTTCAATCGACGTAAGTACTGTGGGTTACAAACAATTAAGTAAACCTTTGATAAGTTTAACATTAAAAAACTTGAATTATATACAAAGTAAGTTTGCTAACCTTTCAAATAGGTACATACAGCGATAATGGACCGGACCCCCTAAGAATGCCTCGTATGGAAGATGCACTGGAAGATGCTCCATTGAGTCAAAAAAGCCAGGTGGGAACATTCGCTCCAACTTACAGATAATAATAGCGATCTCCGAACTCATTGAAGCGACAGTAGCGTCAGTTAGCTCTGTACACGTCAAGTCCCTGAAAAAAAACACTCAACTAGGCAAGCGGCTCCCAATGTCTGTTCTCTAGGAACGGTCTGAACGCGACGGGTATCAATCGTTGCATGAATACATGACAGTCGTGGCTTTTCATCCCGAACATGACATGTTTTTGACTGTCTATACACCGACTCATATTCGAAACGTATCCGTCAGGGAATTTGATGGATTTGATCCACTCAAATAGTGTTTTCTTTCCATCCGTCGGCAACATGTACTTTACTTTTGCGTAATTATCATTGTCATCAGGCTCTAACTCAGGACGGTTACATATCTCCCGTATATCGTAACGTGCCTTCAGATTGTCCTTTGTTTTGCCAGGAACATTCAAAACCGTATTGAAAATGTTGTCGAAGAAGTTCTTCTCGATATGCATTACATCCAGATTGTGTCTGACAATTAGATCTTCCTAATACGGTAGATCCCAAAAAATACTCTGTTTCTTCCAACCCGTGTTTTTTCCAGACGCATTGTTTCCAAGTTCTACACCTTCCAATGTTATCTTCCACATCCCTATAGCATCTATACCCAGCAGAATCTTCTTTCCACTGTACATTATCGGGGGGTTTCCTTTCTTACTCATCGACCCTTCTTCCAGTCACTACCGTTTGAACGGCACACGCGATTCAACAGTAGAAATCGACGGTGGCAATCAAACCAACAGGTTTTCCTACAGTTTCTGAGGTAAAACGCATCTGTGTCTAGCATGCAATGTGGACATGCGTATTTGCCGGCCGTACTCCATCCTTTAATAGAGGATGGGGATCGATGTTTACAATTATTAAGTAATGAACGCTAAGCAAAACAATAACAAAACTCATACTCAAGAAATAATGAACGTGAACGCAACATACCTGACAACATTGCATATGCAAGGAAGTCACTGATTGTCCAGACTAACGCCGCGCGTAATAAGAAATTTTGTTTCTTCGAGATGTCGTACGTCATGACACTATCTGTCCACAACCTTTTCAACTCTGCGATAAGTGGTTGCAAATACACATCCAGTTTCTGTTTTGGACTTTTCAGGCCAGGTACGATTACTGTGAGAAAAATCATCGGGTCTCTCATACACATCGAGGGTGGCAAGTTATACGGGGTTACCATCACCGGCCAAACTGAATATTGTGCCCCGGATGCCCCGAACTAGTTAAAGCCATCTGTGCATAAGCCCAATCTCACGTTTCTCGGATCTTGTGCAAAATCAAGATGACAATTATTTAAATGCTTCCAAGCCGCAGCTTCTGAGGGATGTCGCATAACACCTTCATCCTGTGCATGCACGTGATGCCATCTCATGTGTGAAGCTGTGACATCTGATGCATGCAACCGTTGCAGACGTGGGGTCAGCTGTAAATAGAACATGCGGGCATACGGAATCATCCCGCGTTTCCCCTGTTTATATCTTGGAAGAAAACAGAATTTACAGTGATGCAGATACGCATCCACATCCCAGTAGATCATTCACCCGTTTTGACACAAATCTATCTTCTCTACGGGTAACCCGAGTCCCTCCACTAGCTTTTTCGTGTCGTACAAACTTTGCGGCATCAAATTTTCTTGTGGAGCGCATGGACGAAACCATGATGCAACCGAATCAAATCCTCTAGCAGGTAAGTTATACTGCGCTTTTATATTTAAAAGTTCTATAGCAGCAGCAAGTTGACTAACCTGACAACCTTCGTACAACGGTCGGCTCGCTGTCTTCAGCAGATCGTGCATCTTACGTGCTTCCAAATTCATTTCTTCTTCAATAACCCCTTTTCTTTCGTCTTCTACGTTCAAACATTCGCGATAACTTTCAGTTCCGCCCCCATATCCCACACCATCAAGTATCATTTACTGCATCTGACTATACTGTTGTATTTCATTGGGTTATTCGATGACAACGTCCGCATTCGAGCTGCTACCCTCGTACTGTCTCGCTTCCTGTACTGCAGCGTCAAACATTTCCCTCGTCTCCCATGATACACCCAGTGAAAATAATTCTCCACAAATCCCCGACTATAAAGATGAACCTTCACATCTAAAACCGGTATGATTCTTCTATTGTCGCATTTTCTGCACGGACATCGTAGCTGCTTTTCACCATAATTAGCGTAATAGACAGTTGTCTTGCAAAACTCAACAAACTGTTCAACCCCGGCCACGAACTCATCGTTCAAATACCCGTCTATCAAACGAATATACATCCACTCTCTCATTTTTCTTTTTCTTATCTTCTCCACAATGGGAGGAGGAGATTTTATAATGGATTCCTCTGCTTAATTGCGACCCTATGGTCACAAAATTACTACCAGCTGGTCTTATTTCTCCCGCCAAAATTTCTTGCCTTTTTTTACTACCAAGTGGTCACTTCCAAATGCGACCAGATGGTCACTTCCAAAGGCGACTACTTGGTAGCTTTCTTCTCGCCAAATTTACACGCCTTTTTTTGCTACCAACGTATATTTCTAGTCTCCAAAATGCGACCAGATGGTCACTTTTAAAGGCGACCAACTGGTAGATTTCTTCCAACCAAAATTACGCGCCTTTTTTTTTGCTACCAAACTATATTTCACCTCACAAAAATGCGACCAGATGGTCACTTCCAAAAGCGACCAACTGGTAGCTTTCTTCCCGCCAAATTTACGCTCATTTTTTTGCTAGCAAACTATATTTTAAGTCACAAAACTGCGACCAGATGGTCGTTTTTTCAGGTGACCAAATCGTCGCTTCTTTCGCGTCATTTTTTGCTACCAAGTCATTTTTTAAGTCACAAAAATGCAACCACTTGGTCGTTTTTTCAGGTGACCAAATGGTCGCTTCTTTCGCGCCATTGTTTATGACTGCTTCTTATTTTGGTCGCAATATGGTCGCAAAAAAAGTGACCAGATGGTCACTTTGAGTCAACCTTAAAAAAAAGTGACCAAATGGTCACAAAAAAACTACCACATTTTTTTGGTCGCATTTAGGGTTTTTTTTTTGTAGTGAGAGTAATATGACCTCGGTAATACAGAGTCAAGTGCCAATGCCTCTTTCAAATGTTTCAAAAGCATATCGAAAGACTTGTTGCTACATTTGTTCAAAACTTTTATATGCATCAATTTCACCAAAAAAATTAGCACAGAAAACCTTGTACATACAGGGTATAATTCCTTTCCAGCTTCACCTAATAAATGTGAGAAATCATCATTTGAGGATCCACCGTTCTCAACATTCTCATGTAACGGGCCTCGTATCTCATGAATAGCTTCATACATTTCATTTACCCTCTCATCATTTGAATGTCCCCCTAAATTCTCATCAGTGTGTGATGTACTTCCGACATAGCTCGTGAACCCCCTAACATCATATTGCTCTCCATGCAATACCCAGCGAGTGTAGGTCGAAGACATTCCATTAATATAGAGGTGTCTCTCTATACTATCAATTTCTCCAAATACCGTGTTCACACATTTCATACAAGGACAACGAACCCTCCCATTTTCATTGACAACGGTCCTTGCAACATCTAAGAAAGACTTAATCCCCTTAATGTATTCTGAACAAAATCTGTCTCTAAGTACTATCCAACTCTTATTCCATAACCCAGGAAGTAAAAAGTTAGATATACTACTTAATGTGGCGCAAGAAACTAAGAATAAACAATGAAAAACTTATAACAGATTATATGTGTGGCTAACATTGCTGCAGGTTAGCCACACCCAAGGTTTATGCATGAACGATTGAAAAAATTATAACAAATTATATGTGTGGCTAACTTTGCTGCAGGTTAGCCACACCCAAGGTTTATGCACGAACAAATGAATAAATTATAACAAATTCTATGTGTGGCTAACTTTGCTGCAGGTTAGCCACATCCAAAGTTTATGCATGAACAAATGACTAGAGTATACGAAATTATATGTGTGGCTAACTTTGCTGCAGGTTAGCCACATCCAATATTTGAACAATGCTAAAATATATATATATATAATAACAATCATGATTTAATAGACTATGCTAGTTAGGAAAGATGAGTACTAGAACATGTACCTATCATTGCTCGCCATGTTTCTTCTCTCCCACAATATAAACCTAAAAATACAACATTCAAAATGTAATTAGTTTACATCTTCAAATTTGTTATAAAAATGTACATCTTCAAATTTGTTATAAAAATTTATATGTTTACATCTACAAATTTTGATAATAAAAATAATAATTAGTAATTTTAGTGCTTTTCTATTATACACAATCTTTTTAACTTACAAAATTAAGTAAAAAAAAAAACACATATATCATCATCAATCAAAATTTCCATTTCTTTTGAAAAAGAAAAATGATCAAACTAATTTAACTAAATAAAAGAAGCTTAAATTTCATACAAATTAGAACTCATATTACATTCCCCTTCAAAAGTTCAAATTGGAACATCAAAATATCAAATTACAAAAATAGCAAACTTAAAACTAACAACTCATCAATAACACTTGATTTCTACCAATATTTGAACCTGAATTAGAGAAACATTTATAACATTAACATTTTTTTTTTGAAAACCCTAAAATTCAATCTATGGATTTAGGTAAAAAAAAAACATAAATTAGTGTAAAACAATAGTGGAGATCCATGAAAAAGCAAAACAAATGAAGAAATCTTACCTTTTACAGCCGGAATCGTGCAAAAATCGAACCAAAATTGGAGGGGGAGAGTTTGGCTTGAGAGAAAAAGAGAGGGGAGAAAGGAAAGAAAGGGGAGTTCTTCCCCTTTCTGTCCGTATCCCAGGCCCTATGTCGGCGAATTCAATTCGCCGGCATAGATATAAGAGGGATGCGCGTCCCTCTTATATTAGTCACAAGGCCGGCGATATTCATCGGCCTTGTTAATTAAAAAAACAAAATATTTTAATAATTAAAACTTAAGTTACAAGGCCGGCGAAATTCGCCCGCCTTGCTAATTTAAAAAAATAATAATAATAATAATAAATGAACTTAAGTTACAAATATCACCGGCCTTGCCCCCCTTAATAATAAAAAATTAAAAAATATTATACATTACAAGGCCGGCGAATTTCGCCGGCCTTGATAATTAAAAAAAATTAAAAAATTACTAAAAAATTAAAAATATAGCAAAGCCGGCGAAATCTTATTATTCGCCGGCATTGCTTGAATAAAGGCCGGCAAATGTTAAGAATTCGCCGGCTTTACCATTCAAAATCCTGGTGACAGGGATTTCGCCGGCAAAATTTCGCCAGTAATACCCTATTTTCTTGTAGTGTTAAGATTAATTATAGGAATAGGTTAATTACTCTTTATTTATGTATATTCATTGTATTACTATTTATACCTACACAACTCATATGAATAATATCAATTCATTCTTTCAATTCTCTGGTTACATGATATCAGAGCATAAAAGTTTCTTTTTTCAATGTATTTGAGAGTTGGTAGAGTGAATTTTGTCCAAAAGGGGTTAGGGTTCAAGTTCGGGTCACATTTAAACTATTTTCACCTATTTAAGATTAGATTAAGATTTTATTTGCTTTTTAACCTATTTTAACCTATTTAAAACCCCATTTGACTCCAAGTTCATAATAAACTATTTGGAATTTGTGTATTTCAGCAGAGGAAATAAAAAACGCATTTATGATACTTGTTGCTTTTTGTGCTGAAATTCGAACACAATTTAATGTTTCTATAAAAATCCTTAAAGTGATCATACAAAAGAATATTTGTCCTCAACTTTTTTAAATTTTATGACCAACATGGTATTCTCTATCAAACATCGTGTGTCAATACTCCATCTAAAAATTGTATTGCACAACGTAAAAATAGACATTTTTTGGAAACTGCGCGTGCTTTACTCTTCCATATGCATGTTCGTAAATATTTTTACCATGGTCAATATGCCATCTCAAAATGGGCTAATGCTGTTATAACAACTTGTTTTCTCATCAATAGTATGACCTCTTTTTAGTTCTTAATGGTCAGCTCCATTATCACTCTTTGTTTCCTAATAAACCTTTTTTTCTATTGAACCTCGGATTTTTTCTTGCACATATTTTGTTTGGGATGTTTGCCCCCAACTTTCTAAACTTGACCTCAAAGCTTTAAAATATATTTTCTTTTGCTATTCTCGAGTTCAAAAGGGATATCACTATTTCTCTACTATTCTTAATCAATATCTTGTTTCTACGGATGTTATTTTCCTAGAAAATAAACATTTTTTTACCATTTGTCTCATACAACTGTCCAGTGGGGAGGATAACATGTTAATCTACACCACTACATTCGATGTACCAAACACTGATCATGCTCCTATAGTTACCCATTAGCCCACCATTCAATTCCCACATATGTATATCCATCGTGCACCTATTGTACCAGACTTGTTTCCATATACCACTGTCCAAGAAGCTTCATTGTCATATCCGATCTCCGATATTGATCTCCCTATTGCCCTCTGCAAGGGGAAATGAACATGTACGTATCTTGTTACTTCTTTTATATCTTAAAACACTTTTTTCCCTTCTTCTTGTTCTTTTATTGCATCCATTGATTATATGTCTTTACCTAAGACTTTTCATGCTGCTCTTACTCATACTGGGTGGCATAAAGCCATGGTAGAGAAAATGCAGGCCTTAGAAGAAAATGGTACATGTACACTGGTCGATTTACCCATTGGTAAAAAAGCTATTGGTTGTAAGTGGGTCTTTGCTACCAAAGTTAAACTTTATGGTTCGATTGCTCGTTTGAAAGCTCGCCTCAAGACCAAAGGCTATGCTCAAGTCTATGGTATTGATTATTATGGCACCTTCTCCTCTGTTGCCAAACTCACATTACTCAAACTGTTTATTTCTCTAACTACTACCTATGGTTGGCCTTTGCATCAGTTAGATATCAATAATGCATTTCTTCATGGAGATCTTTAGGAAGAGGTTTATATAGAGCAACCACCTGGATTTATTGCTCAGGGGGAGAATGGGAAGGTTTGTTATTTGAAAAAAATCTTTGTATGGCTTGAAACAGAGACATCAAGCATGGTTTGGATAATTCAATTTGGCAGTTGAACAATTTAGAATGAAGAAAAGTAAATCTGATCATTCTGTTTTTCATTAGGCATCTACGACTGGAATCATTCTGTTGGCTGTGTTTGTAGATGATATTGTTATTATAAGTGATGATGTTGAAGGTATTTTATCCCTCAAAACTTTTCTCTATGGTCAATTCACAAAGGACTTAGGGGTGCTAAAATACTTTTTGGGTGTTGAAGTGACAAAAAACAATAAAGGGATTTTCCTATCTCAAAGAAATTACGTGTTGGATTTACTAGAATAAATTGAGAAATTGGGAGCTAAACCATGTTGCACCCTAATGATTCCTAGTTTGCAACTCTCAAAAGATGGAGAGTTATTTGAAGAACCCGATTGATACCAGGAGCTTGGTTGGAAAACTGAATTATTTTACTGTAACTCGTCAGATATTGCATATTCAGTTAGTATATTGAGTCAATATCTGTCCTCACCCACTATTTGAGCATTGGAAGGTCGTTGAGAAGATTTGGTGCCACTTAAAAGGTGCCCCATGAAGAGGAATTATTTATGAAAACCATGGCCACTATAAGATTGAATGCTTCTCGCATGCTGATTGGGCTGGGTCTAAGGATGATTAAAGATCTACTACAGGTTATTGTGTCTTTGTTGCAGGAAATTTGGTCTCTTGGAAAAGCAAGAAGAAGAATGTATTGTGTCGGTCCAATGCTGAATAAAAATATAGGGCAATGGCTAAATCTGTATGTGAAATAGTTAGGATCTACAATCACCTCACTAAAGTGTGTTTGATGCTTTCAATGCCAGGAAAGTTGTGGTGTGATAATCAAGCATCTCTTCATATTACATCAAATCCAATCTTCCATGAAAGAACTAAAGACATCAAGATTTATTGTAACTTTGTTCGTGAAAAGCTTCAACAATAATTAATCTCTATAGGATATGTGAGAACAAGAGAACAACTAGGCGATATATTTACAAAAGCTCTAAGTGGGTCTCAGGTTGATTATCTTTGTAACAAGTTGGGCATGATAAACATCTTTACTCAAACTTGAGGGGAAGTGTTACAACCTGAAAATACTAGAATGGAAATAATATATTTCCAACCATGGTTTAGGATTAATTATAGAAATAGGTTAATTACTTTTTCCTTATGTATACTCATTGTATTACTATTTATACCTACACAACTCATATGAATAATATTAATTCATTGTTTCAATTGTCTAGTTACAATGACTATCCTACATTTATGGTCATATTTTTTGTTTTCTTATTTATTTTTTTTTTATGGATATTGCATATTGAGTATCATGATTATCCTGCAATTATGATAGTCATGTTTATGAAGTAACATTGTAATTTTGTGCAAGCTAAACTTAGTGGCAAATGTGGCAAATGTGTTTGTGTAGTTTATTTATTTATATATGCTATTAATTAGAATTATATTTTAGATTATTGACAAGACAAGTCTTTTGATCAACGAGATTCAACATCTTCTATATTGGTGCTATGAACATAGAGGAATTTCAGACTCGAGGTTGAAGAGAGGATTGAAGACTTCTATTAAGCTTATTTTATTTTATTTAAATGAATTTATTTAAAATAATTATTGCAATATTAAGTTAAATTTGATAGGTGTCATATAAATATTTTGTGCAATCAATTTAATCAAAAAATAATTTTTTCACATACAAAAGATGACGGGTAAAATTCATCATCAATTTAAAAAGATGACGGTGAAAAACCGTCACCTTTTGAAAAATATGAAGGGAAATATCTTCATCTATAAGAAAATATGATGGGGAAAAACCGTCATCTTAATAATAAATGACGGGTTTTTTAGTGAAAATTCATTATCTTTTATAAAAGATGACGATTTTCTCCCTCGTCTTTTCTTAAAGATGACAGTTTTTTGAACCATCATCTTAGACTCAATAAGCAATGAGACTTGAAATAAGATAACGGTTTGAACAAACCCAAATCCTTTTTTGAGTCCAAGACAACTTAGCGTGTTAAAAATAAGTTTGTAAGAGAAAGATGTGCAAAGCCCGTACGAATTTTCTCATATTTACAACAAGCATAACTTACCACATGTTTAGAATTTCAAAACATGAATACTTACTTGGAAATTTCATTCAAAACAAAAAGTGAGGTTTACAATTTCAAGGATCAAACATCCAAATATCTAAAAAAAGTTAAAAATTTAAAACAAAATCTTCACAGTTTCCAAATCAAGAAAATGAATCTAAACACAGTTTATAAATCATAAACTTCAACATTATTTAACCAAAATAAAAAATTTCCATAATTACAACCACCAAGTCTCATAATATGCATTTCTACGATTACAAATCACACGTATCTCATCATATGTACATAAAATCAAACAAAAGCATTGGTGTAATTACTGAGTATAATAAGCCAATGAGCAATAGACTAAAAATAAGATAACTCTTTAAACAAATCCCAAATCCTTATTTGAGTCCAAGATCCAACTTACCCTCTTTTACCCATCATCAAGCTTTTTAAGATAACACATTTCATGCATATCTCGTTATGTACATTTCTCATATTTACAACTAAAGCATATCTCACCACATGTTTTTCCCATAATTTCAACTCAAGCATATCACCACATGCTTTTCCCATAATTTCAACTCATACATATTTCACTATATGCATTTCTCATAATTTTAACATATGCATATCTCACTATATGCATCTTTTATAATTTATACACGCAAAAAAAGTTTTCATAAATTCAACCCACACATATCTCAGTATATGCATTTCTCATATTATTCAATACATGCATATCTCACTATATATATTTTCCATAATTACAACTCATCAAATCTCACTATATGCATTTCTCATAATTACAACTCACACAATATCTCATCATATGTATTTCTCGTAAAATTCAGCACAAGTTTAATCGAATGATTACTAGTATATTAAGCATTTTAACAAGATCTCGATTCATAACTCACATTTGTCTTCCAAGACTTCTACCCTTCTATCAGGCATGTGAGCAACCCTATTTAATTACTTGTTGTCAACATCCTGCTCTCGGTCCCTACCACCTCAAGGCAGGTTTATTTGATTGTTTGGGTTACAATTTTCACCATCGCCTATATCTGTGTTGCTGACTTCTTCAACTCATCCTTAAAGGTAGATCACTTCATTATATACTGTTCTCAGAGACGACACTAAATGTGGTTACGTAAAAATGGTCGATTTGCAATGAACTTAGAATTCGAGATGAGTCGAAGATAGTGCGCTACACTAGAGACTTGTTACGTAGGTGTGTGTTGTGTAGGTGACGTTTAGTATATGTGTAACAACATGGTTTAATAAATAAACCTAAGTCACGAGTACGCAAGGCAGAAGCATAAGCCCTAACATTTCGTTTAAAACACAACAATAAACTAACCTGGGGTCCGATTTTAAAATCAAACCATTCAAGAAAACCTGTTTCATAACAAAATTAGGCACGTCTGCCCTTTTCATTAACAATCGAGTTTATTGTTCAAAGTACGTAGTGCACAAAATATATTTAACACAAGACTTAAAGACATATACAAATCTGCTCCTAAACATTTCAAAATCTAAGTTCAAAACAACACATAGGCTACTTTTAAACCTAAGCTCTTACAATACTTTATCCAACCCAAAAGTCCCGCCTCGAAGCCTCAATGTGCACTAGCTGACTTGCCTCAACCCCGACCTTATAGAGCACCTTTGAGGATGACACTCAGTGAAAATAAAATGAGTTATAGCAATGGTATGTTCGTAATGATGCATTCAAAATGACAATAAGACTAAAGCATGTATGTTTTAAGAATTAGTTTCCACAAGAAAACACAAAGTGTTGTTAGCACGAACTTTTGATCAAACCGATACCACATCTTGCTTACACTTTTCACGTGTCTTACTATGCGCATCTTAGTAGCTTACTCCATAATTCTAGGCTATCTCAGTAGCCACTCATAAATTCTAGGCTATCTCAATTGCCACTAAAAAATTCTAAGCTATCTCAGTAGCCATTCGAGCTTTTTCTCATTTTACACTTACAGTCTATCCCAGTAGCCACTCAAGCTTATGAGCCATCAACCACACAGCGCCAAGGAACTTTGCTCAACTTGCCAGGGTAACCATATGTAACATCCAACACCCTTTCACCTTCTACTGGAAAAAAGAGGAAATGCAGATGTAATGAGATCCAAGTTGGCATTCTATATTTTTTTTTATAACAAATTGCTCTTTAGCTTCTAACATATCGAGCATAAAAATGAATGCAACCTAATCAGTATATGACTCAATCTTTCACTTGATACAACCTATAAACACAAGTAAGCATTTAATAGTAACTCAATATAAGAATAAAAGTAAGGTTAAAATAATATCAATCCTTCTCGTTCCCTTTTCTTGAACAATTCACTAATAGAACGGCTAAACGGTTTCCCTTTCATTTTCACCATTTTCCTTTATTACTTTCAAACACATGATAATGGTTCCATAACAGCCCCCACACATCAGTAATTACAACCCCATATTCCTCACGATTGCAACCTCATTCACCCAACCAAACCGTTACAAGAACCCGCTTTATTCTTACCTTGGCTAATGTCACAAAACTTGGTTAAGCTTGGAATCCTCCTACATCAATTCATATCAATACTTATTAAGTTCATAATATCACAATATCTCAGCCAACAACAACTAAATAAAATCCGAAACCGGGTTTAACCCAAAAAGAACAAAAACTAGCTAAACTAGGTGATGCTAAAATCGGTTATTTTAGTGATTTTTGAAAAATCTTTGGCTTGAACTTCTAACTTGTTTTCCCGATTCAAAATACATATTTGGACACCCAAATGTTCCAGACTTGAAAGAGTTAAAATACAAGTCAAAAAAACCCCAAAATTAGAAAAATTAGAGAGCTTGAAAATGGCCATTAATAGAGGCTTTAAACTTGAGTTCATCCATGGCTTCCAAATCCAAATGAACTTTTGAAAAGAAAATCCTGGGTTTGAAATTATAATTTGAAAGTGATTTTCTAGAATTTAAAAGTGAAAGAAACTCAAAGCAAGAGGTGTTTTACAACATCAAATATGAGCCTCCCAAAACTCCATGAAAACCTAGAAGAAAAGCTTTGGTTCTTGAATGAAATTCTTACCTTGAAGCTTTAAAACTTGTGGATTCTTTCTCCAACCTTTCTTAGACAACCTTTCCTTCACAAATTTCCCAAAACCCCTTTGATTTCTAGCTTGGAGATGAAAAATTGATGAAGAAATTCAACACCCCCATTAGGCCCTTGAAAGCCACGGTTTGGAGAAGAAGAAAATGAAAATGAATTTTTCCTTTTGCCTTTTTTTTTTTTTTTAAATATATGTTAAACAATATAATGGTTGGCTGAGTTTTAAAGTTCATTAATTGCACAATGGTCCTTGCCCTTCCTAAAATCAACAACAAACGCCATTATTTTCTAAAGGATCCTTGCTCTTAACTTAATAGCTAACTAGCTCTTTTCCCTTAACTAACCATGGTCATTTTTTTAATTAATTTCCACCAATGGTTAAATTTTGACCATAATAAGGTATCAAAACAGTTAAGTAAAAATAGAAAAAAAATCAATTTCAAAATATTTAACACCAAACCCATAACAAGCAACTTAAGTTTTTTTTTTTTAAAAATAAACACCCTTTAGAAAAAACTAGGGCCTTATAGTTTCCCCACCTAAAAATTTTGCATCCTCACAAAAATTACGCTCCAGAAAACAAAATTGGATATCTTTCCCTCATCGTATCCTCGAGTTCCCAAGTAACTTCCTCTATCAATTGATTCTTCCATAAAACTTTAACGAGGTTAATCGTTTTATTTCTCAAAACCTTATTCTTCACTGCTAAGATTTCCATTGGTCTTTTCTCGTATGTCAAATTAGCATCAAGAACAATCGGTTGGAAATATATGATATGTGATGGGTAAGCCAGATATTTTCGAAGCATAGACACGTGGAACACGTTATGTACAATGATAACGCAGGTGGCAATGCTAACCGATAAGCTAGCTTCCTAACCTAGTCTAAGATCTCAAAAGGTCCTATGAGCCGTGAACTCAACTTTCCCTTTTTTCCGAACCATATTACACCCCTTATAAGTACAACCTTTAGAAACATGTGATCGCCCACCGTGAACTCTAAAGTACTTCATTGAGTGTTAGCATAACTCTTTTGTCGGCTTTGGGAAACTGTCATCCGTTCCCTGATCAAGTCAATTTTCTTGCATGTCATTTGTACAAGTTCAGGTCCCAAAGTCTACGTTCACCGACTTCATCCCAATGAATTGGGGACCGATATTTTCTCCCATAAAGTGCTTTGAATGGTGCCATTTCGATCGAGGAGTGATAGCTGTTATTGTAGGCGAACTCCACGAGATATAGGTAACTATCCCAGCTACCCCCTGAAATCCAAAATACAAGCCCTCAACATGTCTTCTAAGATCTGGTTAACTCTCTCTCTCTCTTTCCATTGGTTTAGGGATGGAAAGCTGTGCTGAAATCAAGCCGAGTTCCCATCGCATCATGTAAAGTCTGTCAGAACTTAGAGACAAAACGTGTGTCTCGATCGGAAACGATCCTAACCGGCACCCACCCCATGTAACCGTACAATCTCTTTCAGATAAAGAAGTGCCCAAGCCTCTACTGAATACGTTGTCTTCCCTAGTACAAAGTTGGCGATTTCGGTCAAACAATCCACTATTACCCAAATTGTATCAAACCCTTTAAGGTTCCTTGGTAATCCGCTAATGAAGTCCATTGATATGTCCTCCAACTTCCATTCAAAAACACTCAACAGTTGAAGCAAACCTGGAGGACTATGTTTAAGTGTCTTTAGCTTTTGCTCACAAATTTCGCTACCTCCCACTTCATTCCTTACTACCAATAATGCTGTTTTAAATCATGGTACATCTTATTGCCACCCGGATGCACCGAAAAATATCGAGTTATGAGCTTCTTGCAATAATTCTTGGTGAAAATTTGCAAATGTCCACGGTACAATAAAGCGCTATCTGTAGAGAAAGTAACGTATCCCGGTAGATCAAACTCTGCCTCCGCAAACCCTGTGGCCAAATGGCGTTCACCTCGCTGAGCGGCAATCATTCATTGTCTCAGTGTATGCTCCACCGCCAAGCTTGTTAAACTTGTTGTAACCTCAGCAATGAGGTACATGATCTTAGCTTGATCCATATCCCAACGAAGTCATACCTGATGTGTTAAAAGCTCCGCTATATGTAATGTCTTCCTACTAAGAGCGTCTGCAACAACGTTTACTTTTCCTGGGTTGTATTGGATATTACAATCGTAATCTTTTACTAAATCCAGCCACCGTTGTTGCCTTATATTTAACTTCTTTTTCAGGGTGAACAAATATTTTAGGCTTTTATGATCACTAAAGATCGTCACCTTCTCCCCAAACAAGTAATGATGCTATATTTTTAAAGCATGAACCACTACCGCCAACTCCAAATCATGAGTCGGATATCTTTTCTCATGCTCTATTAATCGACGTGATGCATACACTATCACCTTATCGTGTTGCATAAGTACACATCCAATACCTTTCATTGAAGCATCACTATACATTGTAAGACCACCCATATGATCAGGTGATATTAAAACTGGAGTCGTAACCAGTCTTTTCTTTAGTTCCTCAAAGATTTGTTCACATTCTTCTGTCCACAAAAACTTCACACCTTTTCTAGTCAGTTGTGTTAGCGGACATGCAATTTTAGAGAAATCTTGTACAAACCTTCTATAATACCCTACAAGGCCGAGAAAGCTTTGAATTTCTACTATGTTAGTTGGTCAGGACCAACTACTAATCGCCTCGATCTTTGAGAGATCAACCAAAATACCCTCGCTAGACACCACATGCCCCAAAAAAGCAACTTGCTTCTTCCAGAATTCACACCGTCATTTCCCTTTTACATCAATCCAAAATGGAAGTTTTTTTCTCTGATATATCTTGTGTCATTCAGGATCTTTCAACTTCCAAGATAATTGGCAGGGGTGATTTACAATCTAGTTTGTATGTACTTCGACAACATTTTCAGTGTTTACGCTCTCACACATGTAATACTATAGTCAATAAAGTGAGTGCTCACCTATGGCATGATAGACTAGGTCATTTGTCTACTGGTGTTTTGAATTCTTTAAAGAGTAAGTTGTTGTTTAGTGATTCTGTTGCCACTGATGATCCTTGTTATGTTTTCCCTCTTGTTAAGCAGAGGAGATTGTCTTTTGTTTCAAATAATACAATGTCATCTCATATTTTTTATCTTATTCATTGCGACATATGGGGCCTTTATCATGTGCCAACCTACAAAGGACACAGATATTTTTTTTCTCTTATTGATGATCCCAGTAGATTCAATTGGATTTTCTTACTAAAACAAAAGTCTGAAGCTGTTTCCATTATACCAAAATTCTTTTCTCTTATCGAAACTCAGTTTGGTAAGACTATTAAGATTTTTCGATCAGAAAATGCTCCTGAGTTGAAGTTCACAAAATATTTTGGTCAAAAAGGTGTTCTTCATCAGTTCTCTTGTGTTGAACGACCTCAGCAGAATTTGGTTGTTGAGAGAAACATCAGCATCTCCTCAATGTAGCCCGAGCTTTATTTTTCCAATCTCGAATTCCAATAGCTTTTTGGGGTAATTGTATGCTCACAACCACTTTTATAATCAATAGAATTCCTTCCAAACTTTTAAAAGGTCTCACTCCCTTTCAAATTCTCTTTCAAAAACCTGTTAATTATACTTCTTTTAGGGTCTTTGGTAGTCTCTCTTTTGCTTCCACCTTGAATTCTCATAGGTTCAAATTTCAATCAAGGGCTCGAGCCTGTGTTTTTCTTGGCTATACTCCCGGTGTTAAGGGATATTATTTGTATGACATTGTTTCTAAATCATTTTTTATTTCTCGTGATGTTGTTTTTCATGAACACATTTTTCCTTTTCATACGATTCCTCATCAAAATGATTCTGTTGATCCTTTTCCTGATCTTATCCTTCCTAAATCCATTGATCCTCTCATTCCCTCTTTTTCTTCTTGTCCTGTTCAATCTCATCCTATCTCTAATACATCTCCTTCTATTTCTCCTTCTCCTATACCTATTCATCCTGATCCAGTTGTTAGGAAGAGTTCCAGAGTCACTCATCCTCCTTTATATCTTCAGGATTTTCATTGCAATTTACTCATAGATTCTGCCAATTCTGCTCATACTACTTATCCTTTACAAAATACCATTTCTTATAAAAAAATTTCTTCTTCTCATGCTTCTTTTCTTATGAATGTATCTTCTCATTATCAGCCACAATTCTTCCACCAAGCTATTAAATTTGATCATTGGAAGGAAGCTATGAAGGTTGAACTTGATGCAATGAGAGACACTAATACTTGGTCTATTGTTTCTATTCCAAAGGAGAAGCATTCTATTGGTTCCAAGTGGGTTTATAAGATCAAGTTCAAGTCTGATGGGAGTATTGAAAGGTATAAGGCTCGTTTAGTTTCTAAGGGGTACACTCAACAAGAAGGTTTGGATTTTTTTGATATATTCTCTCCGGTTGCAAAACTAGTCACTGTGAAGACATTATTAGCCCTTGCTGCTATAAAACAGTGGACTTTGGTGCAATTAGATGTTAACAATGTTTTTTTGAATGGAGATCTTTTTGAAGAAGTTTACATGGATTTACCTATGGGATATGTTCATTCTAGTTCTCCAAAACATGGTGAAAAGCTTGTATGTCCTTCATAAATCTATTTATGGTTTGAAGCAAGCTTCTCGACAGTGGTTTTCAAAGTTTTCTCAGGCTCTTTTATTACATGGTTTTGTCCAATCTAAGTCAGACTATTCCTTGTTTACTAATGGTAATGGTGATCATTTTATTGCCCTATTGGTTTATGTGAATGATATCATCCTTGCTAGTTTAGATGTTGCTGCAATTACTGATTTAAAAGTCTATCTTAATACTCATTTTAAGCTAAAGGACCTTGGTCCTTTGAAGTATTTTTTGAATCTTGAAGTGGCTAGGTCATCTAAAGGCATTTCTCTTTCTCAGAGACACTATACTTTACAATTGTTAGATGATTCGGGTCTTTTAGGTGCAAACCATCCTTATTTCCTATGGATTCTACTTCAAAATTATCAAAGGATGATGGAGTTCTTTTAGCAGATGCTTCTTTGTATAGAAGGCTTATTGGCCGTTTGCTATATTTGACTGTTACTCGGCCTGATATTACTTTTGCTGTGCACCATCTAAGTCAGTTTGTCTCTCAGCCACGCCAGCCACATTTAGATGCAGTTAATCACTTGCTTCGATATCTAAGATTTTCACCTAGTCAGGGACTTTTCTTTTCTGCTACTTCTTCCTTGCAGATTCGTGGCTTTTCTGACACAGATTGGGGCACTTGTATTGATACCAGACGTTCTGTAACTGGTTTTTATGTTTTTTATTGGTGATTCTTTAGTCTCTTGGAAGTCTAAAAAGCAGCAGACTGTTTCTCGATCTTCCGCTGAGGCTGAATATCGAGCTTTAGCTGTTACTACTAGTGAAGCTCTTTGGATTCAGCAACTTTTACTTGATTTGCATACTAGTTCTTCTCCTATTGTTTTGTTTTGTGATAATCAAGGTTGTTGTACATATTGCCAACAATCCTTCTTTTCATGAGCGCACGAAGCACATCGAGATTGATTGTCATTCCGTTCGTGATCGGATTAATGATTCCACTGTCAAACTGCTCCCCATTCGCTCCTACAATCAATTAGCTGATGCCTTTACCAAGCCTCTTCCAACTGCTCAGCTCAACACTTTATTATCCAAGATGGGTGTCCATGATTTACACATTCCATCTTGAGGGGGAGTATTACACATGTATTTATTAATTAGTTAGAAGTTTGTTAGTTGGTTAGTGTTAGTTACTATTCTTTCTCTTTTATAAATACTTTGACTGAAGTTAATATTATTAGATCATTCATTTCATCTCTCTCTTGAGTCAATAATTATGAACGATAAAAGAAGAGAATCAAACAAAAGTTGTAGAAAGTTAAGGACCGTTGCTATGTAATGGTGGTTGCAAGATAGCCCTTTTTTTGGTTTGTACGTTGTTTGGAGTAGTACTTTTTCGTGTTTGCATTAGTGGTTTGTTGTCTTGTTTTGTTTTTCCTTTCTAGTCTTTGTTTAAAGAGGATGTGATAAATTTTTTGTAATGTAATACAACAACCCCTTATAATTAAAAAAAATGCTAGAAATGAAAATTCCATCTCTTAACGTCTTTAAACACTCCAGTTTGTTTAACCAAATAATACAAATGTATACATAATATAAAAAAAAATAAACAAAGAAAATAAACCATGTGACATATTAGTATATGTAATAGTTTTGGAACTTTTACAAAGTGAACAAAATAAATGTACAAGAAAGCACAAAACCAGCAATCATCTCCACAACTAAATGCCGATTTGAGAATTTTTTTAAAATATTTAAAAGTGTTTTTGAATAAACAAAGTGTTGATAACTATTAAAAAAACACTTTTAAAAGTCATCTCAAACGAGCCATAAATATAAATTCAAGGAAATTAAATAATAAGACCAACACCAACACAAAAACATTTCGTCGGCCGATTATTAAATTTTTTAAGGATCAAGCGAAGCAGTTGGAGCATAAGTCTTGACAGCTTCATTAACAGTAAGAAAAATGTTTTCTTCTCCAATCACTTTCTCAAATTTTGCAGCTAAGAGCTTCTCCATTATAACTGGACCTGGATTTGCCAATGAAAGCAGAACATCTTTCTTATGAAGATTTGTGTGTAATCCTTCCAATGCATGGATGCCACTCGTATCGATGTCAGAGACCGCTGCAATAAATATGTGTCAAAAGAAAACTAACAACTTACGTTTAATACTTATTTTGGTCCCTAAACTTTGAAAAAATTTCTTATTTGCTTCTTTCGTTTTTTATGAGTATTGACATTGTTTTTAAACTTTGCATGATAGAAAAGCCATGTGATACTATTTTGAAAAGAAAAAAAAATGTTGTTCAGTAGATGTGTTGATCAGTTGAATAGTAAAATGTGACTCTTTTTAAACTAAAAAGTGTGAACATGTAAAAAAAACAATAAAAAGTAGGAAAAATTCATTGGATAGTAGATTTTGATGCAATATTTGTAAAAATAGTTAGTCTAAAAACTATTTACAAATATAACAATTTTTACTATATTAATCAATGATTAATATGTGTATTAGTGATAAATTTAGTGTAAAGATATTTAATTCAACGTTTATCAATGATTCACCCATCAAAATTTGCTATATTTACAAATATTTTTTAGATTTACTATTTTTACAAATATTATTAATAAAAATCTGCTAGGCTTGCAACCACCCCTAAAAAGTAATTGTGGTCGTTCAATATAAAGAACACAAAAGGGAAAATGGTGGAATATGGTTTTGAATAATTGAAAGTGAGGGACAGAGAAACAAATGAAAAATAGTGCTATGTTGAGTTTTTTATTAAAAAAGTTGACAAATATTATTTCTATAAATTAAAGACGTGACATCATTCCTTTAAGACCCTTTTTCATAATGTTGTATAAATTGTAAAATGTAAATAAGATCCCGGTAGTTTTTGTGAAATGCGAAAACAATTCTGGTAGCTAAAAAATGGTAAAGTGCACCCATAACTTTGAAGATTAAAACATATTTTTAAAAGTCTAACTACCAAACTAGGTTTTTAAATAAAAGAATAAACTATCATATAATTAAAAAAATAAAATGGGGGGGCCCTTAAAATAAAAATAGCAAAATAAGTCAAAATTTAAAATGAAGAAAAAAACATATTGCAAAAATAGCGAGAAAATTAAATCCACCTAAATAACAAAATGCCACTAGTAATCAACAAGTAATCACCGATTAGTAAAAAATGGTAAAGTGCACCCATAACTTTGAAGATTAAAACATAATTTTTAAAAGTCTAACTACCAAACTAGGTTTTTAAATAAAAGAATAAACTATCATATATATTTTTAATTATATAATATAAAATTGTACTATTTACTATAATTTTGGTAAAACATAAAAATTTGAAGATTTGATTTCACTTACGGGACATGTCGACAATCACAACGTTAATTGGCAAAGATTGTTTTCCTAATTTTTCATTTTCATCAGTCAGCCATCTCAGTATCCTGAAAGGGATGGAAATTAGCAACAACAAAAAAAATGTGTATATATATATATATATATATATATGATTTAAAAAAAAATACCTTTCTTTGACGTAGTTGGCATTAGAAAAGTATATAGCTGAATCAACCCTAACAATCAAAACTCCAGGAATCCTCATTGCTCCTGGGTATTGCAAAATGTTTCTAAAAATAGAAATCATTGGTAGCTTCCCAAGCAAAGCAATTCTTGGTCTTGTCACTTGAAGAAGGATTTTGAATAGTGAGAGACTCACCTGTTATTATTGTCGTGTTAGATAACGATTTCTCATATATGCCGATATCCAGTAACTTCATATTGAGATTGGTCTAATCTCAAATCGACATGGGTTGAATATCAGTCTAAGAAATATAGTATTTTAAATATTTCAAAACATTTGTTATTTTTTAAATTGCTGATAAAAAAATGTCATCTATTAGAATTTCCGTAAAATAAAAGGGATAAAACACCATACCGCAATCAAAAGGCCAATTTCGACAGAATCAAATATAACACCAAAGAAAGCTCCCATGCAAGCAACAAAGTCAAATTTGTCAATTTTCCACAAGAGAATAGCAGCATCAATGTCAATGAGGCCAATGACAGCACATATGATAATGGAAGCAAGAATTGCATTTGGTGTGTATTTGAAAAGTGGAGTAATGAGTTCCAAAGTCAATAGAACAACAAGAGCCATCACTATGTTTGATACTGCTGTATGGCATCCTGCCATATAGTTTACTGCTGATCTTGAGAATGATCCTGTCATCCACAAACCAAAACATTACTCGAAAAACCTAACCGATCGAGCACAACCCGAACCATATGGTTAATTTTACTCAGTGAATCAACCGGACTGAGATCAACCCTAATTAAATTTACCTCGATATACAATAACTTAAACTTATATGTCTATTCATTATTTTATTAGATTTAACACAGTCAATGATATTGATTAAAGGCGATCATTTACTGAAATAACATAATTTTACATATATAATTATTATAAAAGGTCATAAACTCAATAAATTCATTGAAAAATAACAAATGCAAAGTAACAATCAATACATTATTTCCGATTCCGCCGATGGTATAAATTTATCGAAAGAAGATGGTAAGTTTTTGGTACCTGTAGCAACATAGCAAGAAGTCAAGGAGCCAGCAATATTCATAGTTCCAAGTGCCATCATTTCTTTATTTCCATCGATCTGGTAGTTCTTTAAATCAGCAAATGTTCTTGCTATGGCTACGGCTTCCTACAATTTAAAATAAAAATAAAGCTTTTGTTTGTTATATTGGGAAAAGTCTAAAAAAAGAAAAGGAATTAAATATAGAAAATGAGAGAATGGTACCGTCAAGGCTATCAAACCAGCAACGACACCAATCTTGAAACCTTTAAGAAGATTGTCTCCATGGAAGTAAATCTGATCAGCTGATGGAGGATTTATCCCCTGCTTTATGTTTTTCACCTTCATATATTATACCATCAGTCATTTTTTCTTCATTACAATTCATAATTTCTACACAAAAACTTCAATTATAAATTTAATCATTTTTATTTTTGGGAATTACAAAATAACAAAAAAAAAAATAATAATGTAAAAACACTTATAGGTCCAGATTTAAAATTTTACTAAAATAATTTATCGTTTCTAATTCAATAAATTATTGAATAGTTAACTTATAAATTTTTATTTTTATTTTTGGGTTAAACAACACTCATTTTATATTATAATCTAATTTAGATTTCAATAATTTATTACTTTGCTTTTATTAAATAATTGAACAACAAATAAGTTATTTAATTAAAAGAACCAAAATAGTGACATAATAAAATACTTGTCCAAATTTTTATAAACCATTTGAATCCTTCTGATATTATTGTATTTTATATTTGAGATCTTTTCAATTAAAAATTATGACAGTTCTCATTATTTTAATTAAAGTGCTATTTCTCAAAAATTATGAAAAATTTGTATTTTCAAAATTTACTATTAAAAAATGTCATTTTTTAAAATACCACGTTTTAAAAAAAAATTAAAAAAATGAAGTACAAAATAAATAAATTGTTACCCAAAAAACGTAATAAAAAAAAAACTGTTTTTTTCTAGGTCTTTAAACTAGTTTAGGATTTAGAAAACATATTAAAAATAGATAACAAAATAAATAAAATTCTAATAAACAATCTTGTTTTTTGAAAAACAGAAAACAAAAACTAAAAATCATTATGAATCACAACTATTGAACAAGAAAAACTTACAATTTGAACTCCTTTCTTGTCTGCACGAGTTATGTAGACGAAAAATGTTGAGAGTATAACTGATATTAACGGCGCGATTGCAGGAACCCAAAACAGTTTCTTATTTTTCTTCCCCTATCAAATAAAATCAAAGTATAGGTTATAATTAGGGGTGAATAAATCCAAATCAATTCAAAAGTCTAAATTGAACGAAACCAAACCAAATCAAACTGGTTTGCTTCAATTTTTAAACTTACATATATTTATAGCGATCCAAACCAAACCAATCCAAATATATATAAAATATAATTGAATTTTTAAATATTAGTGAAAACATGATAATGAAAAATTAGTAAACATCTTCAGCCATTTTTTTGTTATTTTTGGATAATTATGACAAGGCTTTAAAAGGTTTATTAGGTCTATATTTGTTATTTGTGTTTTATCTGTTATATTGATTAATTAAAATTAACCTTAAGTTTTTGGAAGTTAATTTGAGATTTTGTTGAATTATTCATGATCTAAATTAAGTATTTAAGAATAATAGAGAGAGAAAGTCTAAGAACCAAACTTATTATTTCAGTATGGTTTTGTAATTTGAACAGTTTGGTTTGGTTCGCATAATATGAATAGAAAATCCTATCAATTATGAAATTTTAGTAAAATACAAATCAAATCAATCCATTGACAATCATCAATAGATAATGAAAATTAACACCGACTGCATTTAAAATTATTTAAAAAATATTAATTTTGGAGTTATGTTTAAAAAAATTATAAAATAATTTTTTTAGAAAAAAAACTTGTTAGATTGGAGAATTTTAAAAAACCGTTTTAAAACGAAAACAATAGAAAATGGAAACAATATTTTATTGTGCCCTTTTCACTGTTTTTTATAATAATAACTTTTATATAATCATTAACTATATTTTTAAGTATAATTTTATTTAAATATATTATATATTAAAGTTACTAAAAAGAATAAATAAATGAAAACACAAAATAAAATTTATCTTTCTAAATTAAAAAAAAAAAGTAACAGAATATAATTTTAAGGAATAGTAAACAATTTTTAAATACATTTTTCTTAAAATTGTGTTAATTTTAAATTTTGAAAATGTATAGCATAGAATTTTAAAACAAAAATAGTAAATAGTCAAGCTCGATTTTAGAGAGAGAAAAAAAAACAATAATATTTATCTACGAATAAAAAAAAGGACAATGTTTATCTGCTGAATGAATCTCAACCATATAAGAAGTAATGTGCTAAGTCAACTTTGAAGTATATTTTTCAATAAAATATAAAATAATAATTAGGAGAATGAAATCATACAATGTATTTGGTAAGAAGAAGAAAGGCCAAAAATGACACGCCAATGAGTATAGTCTGCCAGTTCCACTGCAAATAGAGATCATCAAATCAAAACAATTAATAAATAAATTGATAACAAGATTAAAAAAAAAAAATTTAAGGGCATTTGACTCGCAGGTTTCGATAATTAGTAACATGAGTTAGATTTGTATAATCCAAACCTGCGGGTCAAAACATGGTATTTAAGGTAGGAAAAATTTACCCCGTGTCGTGCATTACTAAAAACGGAACGCATAACAGAAACGATATCGGTTTTCTTAGTGAAAACAGCAATGCCAAGAAGACCTTTAAGTTGTTGAAGAGCAATAGTGACAGCAGCACCAGCCATGAATCCAACAATGGCAGCATGAGATAGAAATTCAATTAAAAATCCCAATCTGAGAAATCCAAGAGCTAACTGTGTAACCCCAGCAAAGAAAGTTGCTGTAAAAGCAAGACGTTTATATTGAACAGCTTGTTTAACAGGATCATATTCTTGCTGAAGCAATGTTCCAAGTAATAGAGATACCACAGCCACCGGTCCTATGGCTATATCTCTTGAGCTTCCCATTGCTGCGTACACCAATGGTGGCACAAAACTACTGTCTGCAAAATTCAATCAATTGATTGGGCGATAATTATAACGTTCCTCACTCGTTAGCTCTTAATAATCATGGGTTCTATCTCGTATTTTCGTTCAATAACGAACTAAATGAATATTATAGCCTTATTGGATAATCATTTCGTTTCATGTTTTTTACTTTTAGTTTTTGATTTTTGAAAACCATAATTCCTTGAAGACAATTATTATTATTATTGAATTTTGGATTTTATAAAATGAAATTGAAAAGACTTGAAAATTAAGTATTATAAAACAACACTACTTAAAAAAAGTTATTTATTCAAAAAAGTAAAAAACTTATAGGTTATCAAATAATTTTATTTAATTTAAAATAAAAAAAAACTTAAAATAAGAAATAAACTGTTTATTAAATGGATTGAATTTTTGTATGATGATTGAAAGATGACTTACATAATCCATTTTCGGCTGGCAAATTGGCGAGCTTTGCATATCCAATATCCTGAAAATAAAGCCTAGAAAAATTAAGAGAAAGTACTGAAAAAATAATTAACTTTTTCTTTCTACAATAAAAAAAATAATAATTAATTAACTTTAAAAAAATATAAACGTTTTCATAAATAATAGTGTGAAAAAATATTAACAATTAACTTTTTAAAAAAGTACTATATTTATGAAAACGTTTCAAATATATTATATTTAGAATATGGGATAAATACAAAATACAACCTTATAGTTTGAGTTATTGTTAAATCATACCCCTACACTTTTTTTGTCATAAAATACCCTGTACTTAAGTAAAAATGCAAATCACACCCTTCAATCAATTAGTTTTAACGGAATTTAGACACATCTATATTATACGCATACCATGTGTTCCAAAACCATTAAAAATTTTGAAAATTTTGAATATTTGAGTGTGATTTATAGGTTTTACATCTTATTAACATAAGAATTTATTCTAAAATTCTTTTTGTTATTTTTCATGAAATCATAATATATGACATACGTAAAATATAGATATATCTTCATTTCGTTAAAACTAATTGATTGAAGAGTATGATTTGCAATTTTAGTAAAGTACAGGGGTATTTTATGATAAAAAAAAAGTGAAGAGGTATGATTTAATAATAACCCAAAGTGCATGGGTATATTTTACATTTATCTCTTAGAATATTATAGAAACTCTTGCTACCGATACAAATTTTCTCAATTATAAGACCTATAAAAAAAATTAGGTAAGAGAAATGATCTAGGTTATTCTTAAAAGACCAAATGAAGTGTAGGATTATTTTTCTTGAAAAAAAGGGCTTGCTTTATAATTAGAATTAAAAAAAAATGATTGAAATCTAATTCACATTTGATATATACCCAATTGATAAATAATTGAAGCCTGAATGATATCATATAATTAATTAGTGACTATTTAATTGGATATTTAAAAATAATAATCCAGAAAATGCTACCCATTATCAAAAGATCAATCAATCCCAAATTTCTTAACCTAAATGATTTTGGATTTGTTTGGTTATAAACTTGTTTTGAATTCATTTTGGTTAAAAATTAATTAATCTCGAAAAATTAGTTTGTTTGGGTGAAATTTATTCTTTTGAATTATACATAAATTTGTGATCCGAATAATTGAATTTCCTTAAAATATAGGAAAATTTCATTGGGTAGCTTAATTTTCATCAATATTTTATAAATCTAGCAATTTTAAAAAGTATTTATAAATATAATATTTTTTAAAAACCCTCATTCAAGTGAATTAAAGAAATCAATGATAACTTGGAGATAATCAGTAATAAGTAATTATCGAGTAATCAATGATTACATGCACGAAATATCATTTAATATGGTGAATCGGTGAAATCAATGACTATCTATGCACAAAATTAGTGATTACTGATGTGGAAATCAGTGATTAGTTACGCGAACTAATGACAATTTTGTAATATAATAGACACGAATTTGAGTTTTTTACTATTTTTACAAATAACTTTTTGGGCTATTATTTTTACAAATATTAGAAACTTTTTAGCTATATTTACAATAGCACTTAAAATATATCTAACTTAAATCCATCCAACTCATGAAATAAACATCTAAGAAAAACAATTCTCTAGGTATTAACGTTTAAATTTCTTTCCCAATTAATAGAAAATCCCATCATTAAAAATCATGTCTGGTTTGATAATCATTTAGATTTTTGTTTTTCTTTTAAATTTTAGAAAAAAAATTCCTTTGATAACCGTTTACCTTTTTCGTTCTTGCTTTTTTCATATATAACATTAAAAAGACAAAAACCAAAAACTTAAAACCAATATTAATTTCAAAATGATATATTTCAATATAAATTTCAGAATGATATATTTTTAAGAATTGAAAGAAAAAAAAAACTAAATAATTTTTTTTTTTTTTTGAAAAATTAAAGAAGGAAAAAGAAAAATTGAAAAGAAAAATGAAAGGTATGAGTCCTTAAAAATCAGTTTTTTATTTTTTACGATTTAAAGTTTATAAAAACAGATTTGTTTGATAATTAGTTCATTTTTTCAGAGAATAAAAATGGGAAGTAAAAAAAACTACAAATATAAGAAAATGGCTTTTATTTTAAGGTTTTTAAAAATTCAGAAATGGAAAAAAAAAAAAATCATTAATCGATTCAAAAATAAAAAAAATTATCAAACGGATTAAATTAGAGCATATATCTCTTAAACTTTAGATTTAAAGAAAATGCACCTGAGGAATACAAAGACTGGCAATGGTAAGTCCACCAATGAGGTCACCTTTAAACTTAGCAAAGCTATATTCCCTTCCCCATCCAAATATTGGGAAAATACTTTGAATAAACAAAACCAATTTCTTCCTTTTTGGTTGATCTTTGAAAGCCCTCAAAGGTTGATCATGGAAGAACGTTTCACTCACACCAGATTTGAACTCATCCCATAAATTCTTCTTCGGCGGCACTCCGACCTTCAAACCGTCGCTACCGCCCCCGGGCCTATCCCCGGCAGTGACAACCTCTCGTATCACCTCATCATTAATTCGGCCGCTCATTTTGGTGGTTACACACCCTACATATGCTCAATTGGAAACAAAACAAAAACAAAATCTGTCATTTACCATTTTATCTTAAAAATTAAAAACAATGAATATTTTAGATATATAAATATATTAATAGCATTGATATCATCTCCAATATTCTAAAAATAACTAGAGTAGAGACTATAATAAACTCACTCTGAAACTAATGTTGACAAAAATATTTGGAATTTTCGTTACTGCTAAGCGAAGAAAACCATACATATTATTTATACAAGTTTTTAGTAACATAACACGTATGCAAAAAAAGAAAGACAAAGTCAACGAGATCGATGATAATGTATTTGGATTACTATTCCTTCCCAATTCAAAATCGTTTACTTTTCTTGGGAAAATTAATTATTCAGTTTAATTTAATAATATTTTTTAGTTCCCTGATTAAAAATTATCCTCATTTGCATGGCTCACTTATTTTAAGTTGGAGTGTTTTCACATTTATTTTCTATTATTTATTCTTTGCAGTTGATATATTTACTTTTTAATCCTTCAAAGAATTAACATAGGTTAGCCACCTATCATGATTTAGTAGAAAAAATAATCACATTGTTTTAACAAGTATAATAAATTATTGTTGCTCTATTTCCATTAAACCTATTTATAGTGATTTTTCTGTACTATTTATAAATATAACATTTTTAAAAAGTATTTTTAAATATAGTATTTTAAAAAAGTATTTATAAATATAACATTTTTTTTTTAATTTTCATTCATGTGAATAGGTGAAATCAGTGATAACTTATGTGTGGAAGATTTCTCGAGCGGATTCTTCCTCACAAGGGTTGAGCACGCTCCGTCACGTGCTAGGTTTTTGGAAGCGTATCTACCTGAAACAAAGTGAACTAATGATCAGAAAGGCACTGGTGTGGTACCAGCAAAGGACCCTCCGACGATCAAGTTAGGTGGTGGTAGGTGAGAAGTAGCGTGCCTCGCAAGGTTCTCTTTGGGTTTAGGGTTGTGTGTACTTACTTGATTTGATAGGTCAAGTGAGCTTTATAGTTTTTTTTATCGTGGGCCTCTTGAATGGGCTAGTGCAGAACTAGGCTTAGTAGATCTTCTTATGCCCCATCAAGGAGTAGCTCCTCTAGGCGGTGATCCGGATGGGCTTGAACCCATGTGGACCGGTCCAATGTACACAGCCCTTATGAGGGCTATTTTTGCCCTTTACAGTTTTCCCTTATTTCCTGGATCGGAAAGTGCGGGGAATAGTATGTGTTCGGATCCAAGATGTGGCGCTCTTATTGACCCTTTGTTTGGGATAGCGAAGGGACACGACTCTTTGAAAAATAGACTATTTTGGCATCGCAATGAGTCGGGCCTTCAACGACCTCTCTCACGAATCTGAATCGTTGTGTCTTCGTGCAATCCTCATAGATCCGAAAGACGCGACCTTCTGGAAAATTGACCTGGTCGACTTTCGAAGGGGCTCGATCCGCCACAGATATCTTCGAATGTGGACACGTGGCCCTTCTTTAAATAGCGTTCCCCATTTAGGACGAGGCCTCCGTTCAGGGCAGTGCCAACGGTGACAAGGAGAACCTTGTGGAAGAAGACGGTGACCGGGCGGGTGATGATGTTTCCATGAATTCCCCTCTTAATGAAATTGTTTATGTTTCTAATTGATTTTACTTGGGTAACCTCCGGATTATGGAGCCCCTATCTTGAGAAATTTTACTTTTCGCCTTGACTTTGCTGTTTTCTCATTTTGCTTTCGGAAACACATAATTTATTTGTGTTTATACTTTGGTTTATTTGCTTTGCTGCTCTTTTTCCTCTTCTTTTGGCAATGCTTCATTTCACATAGGACACATTTTTGTCGTGCCTCGAAACAAAGCCTTAGTCGCTTATCAAAATGAAAAGTCTTTTGCTTCCTGAGAAGGCCTTAAGTACTTGGATGGACCAAGGCTTTGCTTCCGAAGAAGGCTTTGAGTGCTTGGATAGACCAAGTCTTTTTCTTCTAGAGAAGGCTTTAAGTGCTCGGGCGGACCAAGCTTTTACTTCCGGAGAAGGCTTTGAGTGCTTGGTCAGGTCAAGTCTTTTGCTTCTAGAGAAGGCTTTAAGTGCTCGAGCGGACCAAGGCTTTACTTCCGGAGAAGGCTTTGAGTGCTTAGTCAGACCAAGTCTATTGCGTCAGGAGAAGGCTTTAAGTGCTTGGACAGACCAAGTCTATTGCTTCCAGGAGAAGGCTTTAAGTGCTTGGATGGACCAAGACTTTCGCTTCCAGAGAAGGCTTTAAGTGCTTAGGTGGACCAAGGCTTTCGCTTCCAGAGAAAGCTTTAACTGCTTGGATGGACCGAGGCTTTTAATGTCTCAATACTCTATCGTTCTTCCTCTATAAAGGTTCGTAAGTGCTTTAGTTGCTTGGATGGACTAAGGCTTTTGCTTCTAGAGAAGGATTTTGATTCTTGGGTGGACCGAAACTTTTGCTTCCAAAGAAAGCTTTTGATGCTCGGGTGGATCGAGGCTTTTCCTTCAGGAGAAGGCTTTTGATGTTCGGGCGGACCGATGCTTTTGCATCTGGAGAAGGCTTTAGTCGGACACCTAAAGCACATAGTTAAAAGACAAAACAAGATATATAATTTCTTTTTTTTCTTTTGCTTGTACATCGGATAAACAAAATAATCTAACTACAAGTCTTCGGCTCCTCGGGTGGCCTTCTAGTCCTCGTGACTATCGATGATGACTGTTTGAGCCGTCCTCCTGTGCCGTTTTGAGGACGCAAGTTGCTCCTTGAGGGATTTGTTTTCCCTCTCGTAGTAATCCAAGAGGTTTTTGGCCACCTAGAGGCGTTTCTTGAGCGCCTCGTAGCACTAAGAAGGGCTGTAACCCTCTACCATTTACAAGATTTCTTTCTCCTCTTGAAGGGAATGGTTTTCTCTTTCCATGTTCTCTATTCGGCTGTTCAAAAACTCTAGAGCTTCTTGAACACTGTTGAGTTCGTGTCTCAACTCCTCCATCTCACCCTCTCTCTCATCCTTGTTTAGGAGGGTGAGGGTGAGCCTGGTGTTGTCCATTCTTAGCTCTTGGTTTTCGAACTTCAGGAGTTTTTTGGTCACTCTGGAAGTCGCAATTGATTTGTCTATACCTTCCATCAATCGCTAATTCTAAGAGATGGATGCATGTAGTTGCCTTTTATAATGAATCAGGGATGTGTCTGGTGGGAATCCGGAAAGTCCTTCATTTAATTCGGGGTTTTTTTCCAATTAAGGCATTTCACTCCTCGAGGTGATGATGTGCGCTGTTTGGTTATGTCAAACGTCAACTGCTCCCATCAAATCATCTTAAATGCGCTTAATTAGGGGGGATTAACCACCTTAATTGTGATTTAATGCACGCGTCGCCTCGCATGCACTGCCAGTTGTGATGCCATGCGGGATTTTGAACGCGTATCGCAATCCCAACAGTTACTTGGCCCTTTAAGTAGGCCTTTATGAACGTTTCCCATTCTCTTTTTGAACTATTTTTCAGAAACTACTCTTTTCTCGTTATCAGATCTTCTGAGACTAAGTTAAACTCTTCATTTCCATGGGGTTTCACCATTTCTTGATGTTTCTCTGCCATGTTTGGCCTTCTTTACTTGCAGCTTTCATGGAAGAGGTTTGGTTGTGATTTTCAACGCCTGTTTGTTTAGCCATGGTCAGTTTGAACTTCTTGGTTGTGATCTTCAACGCTTGTAAGGACAGACCTTAGATTTCAAGCTGTCTGGGTCAACCTACCGCTTCACCTTCTTTCGCCACTACTCCAAAGGTTTTTCCATCTCTGTAGAAATTGGAACAAATGGTAGAGGGAGAAACTTTCTACCTCGGTTGGTGCTGCCCGAGTATTTGTCTTGGAAGTCAACTCAGGGCTTGGGGTTGTCAGGGCTCCTTTGTGCCCCTTTACGTCACATGGAGCGAGTGACCTAGGGTTTCACTTGGAGAAGAATGTCTCAGTTTGTTTAAGGAAGCGTGTTCAAGTTTTTCTTCCTTGAGACGGGTAGAGCAATTCTCTGATGAAAATGGCAGTCATCCACCATTCTACACTGCTTTGGCTAGACTTTTGTGAAGAGATGGTCTCCCGTTGGCCACAAAGAGTGGTGGGAATGGTGTCCTTCTGAACCTGCCTCGACTATCCTCAGAGTTCGGATATTCTCACCTCTTTTGATTCAAACGACGGGGCTACTTTCCAACATCCGTTATGGCCTCGAATGTGGTGAGTTGGTAGAGTAGCTGGTTTTCTTCAAACAAAACTCTCCATCATCTCGACAGAGATCGTCTTCACTGCTTTGATTGCTGATACTTCAGATGACTCAGCTCGGATTGTAGCGGATTTTTCCTTTTTGCCTTTGCGTAAATCTTGTAACTTTCTTCGGCTATGTTCCCGATATGTGGGTCCGAGCCTTACTTGTTTGTTGTGAAATAAAACTTGGCGCTTTACTTACATACTGCCTCATTATTCTGTCTCTAAGAAAATTTGTTTTTGTTAAGTCTTTGAGCGCCTGCCTAACGACTTAACGCTTTAGTTCGCAGAGAACTTAGTTTTTCGCCTAACGGATTAGGGCTTTTAGTCTGCGTAGGACTTAATGTTTTGCCTAACGGATTAGGGCTTTTAGTCTACGAAAGATTTTACACTTTTCCTAACGAATAAGGGCTTTAGTCCGCGGAGGACTTAGTATTTTGCCTAAAATATTAGAGCTTAAATTGTAAAGACACTTGAATGTTTTCAGGAAAAACTATGTAATATTCATATATTGAACTTGAAAGTAGGCCTCCTCGGCCAAGTATTAAAATAGTCTTCTCACTCTTACATATGACAAATCCTCAGATGTGTGGCGTTCCAAGCCCTCGAGATTGATTTCCCTTCTTGGTCTTCAAAGGCAGTAAGTTCCTTATTTGACTTCTTCAACAACGTGATATGGACCTTAGCAGTTCAGTCCGAGCTTTTGCGCTCCAAGTTCCTGAGTCTTTTGAAACACTTTCCTCAGGTCGAAGTTGTTTACTTTGAAGCTGCGTCGTTTCACTTTCTTTTCAAAGTACTTGGTCAGTTTTTTCTGGTAATTCGTGAGGTGAATTAGCGCTTGTTTCTTCATTTCTTCTTCCAAGTCTAGAGCCTCTACCATCATGGTGTTATTTTCTGCCTCTGGAATCGAACTGCGAGTTGTGGGGATGACACCTTCCACCCCGAAGACCATAGCGAAAAGAGTTTCACTTGTTGGGATTCTCGGAGTGGTCCGATATACCCATAAGACCCCGGGCAGTTCTTCGACCCATCTTGTTCGATGCTTTCACCTGTCCATTGGCCTGTGGATAACGAGGTGTTAAATATCTAAGCTCTACCTTTCTATCGGCTTAATATTTTTTGATGGATCTTCCCGTGAACTAGGTTCCGTTATACGTAATGATAACTTTGGGAATTCTGAAGCGCGTGAAGATGTTCTTCCACAGGAAGGTTTCTATTTTCCAGTCGATAATGGTGGCTAACGACTCAGCTTCTATCCACTTGGAAAAGTAGTCAGTTGCCACAAGGAGGTAACATTTCTGTTCCAGATCTAGCTATAATTTTCCCACCAAATCCAGCCCCCATTGCATGAAGGGCCAAGGGGACGAAATGGTAGTCAAGGATGTGGGCGGAGCGTGGATAGTTTTGGAAAACCTCTAACACTTATCACATTTGGACACAAAGTCCTTTGCATCTTCGTGCATGGTGGGCCAATAGTAGCCCTGCGTCATTGCTCTATGACTCAAATATCTTGGTCCCGCATGATTTCTGTATAGCTCCCCTTGGATGATCGAGTACCTGGCAGCCCTTAACCGGGTTTTTCAGGCTTTCAACTTTCTTTTGGGTAAGTGACCAGTCCGCAGAAATTCGAGAATTTCAATTTTCCAATCGGTCCCGATCTCTTGGTCTTGTTCAACCGGCATTGCTTGCTCAATCTCATCATTCTCACTTCCCTTGTCCGAGCTAAGGTTTATACTTGGTTTGAGCAAGTAATCGACCGGGATCATTCTTCTCGTTTCAAAATTTACTACTAAGCCGAGACTAGCCAACGCGTCAGCGTGTCTGTTTTCTGACCTTAGAACCTGACTGGTGCCATACTCAGTGAACTAGGATAGGATGAATACGACCATTTCTAAGTATTTCGCCATTCTTGCGTCATTTGATTCAAACAGACCTTTTACTTGTTTTACCACCAACTGAGAATCTCTTTTAATATTCAGCTTCCCAACTCCCAGTTCAAAGGCTCTTTATAGCCTAGCTATCAACACTTCATATTCGGTTTTGTTGTTAGAAGCAGCAAATCCAAAACAGGTTGACTGTTCTAAGAGATACCCTTTAGGAACCAGTCCTACGGTGAATCCTTTTGAGTTGGAGGACCCATCGACGCATAGGGTCCAGACCTCCTTATCGAGGCCCATGGGTGGTAATGAACTTGCTTCAGCTTCTTTAGTCACTACAAAAAAACTGTCAAAATGCGACCAAAAATTTGCGACAAAAAAAAAGTGGTAGTTTTAAAGTGACCACTTGGTCACTTTCTTTGAAGGTTGACTTTAAGTGACCATCCGGTCACTTTTTTTGCGACGATTGCGACCAAAAGTAGATGTAGTCATAAAAAATGGCGCAAATTATGGCGCAAAAGAAGCGACCACTTGGTCACCTATAAAAACGACCATTTGGTCGCATTTTTGTGACTAAAATATGCTTTGGTAGCAAAAAATGGCGCGTAATTTTGGAGGGAAAAAAGCTACCAAGTGGTCACAATTAAAAGTGACCACCTGGTCGCAATTTTTGTGACATTTTTTGGGGAGTGGTAGCTTAAAATTGGAGGGAAAAAAGCTACCAAGTGGTCGCAATTTTGGTGACTAAAATATGTCTTGGTAGCAAAAAATGGCGCGTAATTTTGGAGGGAAAAAAGCTACCAAGTGGTCACAATTGAAAGTGACCATCTGGTCGCAATTTTGTGACCTTTTTTGTGGAGTGGTAGCTTAAAATTTTGCCGGGAATTAAGCTACCATATGGTCACATTAGAAAGTGACCGGATGGTCGCAAATTATATGATTTTATATGACCAATTATTTATAAATAACTATTTTTTAACACGTGCGAGATGCACGTGGAATTTTTGTCTTATTTTATTTGTTCATAAAATAAAATTACATTATAAGCTTTTAGAAAAGAAAAAATAAAAATAAGAATAGATGATTGAAAAAATTACCAATAATTCCAAAATTTCAAGATGTGGTTAATTTTATTGATTACATTTCTTAACAATAATAATAATGTCAATTAAATAAAAATTATTCACTTTCAATTAATATAAAAACTCTTCAAGATCAATAAGCTATCTAAACGCCTTTAGATTGTTCTAAAATTTGTGTAGAGTAAATAATATTATTTAACCTCGTCTTGAAAATATCTGAATTTCCATACAAAGAGAGAACAATAATATTGTACTGGGGAGAAAATATATTTTCCTTAAACCTCTAGTTGAATATAGTCGTGTGACTCTTTTTTGTTCAAGTAAAAGCATTTACAATTATGAATAAAGCAATAGACCAAACTTAAAATCAAAAGATGACGAAATACGATGAAAATGAAATTAACTTTTTTTTATTATAAGAAAGATTCCTCTTGATTTCAACTTTGACATGTTTATATCGAATTTGAGTTGGAATTGCTTCCAATGAATATGTGGATGCAAATTAATTATATATAAATATGTACATCTTCAATAGTCTATTTGGTTCCCTTCTAGCACTTTCTATCTTGAAAAACAAGAATAAAATTATCTATATCGTATTAAAAAAAACTCTTAATTAGAATCAAATAGTTCCAAATCAAGAATTACAAAAATTTATCTCGAAAATCATGAAGAAACATATCAATGAATATAACAACATGGAAACAAGAGTTCCAGTCATATGTAAATATCGAAAGTAACCCAATATAAAAAAAGTATATAAATATTAATATTTGCGACCGGTGGTGCAATTTACAAAAAAGGTGACCACTGGTAGTAATTTAGAAGAGAAATGCGACCATTTGGTCGCATTTTAGGTTTAGGGTTTAGGATTTAGGGTTTAGGGTTTAGGGTTGTTTAGGGTTTAGGGTTGTTTAGGGTTTAGGGTTTTGGGAGAAAAGCTGACCAAATGGTCGCATTTGTGCAAAAATATAATAATATTTTTTAAAAATACAATTGGAATTGCGACCATATGGTCGCAATTATGGGCGATAACTTTAAATTTTCATGAAATTTATGGCGGTGAATTTAAGTAATGCGACCATATGGTCGAATATTTGGCGGTAAATCTCATAATTGCGACCATATGGTCGCAATTGTTGACGGACACGTGACAAGGCAATGGTCTTGGTAATGGCGAGTGGGGGACCAGGGGGTTTGGTCGTTTATAAATGCGACCAAATGGTAGCATTTGTATTTGTAAATGCGACCATATGGTCGCAATTTCCAACGCGTGATTGTTCATTTCTGTCATAATTACATATTTGACCGGTTGGTCGCAAAATATGATTTAAATTTCATTCCCTTTCCTTTCCCCGTTTCTTTTTCCCTTTTCCCGTTTCTCTTTCTCTTCTTTTCTTCTTTTCTCCTCTTCTGCCTCTCTCTTTTTCTTCCTCTCTTTTTGTTCGTTTTCTCTTTCCCTTCCGTTCCGTTATTTCTTCCCGTTCCGTTCTCTTCTTCCTCTAACCGAAAATCCTCAACCACCAATCCGGTTTCGATTACACGAGGTTAGTTTTCGTAACAAATTGAAGTTTAGTTTATGAATTTAGAGTTTACTTAGTTTTAGTTTTTAAGATAGTTTACTTTAATTAGTTGAGTTTTAGTTTATGTAGTTTAATTTAATTAGTTTAGTTTACATTAACTAATTAATTAGTTTACTTTAATTTTATTACTTTAAGTAATTTTAGTTTAATTAATCTAATGGTTTAATTAATCTAACTTAGTTTACTTTAATTCAATTTAAGTAGTAATTAATTTAATTACTTAATCTAATTTAGTTTAATTACTTATTTAGTTTATTTAAGATAGTTTACTTTAATTTAATAAAATTAAACTAAATTAATTTATAATTACACTAGAATTGATTAGTTAATTTTAGTTTAATTAATGTAATTTAGATTACTTTAATTAAATCAATTAATTTAAAAGTAGGGTAATTAATTCAAATAGTTTAGTTTAATTATTAAATAAAAATTGTTTAATTACTTAATTTTAGTTACATTTGATTAAAAGTAAAAGTATAATTAGGTTAATTCAACTAAAATTAATTCAATTAAACTTAAGATTAATTAATTCAATTAAACTTAAGATTAATTAATTAAAACTAAAATGAACTAATCAATTAATTTGAATTAAAAGTAAATTAAAATTAGGTTAATTGAACTAAAATTAATTCAATTAAACTTAAGATTAATTAATTAAAACTAAAATTAACTAATCAATTACTTGGAATTAAAGTAAATATAAATTAGCTTAATTGAACTAAAATTAATTCAATTAAACTTAAGATTAATTAATTAAAACTAAAATTAACTAATCAATTACTTTGAATTAAAAGTAAATTAAAATTAGATTAATTGAAACTAAGATTAATTGAATTTTAGTTTAATTCAATTAATTTTAGTTCAATTAATCTAATTTTACTTTACTTTATTTCAAACTAAATGATTAGTTTATTTTAGTTTTACTTAATTTTAGTTTAATTAATGTAATTTAGATTAATTTAATTAAATCAATTAATTTAAAAGTAGGGTAATTCATTCAAATAGTTTAACTTCAATTATACTTAAGTAGTTTAAATTAATGAGTTACACTAATTTAATTAATTAATTTTAGTTTAATTATTAAATAAAAAATTGTTTAATTACTTAATTTTAGTTACATTTGATTAAAGTAAAAGTACAATTAGGTTAATTGAACTAAAATTAATTCAATTAAACTTAAGATTAATTAATTAAAACTAAAATTAATTAATTTTAGTTTTAATTAATTAATCTTAAGTTTAATTGAATTAATTTTAGTTTAATTGAATTGATTAGTTATAACTAATCAATTAATTTGAATTAAAAGTAAATATAAATTAGATTAATTGAACTAAAATTAATTCAATTAAACATAAGATTAATTAATTAAAACTAAAATTAACTAATCAATTAATTTGAATTAAAGTAAAAGTAAAATTAGATTAATTGAAACTAAAATTAATTGAATTTTAGTTTAATTCAATTAATTTTAGTTCAATTAATCTAATTTTACTTTACTTTATTTCAAATTAAATGATTAGTTTATTTTAGTTTTAATTAATTAATCTTAAGTTTAATTGAAGTACAATTTTAGTTCAATTAATCTAATTTTAATTTACTTTTATTCAAATTAATTTGATTAGTTTATTTTAAATTATTTACTTAATTAATTAAATAAACTAATCAATATTTTACTTACGTAATTAGTATTAAATTAGTTTATTTTGGTTGTAGGATTATGGCGGGCGGACGGCGTCCTCCCTGGTCGGCGAGCCTGGCGACGCGGGTGACGAGGGGTCTCCGCACGCCTCTCGGCGTTGCCCTGATGCGGACCGACTACGGAGGAATTGGACATCCTCTTCGCCATTCACGACACGCGACTTGCCGCCACGCTCGATGATGGAGTTCCCGAGATCGAGTCTTCGACACCACGGCGCCGCGACTCCTTGCCACGCCTCCGGGCTTAGCATCGGGGTATGCGTCGCCGGTCGTCGTCCGTGCGCATCGGTCGGATCGGTGGCCCCTCGACTTGCATGCACCTGCCGTCTCGGGTCTGGACTCCACCCCTCGGATTGAAGGGGATACGTAAGTAATTTTGTTTACTATTTTTCAAAAAGTTTTTATTCTTTTTAACTAATAGTTTCTAATATATAGCACAATAATTTTTTGTGATTTTGCAGATCTGTCACATTCGCCACGTTTCAAAAGCGGTATCGCGAGGTCCTCCGAGCATGCCTCTACCCGTGACCTTGTTGGACGAAGTCCGACGGCGGAGAAAGCGTCGGATGTACGGCGATTGGAAGGTAAAAACATAATTTATTTTCATAATTAATTAATTTTGAAATTTATAGAAATAAATTTATTACTTTAACAATTTTTATTTCAATTTTTTCAGGGGCAAAGTTTCCCTTATCGATCCCGATATCACCGACGGTAGATTGTTCCCCCTATGGGATAGTCACGTCCGGGATCGATTCAAGGACCTCAATGTTCCGGCGCGCGGAAGCAAGCGACAACCGCCCCGTGTGGATGAGCCCGAGGACCACGCGCGGCTCGCGAGCTTGACCACTCCTCGGGGCATGGCGGTGTCAAGCGGGAATAAGGCCAACCGCGCGAAGAATCCAGAAAAACACACAATGGGGCGCGGACCCCCGGCGAGCACCATCGCGATTGATATGTTTTTTTCCTCGTTTCTTTTTTCTCGTTTTCTTTTTTCAATTACTTATTAATTTATTATGTTTTATTCTTCACTCTTTATTTTTAGGAAGCGAAGCACGGGTGCCCCGTCCCGCCGATGAGTGCACCTAGTTCTTCACACGAAGAAGGACGGGGCGTTCATCGACGATAAGGCGAAAAGAAGTTCGGTATTTAATATTTTTTCAATTATTATTTTTCTTTAAAATTTTTCATACACATTATATATTAACCATTTTATTTTCTCAATTTTAAATGTTTAGGAACGTTTCACTTGAGTCCTTGACTCGGCGGTTTTGCCCACACCGCACTCGCAACCGACTCAAGAGGGCCGTATAGAGGCGTTCTTGGAGGCTCTCGGAGGGTTCGGCCTGATGGGTCGGGCCTCCGGCTCGGCTCGTACGGCGACGCCTTTATGCGGTGCTTGCGGACATGGAGGCTATGCGTGAGGACTTCGTTACTCGAGTCGGCCGATATTGAGGCCGGCATGCGGGCACGAGTCGACTCCCGAGTCGCATCCGCGGCCGCGACTTGGATCTCTAGGCGGCGGCCCTTCGTCATGACGCCTCCTCCCCCCCCCCCCTCCGCAAGGGTTATAGGTTTTTCGATTGTATAAAACGTTTCTTTAATATTTTATATATATATTTTTTATTTGAATTCCAATTTTTTGTTTTTATGAAATTTTAATATTAATTAAATAAATAATTAATAATTAATAATTAATTAACTAATTATTGAAATTTAAATTTAAAAAAAACTTAATTGCGACCGGATGGTCACTTTTTAGCGACCATCCGTGCATTTTAATCTGAGACTAAAGTGACCATTTGGTCGCTAAAATGCGACCATTTGGTCATTTTATGTGACCAATTGGTCACTATCTTTCACATAAATTACGACCGGATGGTCGCTTTTAGCGACCATCCGGTCGTATTTTAATCGAGCCAATAAGTGACCATTTGGTCACAAAAATTACGACCATTTGGTCACTTTTTATGTGACCAAATGGTCACTTCATTGAAGATAAAAGCGACCATATGGTCCCTTTTAATGCGACCATTTGGTCGATTTTAAAAAGTTTGACTTTTTTGCTACCAAAATTTTTGCGACCATATGGTAATTTTTGTGACCATGCGGTCGCACGATTGAAATCCGACCGCTTTTTAGCAACCACCGTTGGTCGCATTTTAGGTTAAAAACGACCATTTGGTCGCAATTTACTGGTCGCAATTTGGCAGTTTTTTTGTAGTGAGTGTTGGCTGGAGTCATTTTAACCACAAAGTCTTTTATGGCGGTATGTGGTTCATAAACGATGTCACATCAGGTTTGTGAAGTACGACTTTCAATGGAAATGTTGTTTGTACGACAATTTGGTGGCCTTGGAAGTAATGCTAAAGTTTGCGCGATTCAACTATCAGAGCCAGTGTCAACTTTTCCATTATAGAGTATCGCGTTTTGGCGTCTACCATCATAGTAGATTTGTTGTTGGGTTTGCCCATCTTCGCGCACCAACGCCAAACTGACTGTCGCATCAGATACCGCTAAGTACGAAATTAGTTTTTCGTTATCTGAGGGCTTGGCCAACAGCAGGGGCGAAGATAGGTAAACTTTGAGTTCCTCGAATGCTTCCTGGCACTTATTTCCTCAACCAAACTCTCTGCTTCTCTTTAGAGCTTTGAAGAATGGAAGGCATTTATCCGTCGATCGCGATATGAAATTGTTCAGAGCTGTTAGAAATCCAGTTAAATGTACCCCTTTCAGATTTACGGGCACCTGCATGTCTGTTATCGCCCTAATCTAATCGGGTTTTCCTCGATTCCTTAACTCATCACCCAATGTCCTAAGAATTTTCCTGTCGGGACCCAAAAAGTACATTTATCAGGATTTAACTTCATTCCATACTTATTTAGCACTTCAAATGCTTGTTCGATGTGCAACAGGTGGTCCCGGCTTGCTTTGACTTTACTAGCATGTTGTTAATATATACCTCTACTGTTTTTCCCAGTTGATCCTCGAACATCCTGTTCATTAATCGTTGGTAGGTTGCCCTTATGTTCTTCAGCCCAAACGACATTACCTTGTAGCAGTATGTGCCTATGTTGGTTATGAATGAAATCTTTTTCTGATCGTGTTCATTTTGATTTGGTTGTACTCGGAGAAAGCGTTCATGAAGCTGAGCAGTTCATATCCGGCCGTGGCGTCTACCAACTGATCTATTTTTGGTAACAGGAATGAATCTTTGGGATAGGCTTTGTTGAGGTCTGTGAAGTCGATGCATGCTCTCCATTTTCCATTCTTCTTCTTCACCACGACAACGTTGGCTAGCCACTCTGAATATTTGACCTCTCAGATGAACCCTGCCTCCAGAAATTTTCGAACCTCCTCGTTGATATAATCTCATTCCGCTCAGGTGCGAACTTGCGCCTTTTTTGCTTAACGAGAGGTTGGTCCAATTCATTTTTAGAAAGTTTGCAATCCACATTTCAACTCTTCATCTAGCGTCTTCCCAATGCTCGTCGTTTTCCCCTGGTCTTCTGGGTGAACCTGGATTTTTCCAGATTCGTCCTCAGGTGCTTCTGTTCTCAACTGAGCAAAGGGCGGGTCTCTTTTGGGACCCCACTCCTGTAGTTGCTACGATTGGCATTGAGATTTCAACTTAACAATCTCAACTAGACAAGATCTTGATACCTGTTGATCTCCCTTGATTACTCTGACTCCTTTCTCTTTCGGATATTTTAGCTCTTGGTGTAAGGTAGACGAATGTGCCCTCATGTCATGGATCTGAAGGGATGATTTACTAAATTAGCAGAATTTATTTAGTAACACAAATTAACACTTAATTTAGGATCTATTAATATCATGCAATTTGTGATAAAAACAAGAAGAACATGTAGATTCATGCTTTATTTTCGAAAATTAAAACCGATTTACTTACATTGAGTAATTAATGGAGAATCGGTTGGAGGTTTCTTTACAGCATCAATCCTCAGCAACACCGGATCTTCTATGCTATATCCCGATCGATCAAACGAAATCAGATTGTGGGATCGAACTTAAGAAGAAATTGGGAAGAAAAAAAATATTTTCTTCCCAATAATGACTAGGAAATTTCGGCTATGGGGGGGAGAAGGGAAGAAGAGAGAGTTCCAACTTCCTATGGAATTAAATTGTGTGATTTATGAATGACCCAACCCTCCTATTTATAGAAAATAGGAATCCTAATCACATTAGGATTAATCTATAGAGAAAAATACAAAAAGAAAAAAGATTATCTCTTTCCTTTATCTAGCAATTTCGAAAATGTCATGGATAAATTGGAGATTATTTTATTTTCTTTATTTTTATTTATCTTGGGTAAATAAATCTATGTAATTATTTTAGGATATAATTCAAACAATTATCTCCTCAAAATACATGTCATGGCCGATTTTATCATCATAAAATAATAAATAAATACAATTTATTTAATTAATTATTTTGGGCCAATTCCAATTGGGTTCATTAATCCAATTGGGCTTGAAATTCTCTCTTAAATTAATAAGTCCAACTTAATTAATTTATTTATTAATTACCATTTAAATAAAATATTTTATTTAAACAATTAATAATATTAATATTTTCTCCCGACTAAATATTATCCAATTTATATTTAATTATTAATTTCTATTTAAATAATTTCCATTATTTAAATAATTAATAATAAATATTATAATTATTAATTTCCATAAACTCATTATTTAATTAATAATTTTATTGACAACATTTTATTATTAATTTAATTAATTTTAATTATTAATTTCCGTTTAAATATAATTAATTATTTAAAAAATTAATAATTGTTAATTAATTTCAAATTATTAATTACCATTTAAATATACTCAATATTTAAATAATTAATAATGTATAATTAATAATATTTCATTATGAATTTCATGTTTAAATAAACTCATTATTTAAACAATTAATAATGTTTATATTAATTACCGTTTAAATATACTCAATATTTAAACAATTAATATTGCCTATTTTAAGTAATTCACTTTACTTAAAATTTCCATTTCTTCTATTTGATTTCGCGACTACGATATTTGGGCTAGCATAGGGACCCGATGGACCTATAGATCATGGGCTTAATAATTAGTCAATTAAGTGATTAACACATAATCAGTTAATTACATATTATCTAACTATGAATAATTCCACTATAGATTCATGGCTGAACTCCCCTCACTATAGATGAGTTATTGTCCATTTAGTTTATCATTATTTATATCTGTGATATATCCTTCACGTGGAACCCTCATAATTACAGGTGGATAAATTTACCGTTTTGCCCCTGTAATTACCACTTTATCCTTGTGTTCCCGCTGATTCTCCAATGAACTTTATCTTTAGCCGAACTAGAGATAAGATACTTCTGTGATCAATAGAAGTCGTGACGTCACTTGTTCATGTCTCGAATCAGTACATCAAGGGAGTTTCCTAAAGTTCCTAAAATGTTTAGGTATCGCACTGATACCGTTAATTTATAGAAAAGTTATGAATTCCATCTCGTGAAAATGAGTTCCCAGCTACTTATCTAGTCATGTTCTCAAAACAGGAGTGTATTGAGCGTTCTTACAAATCGCTCTCAACTATGTAAATCAAAGAACATAACTCCACAAATAGGAGTCCGCATTTCACTCGGGATTGAAATCTATCACGGTTGATAAACTTAGTTCGATATTCGATTATTTCTCGTAAACGATACTAATGAGAAATTTGATCGAACATCGTGGTCCTGTCTTATACAATCAACATTGCATATGATACTTCCATTTCATGTCTCCCACATGAATGATTAGGATTTGATCATTTGTCTATAAACAAAATGCGAAGCTATCAACAGTGTTACCAGGATAAGGTTCCCAAACATTATCCGTTTACTGTAGACACGTTTAAGTTACTCATCTCGACTTTAATCCTCTCGTATGACTCACATACTAAGTCGTGATTTCATAAGACTAACTTTGGGTTTTACTATTTGAATGTTTGATATTAATATATTTTCATATATTCCTAATATCATTAATTGAATCAATCTAGATAATATAAAGAACTAATGTTTATTTATTTAATTTATTCTTAATAAATTATTATTATTAAATAATTACAAGTTCTAGGAAACCATTCCTAACAGGATCTGTGGCTCTCAAGTAAGGCGTTGTACCCTGAGTGGGTATCGATGACGTGGAAGAGGGTCATAGGGTTTGCGCCATCCACCTGGACAGACAACTTGATTGTTATGAAAAAACTTGTGACTGTTCCATTGAATCCACTAAATCCTGAGAGTTCGGAGTAAGATCCGACTCCCTCAACTTAATGCTCCGGAACGCTGGCATGTATAGTATGTTTATTGAGAATCCCGGTTCGACCAAGACTCTGCTGACTGTGTGGGACCCGATGGATATCATAATGACCAACGCGTCGTTATGAGCCAGATGAACATCCTCCAGGTCCTTCCAGGAGTACTTGACTAGGTCTTCGGGGGTATGCTCGATCCGATAGACGGGGAGCCCGACTTCACGCTAAGATCTTTTGTAGGCATTTACGGACTCTCCGGTGCAGTGGATTGAGCCGACCTGGCCATCCCCTGGAATTTCCACCGAGGCTGCCAGTCTTTCATCTGCACCCTTTGTGTCCTGCCTCTCGTTTCTTCGAATCGGACCTTGCTCACATACGTGGTCTATCTCTCGGGTGAGGATTTTACAATTTTCTGTGTTGTGCCCATTGGTTTTGTGGAACCTACAATAGGGTTCCTTTCTTTCCGAGATCTTCCGCGTATAGCGTGGCCTCTTCTCTTTCGGATTTCTTCCTTTCAGAAGGAACTCCTCTCCACTTCCGCTTGTGAGGCTCGTTCTGGACTTCGCTTTTTCGAAACTATGATCCTACCCTAGACAGACTTTCTTTCTGACTCTCCCCTTCTTTCTTCTCTTCTTTTCTCTGAGCGTCCCCCCTCTCCTCTTTTTCCCTCTACGACTTCTCTTTACTTTTTGTTCCAAACCGCTTCCGATTTTGACCCCATTCTTAACATCTCTCAGGCTACACTTTCGTATTTGTCTTGCGATATTTTTTCCATCGCCCTGTCCAGCGCCTCCTTCATGGTTTATGGCCTTCTCTTGTTGAAAGACCTCAAGAAGGGGTGGTTTGGATGTATTGCCCACAAGAAAGCGGTTGCCGCTTTAAGGTCGTTACATTCCTTAACCTCCAACCTGACTTTTCGGAATCTGACAATAAAATCTCTCAAAGTCTCCTTTTCTCCCATGAGCACATCATAGAGGTCGTGGTTCGTTTTGACGAACTTGCTACTCACGCTATATTAGGTAAGGAATGCTGGTGATAAGTTCGAAAAGGCTTTGATGGACCTCTTGGGAAGGCTGTTGAACCATATCAAAGGCAAACCCTTCATACTTGTGGGGAAAAATCTACAGGTAATCGCATCTAGGTCTGGACCGATCACGCACGACGACTCCATCATGTTGATGAAGTGAGCCACGTGCTCCATCGAATCTCCGGATCCATCACTTATCTCGAACTTTGGGAAGATGAAGTGCCTTGGCCGTGTGACTGACATGATTCTTCTTGTAAAAGGAGAGTCCCCCACTCTCGGGGTCAGAACTAGGGTTTGTTCTTCTCTCAGATGCCCTTTTCGTCGCTTTTTCTTCGAGAAGCTGCCTCATGTCGGCGTGCTTCTGTTGCTTCTTCCAGTATTTGTCTTTTTTGGTGGAAACCAAACTCTCTTTATCGCTCCCAGTGTAGCTCGAGTCCTCCTTCTCCTTGCTATTCTTCTGAGATGGCACTTTACTTTTGCATAGCGTGTCATTTTTCACAGAGTCTCGCTTGCTCAAGTTCTCCTTTTCTAAGGAAGAGATTTCCAGGTTGACGTCATCTCCTTACCGTCGGGCTGACAACTTGGTTTGTAGGTCGTTGTAGGCTGCGTACTTTCCCTTTTAGGATGTAGTGGCCATCTGACGTCGTCGTCTAGCTTGCGATTTGCTAGTCTTAAGCTTGGAAGGGCTTCCCTCATCTACATTCAAGGAGTTCTGGCCGTTTAAACGGATCGTCGCCGGTCTTTCCCTAAGCAAGTTTCTCATCTCTCTTATCTCCCCTAGTAACATTTTGTTTGTTTCTACCATTTCCTGATGCTCTGCCAGCGCGACAGTGATCGTCTCCAGTGAAATATTGTGGCCAAGTGCGCCGTCGTTTACTTCTTCTTTTTGATTAACGGTCTCGTTTAGAGATCGTTGTTTTGTTGACCGGGTGGTCATAATCTCTACTTGTGGGTACCGCGTAGGTATCAGGATTTAGAAGGAAATCGATTGATTGACGGCTCCACGATGGGCGCCAAACTGTGTAGGAGATTTCTCGAGTGGATTCTTCCTCCCATGATTGAGCACGCTCCGTCACGTGCTAGGTTTTCGGCAGCATAGCTACCTGAAAAAAAGTGAACTAATGATCAGAAGGGCACCAGTGTGGTATCAGTCAAGGACCCTTCGACGATCTAGTTAAGTGGTGGTAGGTGAGAAGTAGCGTGCGCCGCAAGGTTCTCTTTTGGTTTAGGGTTGTATGTACTTACTTGATTTGATAGGTCAAGCGAGCTTTATAGTCTTTTGATCGTGGGTCTCTTGACTAAGCTAGTGCAGGACTAGGCTTAGTGGATCTTCTTACCATCGAGGAGTAGCTCCTCTAGACGATGATTCAGATGAGCTTGAACCCATGTGGACAGTCCTATGTACACGGCCTATATGAGGGCTATTTTTTCCCTTTACAACTTATAAGGTGAATCAGTGATTACATACAGGAAATATCAATTAATACTGTGAATCAGTAAAATCAGTTATTACCTATTTAGTGAATCATTGGAGTCCACACTTCTTGTTTCCCTATAGACCACTTAGGGGGTAGTTAAAAAAGTACATTGTCCTTCTTGTCCCCCTATAGACTATAATAAGGGGCTGACAGAATTACCCATTATAAAACACCAGTGTAGAGAATACTTATATCTTACTCATTTTAAAAAATCATAATTATTCTTTTCTTCTCATCATAATAAATTTTAGAAAAATTATTATAAATAAAAGACTGCTCTGATGCCATTTGTTGGGATTGAGACCTCTAAAAATAGAGATCTACAAGTAGAATTGACCTTTCTTTGGAGTATAGTATTATTCTAAACTAAATGCATAAATATAAGAACATACTCTTGCAGAGAAGTATTAGCCTTTCTTCCGTTCTTGGTTACGATTCTGGGACCACTAAAAAACCTTCCCTTAACCTGTTGTTTGGGTGTTTATAGAAAGGGAAGCCGATGAAATTTGCTTCGTTTAGAATTATTGAGAATTAAGGTACGTAAGTTATTAATTGTCGGTTCATTTTAGTAGTATATACTTTTTAATTATAGAATAAAAAACTGAAATTATCTTAAGTGATAGATTTTAGATATATATTTTCATTTATATCATTGCTTTTGAGGTTTTTTTTTAAACTAAAATATTGGATTTGTTTTAATAATATATTAAAACCAAAACAATAAATTATTGAAGCTAGGTATAGATTATCAAAATTAAATTAACAATGAATTTGTGAAAACGTGAAATTTTCCGTTCTTTAAAACTCATATAGATTACAATTATTTAACCAAAAATAAAAGTTAAAAGATCTAACATCCAACGTCAATTGTACATTTATGTTCAATAATTTATTAAAATTGAAGCAATATGTTATTTTAGAAATTTATTGAAAGTCGTTCCATAAAAAAATTGCATATTTTTTTTTCCAATTATTTTCATGATTCTATCTTTAAAAAATAACAAACGTTATTCAAAAGTTTAAAAAATGACGTTTTTTTCAATATTTATTAATTTAATGAAATATAATTATTAAATTAATGAATTTATTAAAATAAAATTTGAAAAGTTACTAAATTTTAATTTGAAAGATCCTAATAACCACCATAAAACACAATAAATGAGTTTCTTTATTTTGCATTATAAAAGAAAAAATTTAAATGAAAGAAAAATCATTTTTAATAATAAAAAAAAACATCGAACTTCTAGTATATTTGAAGGTAGGTGGTTGTAAAAAAAGGTTTGGTTAATGTTGAGGTAAATAAGGGGTTGTTAAACAAATAATAGAATTATGTCTAATATTTATAAAAATAACAGCCTAAAAATTTATTATAAAAATAGCAAACAACTCAAATTCGCGCCTAAAATATTACCAAATTACAACTAGTTATGAGTAAGTAATCACTGATTTTTACATATGTAATCACTGATTTTTACATATGTAATCATTGATTTTACTGACACATAATATCATATCAGTTGATATTTTGTTCATGAATCACTGATTATATAATAGTTATCACTGATTTATTCGATTCACAACTATGAGGATTTTTAAAAAACTACTATAATTGTAAATACTTTTTAAAAATACTATATTTATAAATATTGTAGATAATTATGCTACCCAATGATATTTCTCGAGAAAAAAAAAAGTAATGTGGAAAAAGTATTGTATGGGCGTGTTAAATTACTCTACCATTGAAATGTTAGGATTGGAAAAACAGGTTGAAAGACGATGACATTATTTAAGTTTATCATGGGTAAGGAAATTTGTAGCCCATTTTAATGTAATATTTGTAAATATATCAACACTTTATCCTATTTACAACTTAATATCTTTTAATGTGTTAATCAGTAATTATCAATGATTAATATGTGAACCAGTGATTAATTTATTGTAAAAATATGCAATTCAATAATAATCTTTAATTGATCAGTTCAAAATTTACTATATTTACAAATATTTTTTAGCCATGATTTTTTTTATAAATATTACTAAAAATTTACTAGATTTACAATGATCTCTATTATATATATATATATATATATATTGTTATGGGTGGATTTTCAAGCAACTATACGACCACGTGGCACCCCTCAGGAGGCCCACGTGGGATGACCAAAGACCTCCACGACACCAGTGAAGTGGGCCGAATGAACACCCACCAGGCCCAACTGGGTGGGTGCCCATCTTGTAAGATCACTTCAAGAGACTCTGGAAAGGGCTCGACCTCAGGAAGAGGACCGAGCACCAAGCTGATGAACTTAGCGAGATGAGCACGCGAGACCTGGCAAGGTGCGTGCTCATCCCCAGAAGACCAACTCACCTGGTCATTCATATAGAGGATGGACAAGGATGGGTTCATAGGCCAGAAGAGGCATGAGCCCACCTGGTGTGGTATCATTTCAACACCAAGGCAAAAAGCCTGGCTGCTCTTCCAAAGGAAGTGCACCGACCATTGAGGCCCTCTCTCAAACATGATAGACGATCATCCAATCGAGAGCCGCCACATGGCCTAGGGCCTACACCTAACACCTACACGATAGAGTCATCATTACACCTCTCTTATAAATACCGGAGAAGACCCACTGTTGAGGTACGCTAAGCTAACGCTAATTCTCCTACTACTCTGCTCGGCACCACCTCTGGTCTGACTTAGGCATCGGAGTGGATAGGCCGGCACCACACCGATGCTCAGTTGTTTCCTTGTGCAGGTCACCTCTGTGCTAGGTTCCAAGCTGCTCTGCTCACTTCTCACTCATCTTCTCATTCTTTAAAGTTAGTTGCACAGTCACGGTTCGAAAGACACCCGACCCACAAGTCAGTTCCCGGTCCTCCCATTTACACGCAACAACATATATCACATGATTACAAAGCTATTTTGTAAAACAAAAATACAAGTCGAAAGAGGTATTATCAAAAATGACTTTTTATTTATTTATTTATTTGGTTATACGATGAACTGACATGGTTTGATATATAACAATAAACTTACGAACTTGTACATGATGGCCTAGCTAGTTAACTTTGAAAAGGAAGAAATCGAAATTATTTTATTGCCAAATATACAACGAAAATGACAATGTATATTAATGAGAATAGAAAAGTACATAATCATTTAATCGACTTTTGTACCATCGAAGGGACAGTTGATTAAAATATTATATGTACTTATTAATTTATTATTAATTATTTTTGTTTAAATAATATTTTAATAGCGAACTTTCATCGCTTAATAGAATTTTTTGTAAAATTTATAAATATATCATTTTTAAAAAGTATTTATAAATATAACGGTTTTTAAAAACTCTAATTTATTTCTATCTCTACTATATTAACAGAGACTATGTTGGAGAAACTATTAAACCATCATGTCTATGTAAGTAATGATTCATCTGTTTGGTTATTGAAGCATCAATTGAAAGCTATATATATATATTAATCTATCGAATGTAAAGGCCAACCAAATGCTTGGCATGACATCAATCAATTACGCATGGTAGCAATTGAAGCTTCTGATTTACTAGATATTTTTTGTTGAAGTTGACAAAAAAATTCATTTCTCTTCCTCTAGAATTTGTGACGGGTGATGTGAAATTTCTCAAGACCAACCTTAATTTCATGATTGTTCCCACCGTGTCTTTACCTGGATAGCAAAAAGTGGAAGAAATTCATTTAAAAAAAATCATTTTTACCGACGAATGTATTGCCGATGACGATTTGTTCGTGGGCAATATAGACCTTCGCCGATGAAAACAAGCACACTGTTAGGAAAAGTCGTTAATTTCTTTTTTATTTGTTATAAATGCAGATATTGGCGACTCTATAAATAAGGTTGTGGCCAATACTTAGCATTAGCGACGTGGTTTCGAAGCCTCTGGCTAATGTCTTTTGTTTATGGGTTAATTTCAATAATAATCATTTAATAAATGAAAATTTCAAGAAAATCGTATCTTTTATATATATCAAAACTACCCAAAACCGTCGATGGCCAAATTAAATTAAATTGTGAAAAGACAAAACATACCCAGATTTATTTTCTTCTTAATTTGTGCAAAATTTAAGGAAATTTTTAAAATCCCTTAAATTTTACAAAATTAATGGAAAAATCAAATCTAAACATAAATAAAACTATAGCAAAAAGTAAAAGAAAAATTAAATCTAAAAAATATAAAAATACAAGAAAACAAAATCTTCAAGCTTCTGACTTTCTTCCAGGAAATATCGAATTGTTTTCTTCTTCGATCATCCTCAAACCGTCACTGTATATAATTGATAAACAAAAAAAAGTAATAAGTATTTATTTTCTTTAAAAAAAAGTAGAACAAAAGTAAACCAAATACAAATGTTAAATTGAAAAAAAGAACATAAAAAAACATTTTTGAAAAACAAAATCATAATTCTTTCTTCTCCGTTTATATTTGATAAACATTGTATAATTGAAAAAACAATAAGCCAAACCACTATGGAAATTGTATATAATTAATAAACAGTTTATTATCGATAAACAAACCTGTAGCAGCAACTATACACTTAAAATTGATGTCAGACACATATTGAGAAAACAGTTTTGAAAAAGATATGTAAATAGGATTTTAAAATAAATATTGATTAAAAGTAACTTATTCTACAAAATACAGAGAAAGCGAGTTCATCTGAAAAATTGAGAGGTAATTATTTTTAAAAATTGTTTACTTTTAGTAAACATTTAATTAAAAGTACCTCATTCTACAATCAAATTTGGCCCACATTCAAGCCGAAGGGGAAGATAACAATGGTAGACAGAAGTTAAACTGAAGCCATAATTCTTGTTAGTACCGGTACCAATCAAAAATTCATATCGAAAAGATTGGTGATTCATATCCGTACCAATCAAAACCCTAAACTCGTGCACGAACGAGAAGAAGATTTAGAAGAAAAGGAAAGAAGAAGAGAAATGTATTCTCGTCCAATTTAGGGCATTTAGCCTTAAAACCCTTTTTTCCGACTGAGTTTCAGATCTTCATCCTTCCTTCGTCCTCCTCCTGGAATCGAATCAAATACCAAGAAAACAAGCTCACATGTAATATAAATGGAGCAAAATTTCACCAGCTTTTAGTATTCAATTGAATTATAAGCAATATGAGTATTGAACCTTTTAACAGGTACCGTTTTTCTAATAGCTTAATATCAATCAGTTTCTTTTCCTAGAAGACATGAAACGGAGAAGATGAAAGAAGATGGAAAAACAAATCAGCGTATAATTTGAAAAATAAATGTTGTTATAAATCCCTTAATTAAAGGCGTAATTAAACAATAAATCTAAAAGGAAATAAGCATTTATGATTTGATCACACAAAAATAAATCTAAAAGGAAATAAGCATTTATGATTTGATCACACAAAAATGGTTGAGAAGATCGTAGAGGGCAAAACCGTAAACATTGATTTCGGAATCAACCATTAACTCCTCTAATTGTGGTGGTTATTGGGTAAATCTGAAATTAAAAACAAACAACCATAAAAAGTAGATTTAAGTGATTTATTATGGTCATGTGTGCAATTATTTCTTTGTTTATTTATCTTTTAATATAGGTTTGTGTGTTTTTTTTTTAATAAAACTTTTGGCAACGATTAAGTGGCGCGCGTTAGCAAAAGTAGCCTTCCCATTCTCTCGTTTCTTTTTTCCATCAGCTGCTACCACAACAGGGAGGGGGAGTTTAGCATTTTTTTTTCCAAAATAGTAAAAAAAAAAAAAAAAAAGGTGTAGATTCTTTCGTGTTTTCTCAAGTTTCTTTCACTTCTTCCATTGTGAATTTTTTTAGCTTATCTATGATTTTTTTAGGTTAGCATTTTTCGCAATTGTTAGGGTTTTCGAATTTTTTGTATTTGGGTAAATTTTCTTATTTTTTCTTGTAATTCATTCGTAATCTTGATTTAATAGTTATAAGGTGATGATTCTACTAAAATTTCATGATTTGAGTTTAAAATTATCCAAATTTTAATGATTTGGAAAAAGTTTTGCTATGTAATTTTTCATTTTCATTTGTTTTAGGCTTCATTCAATTAACATTGTTTTCCTATATAATTTATCATTTTCATTTGTTTTTGGGGAAAGATTAACATTTGATACCTTATAATTGTCTTATGACATTGTTTACAAAAAAAAGTGTACTATAATGATATTATGTTGAGAATCTCACATGGGAAAGATGAAGGAAACTCACAAAGTTTATAAGATACATGAGCTACTCCTCTCATTACCAATTAGTTTTGAGATTTGAACCCTATGATATCAAAGATGGTATCAGAGTCTAACAAGCCCAAACGGCCATTTGGTCCAAAAATGGGATCCGATCCAAGAATTGTGAGCCAAAAAGAGGCACCATCTTGAGGGGGCATGTTGAGAATCTCACATTGGAAAGATGAAGGAAACTCACAAGATTTATAAGATACATGGTCTACTCCTCTCATTATCAATTGGTTTTGAGATGGAACCCCATGATATCAAAGATATTATGTTCTTCTATGAACTTAGATAATATGCAATTATAAAATCTGATATGAACATGTTTTCAATATGGGCAAGCATACTTACATTTTTTAAGATGGGAAATACTGATCAAAGGTAAATGTCTATTTCCTTTACTTTTTCTATATTGTAATTTCTGCTGTTGTGGAATATGGCTAACTCACAACAAATTTAGCCATATTATATCATTCAATATTTAGAATTATGAACTATGGTTAGTTTCTTTCTATTGTTTGCAATGTTGACTATAGCTATCCTGCACCAAATTTAGCCATAGTGTAGGTTTTAAGTTAAGTTAAGCAACTATTTTTCTATTATGACTATCCTGCAATTATGGTAATTATAATAAATTGTGTTCTCTTAGGTAGTGCAGCCTTTAAAATATTAAATATGGAAGCTTAGGTTAGGTTGTAAAAATTACTAATTCTCAAGTGTTATCGTGTATTTTGTTTCAGGTTTGAAATGGATAGAGACTTGATTAATATTAGACATAGGTTTTGTCCAGAGTACATTTTTTGTTGCGAAAAATGTATTGAATGATCATGGAAAGACTCGTTGCCCTTGTATGAATTGTGCGAATACAAAATTTGAGGGGCTTGAGAGTATAAAGAGACATTTACACATATAGGGTATGTTGTCAATATACAAACGATGGGTATTTCATGGAGATAGTTTTGAACATACTCTTATGATGGGACACTCTAATATTCCCAAGATGCCAACGTTGGTTCTAGTTCGTGAGCAAGGGGGTGTGAGGATGAAATATATGATCTATTGCATGAGTTGTAAGGTGGTATGTTCGATGACCAAAAGAGTGTTTACCACGGTGTAGATGAGGGTAGTTCAGAAATAAATTTCACACGTTTAATGGATGAAGCTCAAAGTGAGTTATACCCTTATTTTACCCGCTTCTCATCTCTTAATTTTTGGTTAAGTTGATTCATATCAATGTGTTAAACAAATGGAGTAACAAATCTGTTGACATGCAACTTAAGTTGTTGAAGGAAGCATTACCTCTGGATTCAAATACTCTCTCTGATTCGTATTACTAGAGTAAAAAGAAGTTACAAGGACTAGGATTAGGATATGAGTCAATTCATGCATGCAAGAATGATTGTATCTTGTTTAGAAGGGAACACATGCAAATGCTAATATATGTCCAGTGTGTGAGGAACCCCAATATAAGGTTAATAATGACAAGAGTAAACAAGTACCTAAAAAAGTTCTACATAATTTCCCCTAAAGTCGAGGTTGCAATGATTGTTTTTACACACTGGTTCTGATATGGGATGACACAAAGAAAAACGATTAGATGTTAAGGGTGTTTTACGACACTCGATGGAGGGTGTAAACATTTCGACAAATAATTTCCTAAATTTGCATATAATTCTCGAAATGTGCATCCAACTCTTTCATTAGATGGGTTTAATCCTTTTGGTAATATGAGCACTTCTAATAGCATGTGACCGATTATCTTAATTCATATAATTTACCCCCTTGGAAGTGCATGAAAGAGTCAAGTTTCATTATGTCCCTTCTTATTTCTAGACCTAGATCTCCCGGAAAGGATATGGATGTATTTCTTGAACCATTGATTGAGGATTTCAATGAGTTATAGAACGAGGGCATTAGAACGTTTGATAATCCCTATGAAGAAGTCCTAGATGATGTAAAAGAGGAGACTCATTAAAGACTATTGGTGAGCAATTTACATCAAAATATTCAATCTAAATTTATCAATATACTAAATAATATTTGTTTAACTAGTTTTGTAGGATGAGTACATCCTTAATTTATCACGAGAATTGGTCTCAGGATATGTTGAGCAAAGGATGAGGGATGCTCATAGGGACTATTTTTGCAAGCTCCACAAGTTTTACAAAGAGACTAAAATAGCAACTACTATGGCTGAAGCTCAACGAACTAAGCATTAGTGTGTATACCAAGATGAATGGAAGATATTGTGCACTCGGTGGGAGTCTGAACAATTCAAGGTAAAGTGTTAAAATTTTGTACATTATATGTTTACACTTAACTTTTGTAAAAGGTTAACTTTTTAGTACTTAACTTTTATTCTCTAAATTGTTACAGAAAATCTCTGCCGCTAATATAGAGATCGTCAAAAACTATCATATTCCCATAAGTCTGGATCGAGGATGTTCATTCGACAATTTGAGGATATGGTAAAAGTTTACCCGCCATTATCAATTATATCTCCTTCTATATTTCTCTAATTTAGGCATAAAAAGTGTTTACTTATGCATTTACAGAAAGAAAAGGACTTGGAGTTCAACGAAGTTGACCTTTATAGAGCTATCTATTAGGATACAAATGGTGTATGAGCGAGCAACGTGGCAGAGTCAAATCATGTAAGTAGCTCTCATGTTTAAATTTTTTATTTCATAATTTACTTACAAATTCATGGTTTAACTTTCTTAATATTCATTCGATGATGCTGCAAACAATGACTGAGGTGTTGAACTCGCAAAAACTATTAGATGAGCTTCCAGATGCAGATGACGATGTGTCAAATGTCCTTCGTTTAAAACACCTGGTGAAGTTTGTGCAAATACTCTAGGTTATCGTCCCGGTTATGTGAGGGGAATGAATTTGGCACTAAACCCCTCCCCCTAGATTAAGATCGGCAAGTTCATCTAGACCCAATTCACAAGAGAGTCAACGGATCACTGAGTTATAGAGTTAATTGGCTTCCAAAAATGCTACCATATGTGAGACCTGAGTTGAGCTTAATGCTCAAAAGGAACAGATTACCACGCTCATTTCATTGTTCAGTTTTCATCCCCCTCTCACTCCTCTCGATGACCACACTCCAATATGTGATTAGATTGATGAATTATCGAGTCTTTTTTTAAACATAAACACTATGGCCAGCGAATTTTTTTCCGCTGGCAAAAACCTTTGGCAGCGAAAAATGGGTATTAACAGCGAATTATTTTGCTGGTAATACCATTATATCTTGTAGTGACACTAACCTTTAATGTTTTATGGAAAATGATGAAATTTCATTTTAATATTTTTCTGAATGGAATGATGTAAATAAAGGTGATAATAACAGGTTTTCTGTAAGATGTAAATTTTAAAAAAGTTTTTTTTTAAATGGGTAGTGGAAGTTGCCCACGTCGTCGTCGCCAATACCTTTTAACCACGACATCGTCGCCAATACCCAATACCAACGCACTCATAGCCAAAGGTTTTATTGATGACAAAAGGCAAGTTGTGGCCAGTACCATTTATTAATAATGTGAGCATCCATCTCAAAACCAATTGGTAATGAGAGGAGTGGCCCTTAGACTTTATATATGTCGTGAGTTCCCTGCATCTTTTCGATGTGGGATTCTCAACATGCCCCCACAAGATGGTGCCTCTTTTGGGCTCACCATTCTTGGGTCGAATCCCATTTTTTGGACCGGATGCTCGTTTGAGCTTTGTTGGGCTCTGATACCATATTAATAATGTGTGCATCCATCTCAAAACCAGGATGCCCACATTATTAATACTATTTGCCAACGCATGCTAAGATGTCGTCGCCAAAGCTCCCTTTGGCAACAACTCCCTGTCTTATATCGGCAAAGCGTATCTCCGACAAGCCTTTGACAACAGCTTATTTGGCGTGGCCAAAGGGCTTTGGAGACGTGTCAATAAACTTTGGCGACAAATCTATGCGTCGAAAAACCCTACTTTGTTGTAGTTGAAAGAATTCAAGGTCTTTCTTTCTTTACCTTCAGGTAGAACTACCCACAAAATTTTCTAAATGTTATTCCACTTAAATAAACAAAAAATATAAAAATAAATGGAGGAGACGGTTATTTTTTAAGCCAAAATCGATAGAAGATATCTTTTTTTTTAATCGAATCTTTATTTGCAGATCTATGAGCGAAAACGAAGATGCAACTCTGGAAATTTGAGGCTAAAACTCCATACTCCGAAAGATTTAGATCTGAAGAAACTATCAAGCTTTGAGTTAATTGCAATCCTTCTTGATTGCAAAAATAACTGACAAAGAGACGACGCTGAAGTCCGAGAAAACAACTTCCCAATCTCCCCTTCTAAATTAAAGCCACACTTTTAAATAAATTGTTTGTTAATTGTTGCAAATTTTTTTTATAGAGGATTTAATGTGGAAGCTATATTCTTATTAAAGTGCCCTATCAATTAAAAAATATAATTCATAATTAGGTTTGAAATAGAAATATTTTTAAAATATGCTTAAAACCTATAATATTAAAATCAATCCCTAAGATTATAAAATATTTATAAATGAAAATAGATAATGATGTGAATAGATAATATTTTCATCGTTTATCCATTTTAAATTCTAAAATCTAAATATAATATAGTTACTGTAACGACCCGCTTTCCGTTAAATTCTTTAAATTCAAATGCATAGCGGAAGACTCGATTTTTAAAAAAAATGGCATGGGTTCGTTTAAAAATCGAATAACCAAAACCTGTTTTACAACCCAAATTCAGAGAAAGCTATAAATCGGGAATGCACATTCCAAAGGAGAAATAAATCATAAGACATAGACAAATTTTACAAAAATACCCTTCCGGGCTCAAAAAGACACATGTATGTAAAATAGAAATAATTTACAAGCATTTTAACAAAATGCTAAACCAAAAGATGTCGTTAACATTGTTCATACACCATCTCGACTAGTCACGCAGCTCCACCTCCTCTACCACGCTTCTTAGCTCGAGGTTTACCTGAAAATTTGTAAGTGTAGCACTATTAGCATGAAATGCTAGTGAGAGTAAAACGAAAGCAAGTAGTCCTATGAACAAAATCTCATAACCGAAATTGTGTCCAAAGGCCTATAATGCTCAATACTACCCACATCCACACTTCTAATTTCCATACAATCATACGATAGTCATATATTACCCGTATTCATCATTCAATACCATGAGATAGATATAAAGACTTAAAGTAAAGTAACATTCACTACTAAGTCTTACTACACAATTCTAAAGAATATGTAAAGGTTAAGGTTGCGGATTCTTTAGTAAATATAACGAATTACGGATCCGTTAATAACAGCAATGGATCAAACGAAAAATAAAATTATAAAGGTTTTTCAAAAAAACTTACATTGTAGATTTATGGAGAATCGGTTGGGGTTTCCTTTACAACATCAATCCACTTCACCAAGCCTCATGCATATCCCGATCACAAACCAACCCGACTGTGGGAATCGAACCTGGAAGAACAAACAAAGAAGAAGAAAAATTCTTCTTATTTTGAGATGCCAAACTCGGCTATAGGGAGACTAAAAGAGAGAATTTTGATAAAATATCAAAGTCTAAAAATGAGCACTCAATGGTCATATTTAAAAGAAAAAGTTGGTATTTTAATCTATTAAAATTCCTAATTTCCTAATTAAAATAATCAAAAGATAAAAAGAAATATATAATTTAAATACAAACCACTTACCTTCATACGAGTCACGGAAGGATAATGGCTGAGACTTGACAATTTAAATATATATTCTTAACTTTCTTTATTTTAATAATTAATTAATTAAAATTAATTATAAAATCTAAAAAGATAATGCATCACACGCCAATTCACAAATTTTGAAACAAACTTTCCTTTTAAGCTTTGACATGTGGCGTGGAATACCTTTACTTTTTATATTATTTTTTTATTCGTTTTAGTAATTAAAAATAGAAATAATTCAAATAATTATTTCTATTTAAGTACATAAATCCCCAAAATCCATATAATAATTAATGTTGAATCAAATCCATTTAATTACTTATTTGGGTAAAATACTAATTTGTTTCACAAAACAAATATATTTAATTCTCTCCTTTTATTATTTAATTAAATAAACTCATTATTTAATTGATAATATTAATTATTAATTTTTAATTACCATTTAAATAAACTCATTATTTAAAAAATTAATAATATTAATATTAATTTCTATTTAAAAAACCTTTTATTTAAACAATTAATATTTCCCTTTATTTAAGTAATTAAATTACTTAAATATAATTCTTCTTCCTAGTTAAATTAATAACTTGGTTAGTTACAATGATATATGGGCTAGCATAGGGACTGATGGACCTATAGATCATGGGCTCCAATAATTATTGATTTATTAATTAAACTCATTAATTAATTAATCATAATTATTAACTTAGGGGTAATTCCACTATAAACCCTAAGTTGAACTCCCCTCACTATAGATGGGTTAGTCCATTTGTTATTAAGTTTGTTTTGACATATCCTTCACGTGGTAATCTCATAATTACAAGCGGGGTCGTCAAAGTTACCGTTTTACCCTTGTAATTCTCTTTTATCCTTGTGTACCCGATGATTCTCTAATGAACATTTTTCTATAGTTTTCAAGTATAGAAACGATCCTTCTCGGGCCGGTGAGAAGGTGAGGCCTCATGTTCAAGTACCGAAATCATTACAACAAGGGAGATACCTAAAGTTCCTAAATTAGAATAGTGTCGCACTAACACTTTCATTTGTTTTAGGAAAGTTATGAAGCCATCTTGTACGAAATGTTCCCAAGCACCAATTTAGTCATTTCCCCAAAACGGGAGTTTATCGAGTGTATCAACGGATCACCCTCAACTATGTGAATCAAAGGAAAAGACTTCATTAAGTGAGTTCACAACATACTCGGGATTGAGGCGATCAATCTTAATAACGAAATTTGATATTATAAATCATTTCCTATCAACGGTGTTATTTAGGAATCGATTTATTATCCTGGTCCATCTTATATAAACTCATTATATATGATGTTTCCACTTGCATCTACATCATGCTAATGATTTGGATCAAATCAATGAACAACATCAACAGTGTTACCGAATAAGGTTTCCTAACCGTATTCGCTGTAGACTATTTGAGTTACTATCTTGGACTAGATCCACTTTATATCTCATAGTAGTCAAGATTACGAATAGTAACTCCGGAATTTTCTATTAAGTTTGAATATTTAACGAATATCAACATATAATAAATTGCACAAAATTCACTAAAATAATACTTTTATTTATTCATAAAATATTTTATTACAAATTACGAATTCTAGGGCATAAATCCCAACAAAGGTAACATTAACTATCTTTATTACCAAACAAGTTTCATCGTATCGTGCTATTGTATGGATCGAAATCAACATACCACGTACGGTCGTACCATGTCTCAAGTTACCGTACCATGATACCGTATGGACCAAAGTCAACATACTATCATGTACTATATCACAAATCATCGCACCATGATACGTATGGATCCGAATCAACATACTATCATGTGTCGTATCACAGATCATAGTACCATGGTACGTATGGATCCGAATCAACATACTACCATGTACCATATCACAATCATCGGACATCAAGACTTTCACCATATCGGATATCAGGACTTTCACCATATAACAAATCGGCCCACCATGATACGTATGGATCCGAATCAACATACTATCATGTGCCATATCACAAACCATAGTACCATAGTACCGTATGGATCCGAATCAACATACTACTATGTACTATTTACGAACCCTCGCACCATGATACGTATGGATCCAAATCAACATATACTATCATGTGCCATATCACAAACCATAGTACCATGGTACGTACGGATCCGAATCCACGTACTAACATGTACTATTCACAAACTCTCGCACCATGATACGTATGGATCCAAATCAACATACTATCATGAGCCATATCACAAAAGGTTAAGCTTTCTAATAAGTTAGTTAATCTCAAAGAATCCTACTAAGTTATTAAGAAACCTAACTAACTAGATTACACGAGTTATCACTCAAGTGTATCTTCTAATTACTTTAACTTCCAAACCGTTCAAAGTAACTCTCATTTCCACTTTCAACTAACATCTCCAAATCGCTTTGCAATACTTCCAAACCACTCCGATGTTTCCTTTTCATCGAACTCATTATAATTCCAAATTCTTTCCACTCACTTCCGAATTAAAGTCTCTAACCAAAACTTAATTCTAAGAAGCTAAAACCCTCTTAACCTCAATAAACAATAACATAACGAAACTCAATTCATAAAACCACTAACTTTCGCTTTAAAATCACCCTAGCTTGTAGACAAGCTCCGATATATAACCGAGGATGCAATTCCACGAGCAAATCACAATCCTACAAACGAATTACACCTAAAATCAATAATTAACCAAAAATCGAACAAACAACGTCTAAACGCATAAAACAACGAAAATCCCAGATTTCCTCCCTATGGTGCTCTCAGTCATACTAGGAAAAATAGGGTTCGGGTTTGGTTTTCCGGTTTTTATGCACTTTAGATGTGTTTCGGGTTGGTTTCGGATACTTTGGAGGTTCGCAACTACAATGGGTATCCGTAATTTAGGGTTTTGATCAACAAACGATTTCTGAAAAATTAAGTAAATAGCAAAAACACAATAAACCTAACATCCTAAACAAGGCCAAGTGAGGGAAAATCTCATGGGACGGGTTTTCGGCTCAAACTCGGTTTTAGGGTTTAGGGAAAGTTTCTAAAATTGACTATAATGACTTCCCCGATTGAAACCTTCAAGCTTCGGTGAACGAATTCGAAGATTCCAACTCAAAACCTCCATTAAAACACTATTCACTTCAAGTTTTAGTAACTTTGACATACCTTAAGGCCTTAAGAAAATGAGCGAAAATCTCGATCGGTAGGGTGGAAATGATCTACGGGCCAAGGGCTTTCCAACGAAAGTAGAATCGATACGATCCGTAGAGAAATAAAGAAAAACCAAAAATTGGGGTTTTGGTTTGGTGAGTCTCGGCCCAAGGAGAAAAGGAGAAGAGAAAAATGATGAGTTTTGCCTTTGGTTTGATATTTAAAAGATGATTGAATAGTGTTTCCTAGATATTAACAATTTGAGAAATGACGCCTACGTCCCTATTTTGTTTTTACTTTAAAAACGAAACCCAAAGCTCTTAAATAAATCTAAAGGTGATTAATAATTATTAATTGGCCCGTTAATAATTATTAATGTCACCGAAAATAATTTAAAGTATTAAAACGATTAAAAGGAATTTCGGACGAAAATAGCTACTAAAATCGAAATTTCTGAATTTAAACTAATCTTAAAAACTTTAATTAAATAAAAAAATTTTTACCTCAAAAAGTAACGGGACGTTACAGACTACCCTCCTAAAAGAGCTTTTCGTCCCCGAAAAGTAGGCTCCTAAGTGAAAAGATGAGGATGCTTCGCTCGCATCTCGTCCTCACGGTCCCACGTAGCCTCTAATGATACTTGGTTCTTCCAAAGGACTTTAACCAAGTCTATCGTTTTGTTCCTTAGCACCTTCTGTTCTCTGGCTAGGATCTCAACTGGTACTTCTTCATAGGATAGGCTAGCATCCAAAGTAACAGGCTCATAATCGATAATATGTGAAGGGTCAGCCACATACTTTTTGAGCATGGACACGTGGAACACATCATGAACTGCCGACAAGGCCGGAGGCAAAGCCAATCGATATGCTACGGACCCAACCCGATCCAGGATATCGAAGGGGCCTATAAATCTAGGGCTCAGCTTGCCCTTCCTCCCAAACCTCATCTTCCCTTTCATGGGTGCCACCTTCAGAAATACGTGGTCACCAACTTCGAACTCGAGTGCACTACGCCTCTCATCAGCGTAACTCTTCTGTCTACTCTGAGCCACTCTCATCCTCTCTCTGATAAGAGTAATGGAATCACTAGTCATCTGCACTAATTCCGGTCCCAGAAGTTTCCTCTCACCAACTTCATCCCAATGAGCCGGTGATCTGCACTTTCTACCATAAAGTTCCTCAAAAGGTGCCATTTCGATAGTAGCCAGATAACTGTTGTTATAAGCAAACTCAACAAGATATAACTGAGTATCCCAACTACCACCGAAATCCAGAGTACAAGCTCTCAGCATATCCTCTAGAATCTGGTTAACCTTCTCGGTCTGACCATCTGTCTCAGGATGAAAAGCAATACTGAAATCCAAGCCAGTGCCCATAGCAGTATGCAGACTCTGACAAAATTTCGAAACAAAACGGGTGTCTCGATCTGAAACAATCCTGACTGGCACTCCATGAAGTCTGACAATCTCTCTCAAGTATAACTGTGCCCATGTCTCAACAGGGTAGGTTATCTTCCCTGGTATGAAATGTGCACTCTTTGTCAACCTGTCCACTAGCACCCAAATGGTGTCATAACCCTTCGCTGTCCTCGGTAAACCACTAATAAAGTCCATCGATATTTCTTCCCACTTCCACTCAGGCACGCTCAAAGGGTTAAGATAACCAGGTGGAATCTTCCTCAATGCTTTTACTTGCTGACAAACCAAACACTTACTAACAAAGTCAACAACTTCACGCTTTATGCCAAGCCACCAATAATGCTGTCGCAGGTCCATGTACATCTTAGTACTACCTGGATGCACAAAAAAGATAGAATTGTGAGCCTCCTCCAACAGCTCTTTTCTGTAAGTCGATTCTAAAGGCACACATAGCCTCCTACGATACATCAGCGCATTATCTGTGGAAAAAGTAAAATGGCTAGGTAAATCGGATTCTACCTCACGAAAACCTTCAGCCAAATGTTTCTCACCCCTTTGTACCTCTATCATCCTCTGTCTCAAAGTAGGGCCAACTATCAAACTTGCCAAGCTCACAGTAGTCTCAGCTGAAAGAATGGCTATCTCACCTCTTTCCATCTCTTATCTAAGTCTCAATGGAATAGTACTCAAAGCAGACAAGTGTGATGACTTTCGACTAAATGCATCAGCAACTACATTGGCCTTTCTCGGATGATATTGGATGTCACAATCATAATCCTTCACAAGTTCTAGCCATTTCCTCTGTCTCATATTGAGCTCTTTCTGTGTGAAAAAGTACTTGAGACTCTTGTGATCGGTGAAAATCAGAATCTTCTCACCATACAAGTAATGTCTCCAAATCTTCAATGCATGTACCACCGCTGCTAACTCCAAGTCGTGAGTTGGGTACTTTTTCTCATGCTCCTTTAACTGCCTAGAAGCATAAGCTATCACATTTCCATGTTGCATCAATACACATCCCAGACTTTTCTTGGATGCATCGGTATACACTGTCAAGCCACCAAATTCATCAGGCGATACTAAAGCTCTTCAAAGCTATTTTCACACTCATCATTCCACACAAATTCAACTCCCTTTTTCATCAAGTGAGTCAAAGAAGATGCAATCTTGGAAAAATCTTGCACAAATGGTCTATAATACCCGGCAAGTCCAAGAAAACTCCGTATCTCAGTCACATTAGTTGGTCGGGACCAACTACTAATAGCTTCCACCTTAGAAGGATCCACAGAAATCCCTCTACTAGATACTACATGCCCAAGGAAATTCATTTCCTTTAACCAGAATTCACATTTAGAGAACTTTGCATACAACTTTTGAGCTCTCAAAGTCGATAATACCTTCTCTAAATGGATAGCATGTAACTCCTCAATCCTCGAATATACAAGAATATCATCAATAAACACTATCACAAAAGTGTCAATAAACCTCTTGAACACTATATGCATCAGGTCCATAAAGGCCGCAGGAGCGTTAGTCAAGCCGAAAGACATGACAACAAACTCATAATGACCATATCGTGTCCTGAACGCAGTCTTAGGAATATCAGCATCCCTAATCCTCAACTAATGATACCCTGATCGAAGATCTATCTTCGAAAAGACAGTGGCCCCCTTCAGCTGATCAAACAAGTCATCTATCCTGGGCAAAGGATACTTGTTCTTCACTGTGACCCTGTTCAACTCTCTATAATCAATGTATAATCTCTTAGAGCCATCTTTCTTCCTTACAAACAATACTGGAGCTCCCCACGGTGAGACACTTGGGCGTATAAACCCCAAATCTAAAAGTTCCTACAACTGCCTTTTTAACTCTTTGAGCTCAGCTGGTGCCATTCGATAAGGTGCCTTGGACAATGGAGCGGTCCCAGGTGTCACCTCTATCTGGAAGTCTAACTCCCTCACTGGTGGAAAACCAGGTAACTCATCAGGGAAAACATCAATGAAATCCCTCACAACGGTTACAGAAACTAGGGTGGTCACACTAACAGATGTGTCAACTACACTAGCTAAGTAACCCCAAACACCATCACTCAAAAGTGCTCTAGCCTGGATCACCGAGATAACCACAGGTGTCACCCTACCCCGGATCCCATGAAACAATAAACTAGTCCCTCGTGGACCAATAAAGTCTACCACTTTCTCACTACAACCGATAATGGCATGGTTGGCTGATAGCCAATCCATACCCAAAATAATATCAAAGTCAGTCATTGGCATCACAATAACCATAGCATGCAGAAAGCAACCCAAAACACATAAATCATCAGTATAAATGACTCTATCCACAACAATAGATTTTCCGAGCGGAGTAGTGACATGCAACTCATGCCCTAATGGCTCAGACTGTAAGGCAGCAGACTTGACAAACTCAGCAGAAATAAATGAGTGACTAGCCCCAGAATCGAATAATACAAAGGTAGAGTGCCCTACAACGGACAAAGTACCTGTCACAACTGTACCAGTGAAGGGATGATTTACTAAACTAGCGAAATTTGATTTAGTAAACTAATTAACATTTAATTATGGATCTATTAATATCATGCAATTTGTGAAAAACATGTAGATTCATGCTTTAAATTTCGAAAATTAAAATCAAAACTTACATTGAGTAATAAATGGAGAATCGGTTGGAGGTTTCTTTACAGCATCAAATTCTCAGTAACACCGGATCTTCTACGCTATATCCCGATCGATCAAACGAAATCCGATTGTGGGATCGAACTTTAGAAGAAATTGGGAAGAAGAAAAAATATTTTCATCCCAATGGACTAGGGAAAATTGGCTAAGGGGGGAGAAAGAGGAAGAGAGAATTCCAAATTTATTAGGAATTGAATTGTGTTATTTATGAATGACCCAACCCTCCTATTTATAAGAAAATAGGAATCCTAATCACATTAGGATTAATCTATAGAGATAAATACAAAAAGAAAAAAGATTATCTCTTTCCTTTATCTAGCAATTTCGAAAATGCCATAGATAAATAAGAGATTATTTTCTTTTCTTTATTTTATTTATCTTGGGTAAATAAATCTATATAATTATTATAGGATATAATTCAAATAATTATCTCCTACAAATTATCTATGAAGGCCAAAATTAATAATAAATAATTAATAAATCAAATTTATTTAATTAATTATTTTGGGCCAATTTCAATTGGGTTCATTAATCCAATTGGGCTTGAAACTCTCTCTTAAATTAATAAGTCCAACTTAAGTAATTTATTTATTAATTACCATTTAAATAAAATATTTTATTTAAACAATTAATAATATTAATATTTTCTCCCGACTAAATATTATCAAATTATATTTAATTATTAATTTCCATTTAAATAATTTTCATTATTTAAATAATTAATAATAAATATTTTAATTATTAATTTCCATTAAATAAACTCAATATTTAATTAATAATTTTATTGATAACATTTTATTATTAATTAATTAATTATTAATTATTAATTCCGTTCAAATAAAATTTATTATTTAAACAATTAATAATTGTTAATTAATTTCAAATTATTAATTACCATTTAAATATACTCAATATTTAAATAATTAATAATATCTAATTAATAATATTTCATTATTAATTTCCTGTTTAAATAAACTCATTATTTAAACAATTAATAATGTTTATATTAATTACGCTTTTAAATATATCAATATTTAAACAATTAAATTGCCATTTTCAAAATAAGTTTAATAATTACCGTTTAAATATACTCAATATTTAAACAATTAATATTGCCTATTTTAAGTAATTCACTTTACTTAAAATTTCCATTTCTTCTACTTGATTTCGCGACTACGATATTTGGGCTAGCATAGGGACCCAATGGACCTATAGATCATGGGCTTAATAATTAGTCAATTAATTGATTAACTCATAATCAGTTAATTACGTATTATCTAACTATGAATAATTCCACTATAGATTCATAGCTGAACTCCCCTCACTATAGATGTGTTATGTCCATTTAGTTTATCTTTATTTATATCTGTGATATAATCCTTCACGTGGAACGCTCATAATTACAGGTGGATAAATTTACCGTTTTGCCCCTGTAATTACCGCTTTATCCTTGTGTTCCCGCTGATTCTCCAATGAACATTATCTTTAGTCAAACTAAAGATAATATACTTCTGTGATCAATAGAAGTCGTGGCGCCACTTGTTCATGTCTCGAATCAGTACATCAAGGGAGTTTCCTAAAGTTCCTAAAATATTTAGGTATCGCACTGATACCGTTAATTTATAGGAAAGTTATGAGTTCTATCTCGTGAAAATGAGTTCCCAGCTACTTATCTAGTCATGTTCCCAAAACAGAAGTGTATTGAGCGTTCTTATAGATCGCTCTCAACCATGTGAATCAAAGAACATAACTCCATAAATAAGAGTCCGCATTTCATTCAGGATTGAGATCTATCACGGTTGATAAACTTAGTTTGATATTCGATCATTTCTCGTAAACGGTACTAATGAGAAATTTGATCGAACATCGTGGTCCTGTCTTATACAATCAACATTGCATATGATACTTCGATTTCATGTCTCGCACATGAATGATCAGGATTTGATCATTTGTCTATAAACAAAATGCGAAGCTATCAACAGTGTTACCAGGATAAGTTTCCCAAACGTTATCCGTTTACTGTAGACACTTTTAAGTTACTCATCTCGACTTTAATCCTCTCGTATGACTCACATACTAAGTCGTGATTTCATAAGAGTGACTTAGGGTTTACTATTTGAATGTTTGATATTTATATATTTCCATATATTCCTAATACCATTAATTGAATCAATCTAGATAATATAAAGAACTTATGTTTATTTATTTAATTTATTCTTAATAAATTATTATTATTAAATAATTACAAGTTCTAGGACACCATTCCTAACAACCAGATGCCTCAGCATCCTCTCGAGTGGTGGCAAAGACACGGGCCTGCTGTCGTGTCTAAGGTTGTGCCTGAACTACCGGTGGTGCTCTCTGCTGCTGATTAGGCCTAACCTGGCACCTACCAACAGTCTGACCTCGCCCCTGGGTCAGTCCTCGGCCCTGACACTGACCAGAACTCTGACCCTGACCTCCACTATACCGTACTGTCTTTAAACTAGGGCAGAAACGTCTCATATGCCCAATCTGTCCACACTGAAAGCATCTCAACTGGTTCGGCATATACTCTCTCTCCCTTGAGGTTGAAGGTTCGAGTCCCCCTCCCCACTTAGATGTAATCTAAAAAAAAAAAATTATTAGATAAAATTATTTAATGGATAACTATCATTGTATGGGTTATTGAAATAATGATCATTTATTGGTTCGAGAAAAATATTAACTCATCATTATTTTTATTTTATATATTGATTAACTAAACATGAAAAGAGAGAATTATTCTATTTAAGATTTATTTGGTACAAATCATTATATTTGTATACGCATAAAATAAAGACATGATGATTTAAGTTTTTTTATATCTATATTAATTAAATTTATAAAAAGAATTACTTACAAATATTTATTTAACTAATTCCAAGAAAATTATCACAAATTCAGATTGTGTACTATTTATTATATTAATTTATTCGATGATATTTAATAAGATTCATTAATATATATTTTTTTATAAAATAAAACTAAGTTAATTAGAATTATACATGTGTATCGCACGTGGTAAAAATTAGTATGAATAAAAAAACCCAGTAAAAATTTATAAGGTAATTAGTGATAAATTATTATATAATAAGTGATTACATGAACGAAATATCAGTTGATACAGAGAATCAATAAAATCAGTGATTACCTATGTGCTGAATCAGGGATTACTTGTGTGGAAACCAGTGATTACTTACGTGAAATTAGTGGCAATTTTATAATATTTTAGGCGCAAATTTGAGTTGTAAATAAGTTTTTGAGCTGCTATTTTTTAAATATTGGACCTGAATCTGCTATATGTACGTAAGAGCTTCTTTTAAGTCACTATATGTCACTGAGGATTTCACACGAAGTAGTTTGTGAATGGTAAATTTTTTTTACAATGACTATAGAGGGTAAAAATCGTCCATTTAAGGGGCCAATGTAGATTGGATTATTCTGAAAAAGGCCTAAACAAGTAACGTTGAACCGAAAGCAGCCTCACTAAGAAGAGGTTGGCCAAAAGCCCATAATGAAAAGCCTAAGCCTGACTAGCACGGCTAAGTGAGCCCACGATCAACAAACCAAGAGGCTATATAAAACTAAATAACTCACCTAACCAGTTATGCATAAAAATCAAGACCTAATTTTTTTGCTGCAATTAATCCACTTCCTGAAAAGACGAAATTGAGATTGTCGGAGGATCCTTGGTCGATACCACACTGGTGACTTCTGATTATAATTTTCTTCATGTTTCAGATAGCCAAATTTGCGAAAATCAAACACGTGTCATCACTTGTTCCATTGTGAAATCTACCTTTCACAGTTTTAGCGCCCACCGGGGGGTATCGTTCGCTTAACCGTTTTTCAGAAAGTATTCAACACTCACGTGGTATCCCTACCATCTAAAAATAACGAACGAGCCTATAACAAGACAAACAAGTAGGTGAGCTCCCAATGAGGAAACATCTCACAAAGAAGATCCCTAAACTGGGAAAAATGAAGTTCAAAATGAAGAAATGGAAGCTCCATCACCTACGGTGAACTTTCTGACAATGAAATATCGGGAGTTGATAGAACTCAACAAAACTCTCTTTGGAGAAATGATGACGGCAACTTGTTCGAGTGGAGAAATGAAGAAATGATACGCCATCGAGAAAGGAAGGGAAGTTTAGAATCAATGAGAGGAACAAAGAAGGACCATCGAGACCCAAAGTGGAAAAAGAGGGTCAGCCAAAGATGCAGGTTAGAGATTTACACTAAGAAGCCACAACGGTAGAAAAAGGGAAAATTACTCTACGGTTAAAAACGGACATGAGGTCCAATATGGTGGTCGATAAACTAGACGATGATGTACCACTTTGTGAATCCTCAATCAGAAGATGAAGCCGGGTAAGGCGAAGCCCTAACCCAAATGAAGATGACCCATACGACGCTCCAAAGAAAAGACACAAGATGTAGACATAACGAAGGAAGAGATATGGAGCTCGAACGTAGATTAGATTCGACTATAAGGAATCAATATACGAACAAATACGCCAAAGATCGGAAGATGGAAAAGATTGTCGAGGAAAGCATAATGAGAAAACTCATAGAGAAAAAGGAAACTCGATGATTAATATTGGAGAACCAGAGGATTTCTTATTCATAAAAAAGGTCATGTCAGTCAGGCAACCATGGAACTTCATTCTCCCAAAATTAGAAAAGTATGATGGAATGGAAAACCTGATGGAACACATAGTGCACTTCGTTAATATGATGGAGTCAATATGTGTACCAAATGCTAATTTAGATGCAATGACGTGTCAACTCTTTCCAATTAGTCTAAAAGGATCACCCCTTATGTGGATCAATGGTCTGACTAAGAGATCTATTGAAACCTTCTCAAAACTAACTTCAACTTTCTTTAGCGATTACAACGTTAGCAGCAAGTTTATGAAAAAAAATAACGACTTATATGACATGTTAATAGGGGAAGGGAAACCCCTAAAAGATTTCATCCTCTGATTTCGGAAGGTGAAACTGGAAGCTCTGGATTGTAACGACACAAAGGCAACCACATCGTTCTAACATGTTGTTCACCCGAACAACCCTGAAAAAATCACTCGAGTGAGCACTTCCGAGGATCTCGTTGGAGAAGTCTGAAAGGGTAACCTGCGAGTTAAGAAGGGGAGGATCAAATTTGAAGGAGGCATCACTACAAAAAAACTATCAATTTGCGACCATGAAATTGCGACCAAATGGTCGTTTTTTACCTAAAATGCGACCAACTAAGTGGTGGCCAAAAAGCTGGTCGGTCCGGAATTTGTGCGACTGGATAGTCACAAATATACGACCAAAAATTTTTTGTCGCAAAAAAGTCAACCTTTTAAAAATGCGACCAGGATGGTCGCCTTAAAAGTGACCATATGGTCGTAATTTATCTTCAATAGAAGTGACCATTTGGTCACATAAAAAGTGACCAAATGGTCGTATTTTATGTGACCAAATGGTCGTATTTTATGTGACCAAATGGTCACTTTTAGGCTCAGTTGAAATATGACCAGATGGTCGCCTAAAAAGTGACCATCTGGTCGTAATTTATGTGAAAAATAAGTGACCAAATGGTCATATTTTATGTGACCAAATGGTCACTTTTAGACTAAGTAAAAATACGACCAGATGGTTGCTTTTAAAGTGACCATCTGGTCGCATATAAGAATTTTTTTTTAAATTTAAATTTCAATAATTAGTTAATTAATTATTAATTATTTATTTAATTAATATTAAAATTTCATAAAAAAAATTGGAATTAAAATAAAAAATATATATATCAAATATTAAAAAAACGTTTTATACAGTCGAAAGAATCCTAGAACTACTGCGGAGGGGCGGGGGGTGGGGGAGGAGGCGTCGATGATGAAGGGCCGCCGCCTAGAGATCTGAAGTACGCGGCCAAAGCGGATGCGACCTGGGCCTCGACTCGTGCCTGCATGTCGGCCTCAATAGTAGCGACTCGAGTAACGAAGTTCTCACGCATAGCCTCCATGTTCCGCGCGCAGCTGCTGCTCAGCCGGAGAAGGGCTGGAGCTAGTGCTCGCTCCGCTCCGCTGAGGCCGGGGCACATCTGCATAAAGGCATCGCCCGTACGAGCAGAGCCCAGGAACTGACCCATCAGGCCGAACCCCTCCAGCAGCCTCCAAGAACGCCTCTATACGGTCCTCCTGAGTTGGTTGCGAGTCTGGTGTGGGCAACCGCTGAGTCAAGGACTCCGTGAAACGTTCCTAAACATTTAAAATTCAGAAAATAAAATGGTTAATATATAAGGTAGGAAAAATTTTAAAGAAAAAATAATAATTGAAAAAATTATTAAATACCTGAACTGCTTTCCCCTTATCGTCGACGAACGTCCCGTCCTTTTTCGTGTGAAGAACTTGGTGCAGCTCATCGGGCGGGACGGGGCGCCCGTGCTTCGCTTCCAAAAAAATTAAAGAGTGAAGAATAAAACATAATAAATTAATAAGTAATTGAAAAAAGAAAACGAGAAAAAAGTACGTAAGTAAGAAAACGACGAAAAAAAAACATAACAATCGATGATGGTGCTCGTCGTGGGTCCGCGCCCCCGCTGTGTGTTTGGTGGGATTCTTCGCGCGGTTGGCCTTATTTCTGCTTGACACTGCCTTGCCCTCAGGAGTGCTCAAGCTCGCGAGAAGCCGCGCGTGGTCCTCCGGGCTCATCCACACGAGGCGGTTTGCTGCTTGCTTTCTGCGCGCCTGGAACATGAGGTCCTTGAATCGATCCTGGACGTGACTGTCCCATAGGGGGAACAATCTACCGTCGGTGATATCGGGATCGATAACAGGAAACTTGACCTGAAAAAATTGAAATAAAAAATTGTTAAAGTAATAAATTTATTTCTATAAATTTCAAAATTAATTAATTATGAAAATGAATGATGGTTTTACCTTCCAATTGTCGTACATCCACGCTTTCTCCGTCGTCGAAATCTTCGTCCGGCCAAGGTCGCTGGTAGAGGCATGCTTTGGAGGATCTCGCGAAACCGTTTTGAAACGGTTGTATGCAAATGCACTCGCAAAATCAAAAAAATTATTGTGCTATATATTAGAAACTATTAGTTAAAAGGAATAAAAAACACTTTGAAAAATAGTAAACAAAATTACGTACGTATCCCCTTCAATCCGAAGGGGTAGAGTCTCATGACCGAGACTGCCAGCGTGCATGAAGTCGAGGGGCCACTGATTCGACCACGATGCGGACCAGGACATAGACCAGGACACATACCCTGATGCACCCGATGCTAAGCCTGGAGTCGTGGCAAGGGAGTCTGCGGCGATCGTGGTGTCGCAGACTTCGGTCTCGAGGACTACATCATCGAGCGTGGCGGCAAAGTCCCGTCTCGTAACTAAAGAGGATGTCCAACTCCTCCGTAGTCGATTCGCATTAGGGCGGCGCCAGATGGCGTCTGCGGAGACCCCTCGTCACCCGAGTCGTCAGGCTCGCCTGACCGGGGAGGACGCGTCGTCGCCCGGTCATAATCCTACAACCAAAATAAACTAATTTAATACTAATTACGTAAGTAAAATATTGATTAATTTATTTAATTAATTAATTAATGAAATAATGTAAATTAAACTAACATAAACTAAGTAAATAATTTAAAATACACTAATCAAATTAATTTGAATAAAAGTAAATTAAAATTAGATTAATTGAACTAAAATTAATTCAATTAAACTTAAGATTAATTAATTAAAACTAAAATAAACTAATCATTTAATTTGAAATAAAGTAAAGTAAAATTAGATTAATTGAACTAAAATTAATTGAATTAAACTAAAATTCAATTAATTTTAGTTTCAATTAATCTAATTTTAATTTACTTTAATTCAAATTAATTGATTAGTTTATTTTAGTTTTAATTAATGAATCTTAAGTTTAATTGAAATTAGTTTATTTTAGTTTTAATTAATGAATCTTAAGTTTAATTGAATTAATTTTAGTTCAATTAATCTAATTTTAATTTACTTTAATTCAAATTAATTGATTAGTTTATTTTAGTTTTAATTAATGAATCTTAAGTTTAATTGAATTAATTTTAGTTCAATTAATCTAATTTTAATTTACTTTAATTCAAATTAATTGATTAGTTTATTTTAGTTTTAATTAATGAATCTTAAGTTTAATTGAATTAATTTTAGTTCAATTAATCTAATTTTAATTTACTTTAATTCAAATTAATTGATTAGTTTATTTTAGTTTTAATTAAAGAATCTTAAGTTTAATTGAATTAATTTTAGTTCAATTAATCTAATTTTAATTTACTTTAATTCAAATTAATTGATTAGTTTATTTTAGTTTTAATTAAAGAATCTTAAGTTTAATTGAATTAATTTTAGTTCAATTAATCTAATTTTAATTTACTTTAATTCAAATTAATTGATTAGTTTATTTTAGTTTTAATTAATTAATCTTAAGTTTAATTGAATTAATTTTAGTTCAATTAATCTAATTTTAATTTACTTTTATTCAAATTAATTGATTGGTTTATTTTAGTTTTAATTAATCAATCTTAAGTTTAATTGAATTAATTTTAGTTCAATTAATCTAATTTTAATTTACTTTATTTCAAATTAATTGATTGGTTTATTTTAGTTTTAATTAATCAATCTTAAGTTTAATTGAATTAATTTTAGTTCAATTAATCTAATTTTAATTTACTTTATTTCAAATTAATTGATTAGAATACTTAAACAAAATTATTCTAATTAATTAATCTAATTGTACTTTACTTTAATCAAATTTAACTAAAATTAAGTAATTAAACAATTTTTATTTAATAAATAAACTAAAATTAATTAATTAAATTAGTGTAATTCATTAATTTAAACTACTTAAGTATAATTGAAGTTAAACTATTTGAATTAATTACCCTACTTTAAATTAATTGATTTAATTAAAGTAATCTAAATTACATTAATTAAACTAAAATTAAAAGTTAAACAAGTGTAATTATAAATTAATTTAGTTTAATTTTATTAAATTAAAGTAAACTATCTTAAATAAACTAAATAAGTAATTAAACTAAATTAGATTAAGTAATTAAATTAATTACTACTTAAAATGGATTAAAGTAAACTAAGTTAGATTAATTAAACTAAAATTACTTAAAGTAACAAAATTAAAGTAAACTAATTAATTAGTTAATGTAAACTAAAATGCTATGAATTAAACAAAACTAAACTAAGTAATTGATTACACAAATTTAGATTCATTAAACTAAAACTAATTAAATTAACAAAACTAAACTAAACTACTTAATTAAAAACTAAAAACTAAAACTAAGTAAACTAAATTCTTAAACTAAACTTCAATTTGATACGAAAACTAACCTCGTAATCGAAACCGGGATTGGGGGTTGAGGGTTTTAGGTTTAGAATAAGAATGGGAACGGGAACGGGAAGAAATAACGGGGAACGGGAGAGGGGAAAGAGAGAAAAGAACAAAAAGAGAGGAAGAAAAAGAGAAAAGAAGAAAAGAAGAAACGGGGAAAAAAAGAAGAAACGGGGGAAGGGAAAGTGATGGGAATTTAAATCATAATTTGCGACCAACTGGTCGCAAATATGTAATTATGACAAGAAACAAAGGATCGCGCGTGCTGGGGACAGAGATATTTGCGACCAAATGGTAGCATTTATTGTAAAAGCGACCATTTGGTCACCCAGTTACCATTATCAAGAACAGCTGTCATATCACGAGTCCCATCAAAAATTGCGACCATCTGGTCGCAATAATGAAATTCACCGCCAAATATTGCGACCAGATGGTCGTATTGTTTAAATTCACCGCCATAAATTTCATGAAAATTTAAACTTACCGCCTAGATTTGCGACCATATGGTCGCAATTTCACTTGTATTTTTTAAAAAAATATAATTATACTTTTCCAAAAATGCGACCATTTGGTCGCCTTTCTCTCCAAAATTACTACCCTAAACCCTAAAAAACCCTAAACCCTAAACCCTAAACCCTAAAATGCGACCATTTGGTCGCCTTTCCCTTCTAAATTACTACCATATGGTCACCTTTTTTGTGAAATTGCGACCACCTGGTCGCAAATATTAATATTTATATACTTTTTTTTTATATTGGGTTACTTTCGATATTTACATATGACAAGAACTCTTGTTTCCATGTTGTTATATTTATTGATATTTTTCTTCATGATTTTCGAGATAAATTTTTGTAATTCTTGATTTGGAACTATTTGATTCTATTTAAGAGTTTTTTTTAATAGATATAGATAATTTTATTCTTGTTTTTCAAGATAGAAAGTGCTAGAAGGGAACCAAATAGACTATTGAAGATGTACATATTTATATATAATTTGCATCCACATATTCATTTGAAGCAATTCCACTGCAGAATTCGATATAAACATGTCAAAGTTGAAATCAAGAGGAATCTTTCTTATAATAAAAAAAAAGTTAATTTCATTTTCACCATATTTCATCATCTTTTGATTTTAAGTTTTGTCTATTGCTTTATTCATAATTGTAAATGCTTTACTTGAACAAAAAAGAGTCAAAAGGACTTGATTCAACTAGAGGTTTAAGGAAAATATAATTCTTCTCTGTACAATATTATTGTTCTCTCTTTGTATGAAATTCAGATATTTCAAGACGAGGTTAAATATTATTATTTATTCTACACAAATTTTAGAAAAATCTAAAGGCGTTTAGATAGCTTCTTGATCTTGAAGAGTTTTATATTAATTGAAAGTGAATAATTTTTATTTAATTGACATTATTATTATTGTTAAGAAATGTAATAAATAAAATTAACCACATCTTAAAATTTTGGAATTATTGGTAATTTTTTCAATCATCTATTCTTATTTTTATTTTTTCTTTTGTAAGTTTATAATGTAATTTTCCTTTTACTTTATCTATTTTACCCCATAAATACAGTGGGAAAAAATCAACAATCATTAAAGATTTTATTTGTTCATAAAATAAATATAATTTAAAAATTGATTAACAAACATTTAACTAATACACATAAAACTCTTAAAATATAAAATAGAATTGTAAAATAAGACTAAAAATTCCACGTGCATCGCACGTGTTAAAAAACTAGTTATTTATAAATTATTGGTCATATAAAATCATAGAATTTGCGACCATCCGGTCACTTTCTAATGTGACCATATGGTAGCTTAATTCCCGCCAAAATTCTAAGCTACCACTGCTCAATAAAGGTCACAAAAATTGCGACCAGGTGGTCACTTTTAATTGTGACCACTTGGTAGCTTTTTTCCCTCCAATTTTAAGCTACCACTGCTCAATAAGGTCACAAAAATTGCGACCAGGTGGTCACTTTTAATTGTGACCACTTGGTAGCTTTTTTCCCTCCAATTTTAAGCTACCACTGCTCAATAAAGGTCACAAAAATTGCGACCAGGTGGTCACTTTTAATTGTGACCACTTGGTAGCTTTTTTCCCTCCAAAATTACGCGCCATTTTTTGCTACCAAGGCATATTTTAGTCACAAAAATGCGACCAGATGGTCGTTTTGTTAGGTGACCAAGTGGTCGCTACTTTTGCGCCATAATTTCGCGCCATTTTTTTATGACTACTTCTACTTTTGGTCGCAATCTGGTCGCAAAAAAAGTGACCAGATGGTCACTTAGAGTCAACCTTCAAAGAAAGTGACCAGGTGGTCACCAGAAAACTACCACTTTTTTTTTGGTAGCAAATTTCTGGTCGCATTTTGACAGTTTTTTTTGTAGTGATGTCGAGGAAAAAATGAGAAGAGAAACCAGAGAAAGACAGGGGAATCAATGCAAAATTAGTTATGCAGATGATATGTGGAGTCTTCAAGAGTTCGACGTGGGAGATCATGTCTTTTTTAAGGTGACTCTGATGAACGGAGTCATAAGGTTTGGTGTAAAAGGGAAATTGAGCCCGAGGTTTATTGGGCCATTTGAGATTCTGGATATGATCTGAGGCCGTGGTTTATACATTGGCATTACCAGTAAGGCCGATCCTAATAAATTATTAAAGTTTAAAAATATTAACTTTTATTAAAACACAATAACAACTAAAAAAATATAATTAAACATTTATAAAATAATATTTTTGAATATCTTATCCTAATTCACATCAATAAAGGTGATTTTTTAAAATAATATTTTATTAATTTATTTAATAAAACTTGACTTTTGGAACTAACTGGTCTAATATTTAGGTTCAGAGACATGATGATTGACTATTTGGACACATATATAGTTATAACTATATTACTATATTTTTAAAAATGATAAATTTCTAATAGTAAATTTCAAATATAATAACTAAATATTTTAGAATGTCATAACTTTTTTTTACATTCACTAATAAAATAAAATAAACATTTAATTAATAAATTTATAAGAACAGTTCAAACTAACAAACTTGAAAAAATTATGCATTTTAATTCAAAACATCTCTGTATTGATTAAAAAAATCAATTTTGGGATACGTAAATCTGCAATATAAGAGGAAAAGTTAATTCAAAATTTTGCCATAATTATAAATTAAGGTTAAAAAAATACTATTGGGCTTAATATTTTCATTTACAATAACTAAAAAGAATTATTTTAATTATTGATGAATAATATTTAATATGTTAAAAATTAAATCAAGTAAAAAATCATGGTTTATAGTCTAAATTATAAATTTAAGTCATATAATTTATAATGATAAATTTTAAATAGATAAAGTAAGAGGTAAATTCTTAACCATATTTAGAAATTTATATTTTTAAAATAACAATAATAATAAATCACCTAAAATCTTACCAATTAAAAAATAGGGTAAAATACCATTAACGGAGGCTGATGTGGCATGCTGACGTGGCTTTTTTTTAACAATATTTTAATATATTTTTTATTTTATTATAATTTTAAATGCCTAAGTGTCCATTTTTTTAATCTCTCTCTTCCTTTTCTCTCTCCTCTCCCCCCCTTTCTCTTTCCTCCATGATCATCTTTTTCCCCTCTTCTTCTTCTCCATCGTCTTCTCTTTCATCAAACTTCCTTTTCTAGCAAGCTCTTTAATGCCTAAGTGTCAATCTCTCCTAGCAGTTTCGGCCCCTTCCGTGGAGACCTACAACGTTCAGAAGCAAAGATGAAAGTAGGGGCATCCATTATCGTTTTGGCCTTCGAGTTCTCCATAGATGAACCAAGAGGTTGTTGGACTAAACTACCTTCATGGGTAGCTCTAAAACCATCATGCGAACCTTCCTGAATAGACGAAACACACTGAGAACCAACAGAAACGAAAACGCCATTGATGCCTCCATGAACAACCTTTAAAGGAGATAAAATGGTAACTTGCGAACCAGGGGGTTTTAGGCCACGAGGCCTTAATGAAAGAGGCTCAAAACCATCAGACGAAGAGGATAGAACACGTTGTTGCAGCCCATACTCAGACAAACGCGAATTACCCTAAAAAACCGCCATTTAAGCGTTAATCTCAGATCTACGGATCTGACTTGTTTCCACGTCACTTTCCCTTCGATCCTCACCAGAAACCATCGACTTGGCTTCCTCTTCCATCATTAATGAACGAAACTTGAAGATATCCCCTCCCTCGACCAGATCTAAAAATCTCAAAAACGGCCTACATGAAATCTGCCCAGAAAGCTGGCTGGTGAAGAAGATGACCATGGAGGAGAGAGAAAGGGGGAGAAGATGTGGAAGAAGATGACCATGGAGGGGAAGAAGATTATGAAATTGGTTTTGCTCAAGAGGGGAAGAAGATGACCATGGAGGAGAGGAGAGAGAAAAGGAAGAGAGAGATTAAAAAAATGGACACTTAGGCATTTAAAATTATAATAAAATAAAAAATATATTAAAATATTGTTAAAAAAGCCACGTCAGCATGCCACATCAGCCTCCGTTAATGACCAGATGGAAAAATGGACGGAAGGACGAAAACGAAACGATTTGGAAAGTTCAGGGACTATTTTGATCTTTTTTGAAAGGGACGAAAACGAAACCAGATGTAAAGTTCGGGGACAAAAATGGTATTTTACCCTAAAAAATATTAAAAAAAAAAGGAAAATACTTGCCTCTTGACAATGGGTCCCACGTAAATAATAAAAACAAATATTAATTATAATTTATTATATTTTAACCAATAGAAATTGAGTGCAAGAGGATCTCTTCCTGATTAGTCAGGATGCAAGTATTCTAAAAAAAAATGGAATGTGAAATGAACAAAATTCGAACTCACGTACATGCGGAAATTTTGAAGAGTTCACAGCCAATGATTCAAAACTATTAATATGTGGAATGTTCACTTTTTTTTTTTTTATATAAAACAAAATGATAATCTTAATTTTGGGCACCCAAATTTTTGGTACTCGATTCCGTCGCACCGCTGGCACAGTTTCAGGGCCGGGCCTAATTACCACCGACGTTATCTGCGGTGCATAATGTCTTCCACGTGTGATTGATTACGAGTCAGTCAATCACTTGTGATTTCTCATTTGGTTTTGCCTGCAACCGACCACTTTGTTTGAAAAAAAAAATATAAATAATATTCTTTCACTTGTCTTCCTCCTTGCGTCCAGTCGAGAGCTCCATTGGTGGGTCTTTGTTTCCTTTCTCTTTTGTTTGATTGTTATTGAAGCACTAGTGGTGAGAAGGGAAGACTTCTTTTTAATCAAGAAATGGTTAGACCATCACTACACCAATTTCCTTCAAGCTTTCTCCTATTTTAATGGTGGAAATAGTTTTAGGTTCAATGTCAGTCTTGATCTCTAGCTATCCTTGGGAATCTTTTTTTTTTGTTAGTATATCAAGAAGTGGTAGAAACCCATGTCCAATCCTAAACCATGACTGTTTTATATAAATTAAAAAAAAAAAACTTTGTCATCAGCTGCTCCTTACTATTATAATTGATGTAATAACTAGTTAATTGGTTATTTAGTTAGAGAGTTAGTTATGGAAGTTAGATATTTGACACTTGTATATAATATTACATTAGTACATCAATGAAGTGTGAGAATTCTTTTTTACATTCAATACTTACTTTCGGCCTTGCTCTTTTTTTTTAATCATTTCAACTCCCTTTTCGGCAGCTGAGATTTGTAGCAAGGAGAATCCCATTATGGGATCAAGGGACCAATTTGGACCCTTGGTCCATTCTTTTTATTTCTTTATTTTAAATTAATTTTAGTAATTTAGTAGTTTAATTATTCCCTTAAGCTACTTAGTGGTGTAATTAAAAGTGTTTAGCTTTTGACCTGAATTTGTAGCTGGTGGACAAGCTTGAACTCAATTTGATGATTTTTGATGAATTGGTAAATTAGTATCTATTATTAAGGTGAGAGATAAATCGAGGTTCAAATGGTTTTTTTTAGAAAACCCCAAGGGTCATTTGATTGGTTAATTGTGTTTATTTTTATAATGCATGAATTAGAGATTGAATGTAGTATTTGCATGGTCATTAATATGCATTATGGATTTGAGATGTGATTTGATAATTTTTAGAGTTAATAGTTGTTAAAGATTTGAGATATGTGAATTTTAAAATGTGTTTTTAAAAGAGTATCGATGCGATGACAATATGCTCATGTTTGATAATGAGTTAATGAGATTGTTAATTATTGGTTTTAAGTACTTATGTGGTTTGGGTGTAATGCAAAAGTACTATATCAGAGAGTGAAATCGATGGGTCATTCCCAGACATACTTGCGTGCTCCAAGGTTGAGTTAGAATAAAAACTTGACTATACTTCATCCATTTTATTGCACCTCAAAAGTGGTTTCTTATTCCGATATAGAATTCCAAATTGCTTGTCTCTATGGAATCAGATAATGTGTATCCCATAATAATCTCATTTTTAACCACTACAAAAAAACTGTCAATTTGCGACCATAAAATTGAGACCAAATGGTCGTTTTTAGTGTATAATGCGACCAAAAAAGCGACAAAAATGGTGATGGCCAAAAAGCTGGTCGGCCCATAATTTGTGCGACTGGATAGTCACAAATATACGACCAGAAAAGTTTGGTCGCAAAAAAGTCAACCTTTTGAAAAAATGACCAGATGTTCGCTTAAAAAGTGACCATCTGGTCGTAATATATGTTGAAGATAAGTGACCAGTTGGTCACATAAGAAAGTGACCAAATGGTCATATTTCATGTGACCAAATGGTCACTTTTGAACTCAGTCAAAATACGACCAAATGGTCGCTTAAAAAGTGACCAGATGGTCGTAATTTATGTTGAAGATAAGTGACCAGTTCGTCACATGAAACAGTGACCACGTAGTCGTTTAATAAGCGAGCACATGGTCACTTTTGGACTCAGTTAAAATGCGACCATATGGTCGTTTTCTTGAAATAAAATGCGACCATATGGTCGCATTTAAGAATTTTTTTTTTTAATTTAAATTTCAATAATTAGTTAATTAATTATTATTTATTTATTTAATTAATATTAAAACTTAATAACAAAAAATTGGAATTAAAATAAAAAAAAATATATATATATATATATATATATATATATCAAATATACAAAAAACGTTGTATACAGACGAAAGCATCCTAGAACTACTACGGAGGGGCAGGGGGTGGCGGAGGAGGCGTCGATGATGAATGGCCGCCGCCTAGGGATCTGAGATATGCGGCCAAAGCTGCTGTGACCTGGGCCTCAGAAAAAAAAACACTTTGAAAAAAGTTTAAAAGGTTTAAAAATTAAGTAATTAAAACAATAAACAAAATTACATACGTATCCCCTTCAATCCGAAGGGTAGAGTCTGCGGTCCGAGAAGGCTGCGTGCATGAAGTGGAGGGGGCAGCTGGATCCGACCCTGATGCAGACCCTGACGCAGACCCGGACGCATACCTTGATGCAGACCCTGATGCTAAGCCGGGAGTCGTGGCCAGGGAGTCCTGCGACAATCGTGGTGTCGCAGACTGGGTCTCAGGGACTGCATCATCGAACGTGGCAGCAAGTCCCGGCTCGTAACCGAAGAGGATGTTGTCCAACTCCTCTGTAGTCAGATCCGCAACAGGGGCAGCGGCAGTAGGCGGCTGCGGAGATGTCATGTCACCCGCATCGTCTGGCTCGTCTGACTGGGGAGGACGTCGTCTGCCCGTCATAATCCTACAACCAAACTAAACTAATTTAATACTAATTACGTAATTAAAATATTGAAATAAATTAAATTAATTAATGAATGAAATAATCTAAATTAAATTGATTAAATAATGTAAATTAAACTAACATAAATTAAGTAAATAATTTAAAATAAACTAATTAATTAATTTGAATTAAAGTAAATTAAAATTAGATTAATTGAACTAAAATGAAGTAATTAAAGTAAACTAAGTAGTGAAGAATTAAACTAAAATTAATTAAATTAGATTAATTGAACTAAAATGAAGTAATTAAAGTAAACTAAGTAGTGAAGAATTAAACTAAAATTAATTAAATTAAAGTAAATTAAGTAACGAAGAATTAAACTAAATTAGATTAATTGAACTAAAATTAATTAAATTAAACTAACAGTAATTAATTAAAACTAAAATAAACTAAACTAATTGATTAAATTAAAGTAAACTAAAATTAGCTTAAGTGAACTAAGTAATTAATTAAAGTAAACTAAGTAATGAAGATTTCAACTATTAGATTAAATTAAACTAAAATTAATTAAATTTAACTAATATTAATTAAATTTAACTAACATTACTTAATAAAAACTAAACTTAACTAAACTAATTAATTAAATTAAACAAAATTAAAATTAGATTAATTGAACTAAAATTTATCAATTAATTAAAGTAAACGAAATTAGATTAATTAACCTTAAGTAAACTAAGTACTTAATTAAACTAAATTACATTAACTAAACTAAAATTAATGAAATTAACAACATTAAACTAAACTAATTAATTAAGTAAAGTAAACTAAAATTAGATGAATTAAACTAAAGTAAACTAAGTAATTAAATTTAAACATTAACTAAAAACGTATACGAAACTAACCTCGTAATAGAAACCAGGATTGGAGGTTTAGGGTGCTTAGGTTTAGAGTAGGAACGGGGAAAAAACAACGGAGAACGGAACGGGGGAAAGAGAGAAAAGAAAGAAAAAAGAGAAAGAAAAAGAGAAAGGAAAGGAAAAGAAACCGGGGGAAGGAAACTGATCTGATTTTAAATCAGATTTTGCGACCAAATGGTCGCAAATATGTAATCATGACCAGAAACGAAAGGTCGTGCGTGCTGGGGAAATTACGACCATCTGGTCGCATCTTTAGAGATATTTGCGACCATCTGGTAGCATTTATTGCAAAAGCGACCATTTGGTCGCCCATTTACCATTATCCAGAAAAGCTGTCATATCACGAGTCCCATCAACAATTGCGACCATCTGGTCGCAATAATGAAATTCACCACCAAATATTGCGACCAGATGGTCGTAATTTTTAAATTCACCGCCATAAATTTCATGAAAATTTAAATTTACCTCTCAGATTTGCGACCATATGGTCATAATTTCACTTATATTTTTTGAAAAATATAATTATACTTTTCCAAAAATGCGACCAACTGGTCGCCTTTCCCTTCTAAATTACTACCATGTTGTCACCTTTTTGTGTGAAATTGCGACCTCATGGTCGCAAATATTAATATATATATATTTTTTTAATTGGGTTACTTTGTGGAGTTTTACTCTGTTAAATTGGGTTACTTTCTGATATTTAGATATGAAGGGAACACTTGTTTCCATGTTGTTATATTTGATCATAGTGCTTTTGAAATCCAATATCCAATCAAGGAAAAGAAAGTGATGTTTAAAACTGAGCATATTGAAAGATGAAGATGATGATGATTCTGTCCAAATATTTGACCATGTGGTCGCAAATATTAATATATATATATATATATATATATATATATATATATATATATTTTTTTTAATCATTCATTAAAGAAATAGTTTTAATAAACACATACACATTGAATAATAAAGTTACGAAATGTCTCATTCATCATCGTCTCCAAGAAGTCCGTCACATAAAGTCTTCTTCTTCTTCTATTTCTTCATCGAATTCATCGTCTCGAATAAATTCAGCATCAATGTCACGTGTGTGAGAAGTGGAAGCATTTGTATCATCATCATCATGCAATGTTATCGTTCCATCGTTCAAAGGATGAACAGTACTTGCATTCTGACCATCGTCGATTGCACGACATCTTATCTCATCTTCTTGAAAAGCAACAGCTTCCTCTGCATGGTCGTCTTTCTCGGACAAGTTTTCTTCTACCTGGCGTGGTTTAACTTTACAAACAACTAACCAATCTGTCAGATCTCGTCTATTAATCGGATAGTTCAGGTAATAAACTTGAATCGCCTGTGAAGCCAGGACAAACCTATCAGCGGTGCGCATATGCTTAGACTTGTTTACCTCAACGATTTGTAAATTATCAATCTTACGGACTCCGCCTCGTCTGGTTGTTTCGAACCAAGTGCAGTTGAAAAGAACAATGCATTTTAGCGTCGGACTTGCGTATTGAATCTCAAGAATCTCATCGATTACTTCGAAGTAATCGTCTTCGTTTGTGCCGAACACGTGACCTTTTATGCAAACACCACTGTTGTTTGTTGCCCTGTTCACTGAATGCGCCTTTGTTTGAAATCTGTAACCGTTACCGATGTATCCACCATTCGACCTTGCTATCCGTCCAGGTCCCTTTGCCAAAGAAATGATGCGAGGATCATCCACCGGTAATGTAGGGGAGTCAACCTGTGTCATTGTTCACATACAGTAATGTTAGGATGATAGTAATTTTTTCAACAAAATGCCACAGTTTTTTTGACAATTTAAAATAACTCACGTATGCACTGAACCAAGAACGAAACTCTTTGTCGATTATTGACCCCTCCTCGGCGTCTGTAAGACCAACTCGTGTCATTCGAACGTATACATTTAGAAATAATCTGTATGTTACAAAAATAGTTAGCAAATAGTTTGTTTATGCGATGAAATAATGTTTAGTTACAAACTCACTCTATGTAAGGCTCGATCTCTACACAGTTGCATAACACGTATGTCTGCATTACGTGATACTCAGAATCGGTCAACAGCCTACGCACTGATCTTCCAACTGTCAAGCTAGGTTCCGTAAAAATCGGCAAGTCGTTTATGTCAACATCTTCAAGTAAGTTTTCGACAATGTTTCGTTTCGCTGGTCGAAACTGCTCTGCAATGTGTTGATCAAAGTAGTATGAACAAAATGTGGTAGTCTCTTGCGTCAGGTACGCACTACAGATAGATCCTTCTACTCGTGATATATTTCCAACCATCTTTTTCAACCGACGTAAGTACCTGTGGGTACAAAACATAATTTACATTCGATCACTGTACTAATTTATACGCCTACATTACAAAATAACTGTGCTTACCTTTCAAATGGGTACTTCCAACGGTAATGTACGGGACCCCCTAAGAATGCCTCGTATGGAAGATGCACTAGAAGATGCTCCATGGAGTCAAAAACGCCAGGTGGGAACATTCGCTCCAATTTACAAATAATAACGGCGATCTCTGAACTCATTGAAGCGACAGTAGCTTCCGTCAGCTCTGTATATGTCAAGTCCCTGAAAAAAACACCCAACTGGGCAAGCGGCTCCCCATGTCTATTCTCTAGGAATGGTCTGAACGCGACGAGCATCAATCGTTGCATGAATATATGACAGTCGTGGCTTTTCATCCCGAACATGATATGTTTTTTACTGTCTATACACTGACTCAAATTCGAAATGTATCCGTCCGGGAATTTGATGGATTTGATCCACTCAAATAATGTTTTCTTTTCATCCGTTGTCAACATGTACTTTGCTTTTGCGTATTTATCATTGTCATCAGGCTCCAACTCAGGACGGTCACATATCTCCCGTATATCATAACGTGCCTTCAGATTGTCCTTCGTTTTTCCCGGAATGTTCAAAATCGTATTGAAAATGTTGTCGAAGAAATTCTTCTCGATATGCATTACATCCAGATTGTGTCTAATCAGTAGATCTTCCCAATACGGTAGATCCCAAAAAATACTCCGTTTCTTCCAACCCGTGTTTTTCCCAGCCGCATTCTTTGCACTCTCTGCACCTTCCACTGTAATCTTCTGCATCCCTATAGCATCTATACCGTGAAGAATCTATCTTCCACTATACATGGTCAGGGGGGTTTGTTTTCTTACTCGTCGACCCTTCTTCCAGTCACTGCCGTTTGAACGGAAAATGTGATTCAACGGCAAAAATCAACGGTGACAATCAAACCAACAAGTTTTCCGATCGTTTCTGAGATAAAATGCATCTGTGTCTAGCATGCAATGTGGACATGCGTATGTCCCCGCCGTACTCCATCCTTTAAGAGGAGGAGATTGAGGTTCACACAATTAAATACACTGACTAAGGAAAGCAATAACAAAAGCTAAAACACAGACTCAAAAATGTATATGAAAGCAATTAAAGATCAACATACCTGGCAACATTGAATACGCAGGGAAGTCACTGATCGTCCAGATTAACGCTGCACGCATCAAGAAATTTTGTTTCTTCGAAATGTTGTACGTCATAACACCGTCAGTCCACAACCTTTTCAACTCTGCAATAAGTGGTTGCAAATACACATCAAGTTTCTGTTTTGGACTTTTCGGCCCAGGTACGATCACTGTTAGAAAAATCACCGGGTCTCGCATGCACATCGAGGGAGGCAAGTTATACGGGGTTACCATGACTGGCCAAACTGAATATTGTGCCCCTGATGTCCCGAACGGGTTAAAGCCATCCATGCATAAGCCCAATCTGACGTTTCTCGGATCTTGTGCAAAATTCGGATGATGATTATTTAAATGCTTCCATGCCGCAAGATCTGAGGGATGTCTCATAACACCTTCATCCTGTGAATGCTTGTGATGCCATCTCATGTGCGAGGCTGTCACATCCGATGCATACAACCATTGCAGACGTGGGGTCAGTGGTAAATAGAACATGCAGGCGTTCGGAATCAGGCTGCGTTTCCCTTGTTTGTATCTTGGAAGAAAATAGAATTTGCAATGATGCAGGTCCTCATCCACATCCCAGTAAATCATGCATCCGTTTTGACACGAATCTATTTTCTCCACGGGTAATCCAAGTCCTTCTACTAGCTTTTTCGTGTCGTACAAACTGTGGGGCATATTATTTTCTTCTAGAGCGCATCGACGAAACCACGATGCAATCGCATCAAATCCTCTACCAGGTATGTTGTACTGCGCCTCTATATTTAAAAGTTCTGTAGCAGCAGCAAGTTGACTTACTTGACACCCATCGTACAATGGTCGGCTGGCTGTCTTTAGCATCTCGTGCATCTTACGTGCTTCAGGATTCATTTCCTCTTCTACGACTCGTTCATCTTCGTCTACGTTTAAACTTTCACGAAAATTTTCACTGCCCCCATACCCCGCACCATCAAGTATCATTTACTGCATCTGACTATACTGTTGTTCATCATTCCGTTCTTCGTCAACAACCTCTACATTCGAGCTGCTACCTTCGTATCATCTTGATTTCTATAATGCAGCGTCGAACATTTCCTGTGTTTCCCCCTGAAACACCCAGTGATAATAATTCTGCACAAACCCCCGACTATAAAGATGCACCTTCAACTCTGTAACCGGTATGATTCTCCTATTGTCGCATTTCCTGCACGGGCAACGTAGCTTTCCACCATACTTTTCATAATAGATAGTTGTCATGCAAAACTCAACAAACTGTTCAACCCCGGCCACGAACTCATCGTTCAAATACCCGTCTATCAAACGAACATACATCCACTCTCTCATTTTCTTTTTTCTTAATGCTATCAAACAATGGGTGGAGGGGTTTTTATAATGGACTCATCTCCTCATTTGCGACCAGATGGTAGCATTTTTGCTACCATCTGGTCGCATTTTCCAGCCAAAATTTCCCGCCATTTTCCTCACTGCCCCGGGTCACATCAAGTCATAATTTACGACCTCATGGTCACTTTTTGTGGTGACCACTTGGTAGTTTTTATCCTACCAAATTATTTATATATTACTGGTCACATAAAATCACAGCATTTGCGACCATCTGGTCACTTATTAATGTGACCACGTAGTGGCTTAATTTCCGCCGAATTTTTAAGCTACCACTGCTCAATATAGGTCACCAAAATTGCGACCATTTAGTCACTTATAATTGTGACCACTTGGTAGCTTTCTTCCCTCCAATTTTAAGCTACCACTGCTCAATAATGGTCACAACAATTGCGACTAGTTAGTCACTTTCAATTGTGACCACTTGGTAGCTTTTTTCCCTCCAAAATTACGCTCCATTTTTTGCTACCAAGTCATATTTTAGTAAAAAAAGCGACCAGTTGGTCGTTTTTTTAGGTGACCAATTGGTCGCTTATTTCACGCCATAATTTCGCTCCATTTTTTATGACTACTTCTGCTCTTGGACACAATCTGGTCGCAAAACAAGTGACCACATGGTCACTTAGAGTCAACCTTCAAAAAAAGGACCAGGTGGTCACCCAAAAACTACCACTTTTTTTTGTCGCAAATTTCTGGTTGCATTTTGACAGTTTTTTTTGTAGTGAACGCTATGCATTTTCTTTCATCAGATAATGGCTTTGGATTGTCACTATTTGACCGAGCTGAATGGTTGTGTACTTTAGTATACAACTCTGGTATGATGTTAGACTTCTAGTGCACATAAGTGGAAACTTTGTCTCATCTAGCATGCTTGATCATCTGAGTCATGATTTGACCATTTCCTTTAAAACGATATATTATGTAGGAATTGATAAAATATTGTGGTCAAGTCTTGTACAATAAATATTGTACAAGATACATCCATTACATGTCATTTCACCTGAATGATTCTGATAAGATAATTTTGTAATCATTATAAAGAAGATCATATCATTAATGTTACCATGATAAGTGTAACGCCCCGTCACGAGAAAATAAAAATCAATATTATTTTATTAAATAATTTTAATCAGGTTTGATCGATTAATTAGAACAAAAATATTGTGTTCTTTCAAAAAGGGTACTATGGTACTTTTTCCTGAAAAACCACGAAATTAGAACCTTGTGATTTGATTAATATTTTGACATGAAATTGATCATCTCGATGTCAAGATTCTAACGCAATTGACGGTTTGCGTTCTGAGACCCGGTGATCAAGTTATAGACGTTTTAAGGTGAGTGGTAGTTTTGTAAATATTGCAACTCGGGATTTTAACCTAAGATGACATCTCATTTGTAATATTAAGATTTTTTACTCTCTTCTCTCCCTCTCATGGCCGCTACCCCCTTGGTGTAGCCCGGAAGAATTCGTTCGTTTCATCGTCGATTGATCGTCGTCTCTCATTTCGATCTTGGATTTAGAGTGGTTGGGGATCGTCTTAGCAATCAAGAAGGTAAAATTTTCTATTCCTTTGAATTCCTCATTGCCGCTGCCCCTATACCCATGAAATTGATGTTTGGTTCGTCCATTCTTGATGCTAGGTGCACGATTTGATCTTGGGGAGTTGTTAGGCGAAGATTGGAGTTCGATTCCGTGAATTCCTAAACTTGGGTAAGTGATTTGGACCAATTTTTAGTCTTTATAAATTGTGGAATTTTGGATTTAATATTATATTATGAACTTCAAGAACCTAACCTTGAAACTCATTCACCATTATTTTCAATTTCCCAAACCTTGGCTTAAATCCTAATCGGTTTTGATCTACCTTGTCTAAAACAAAAACCATCAAAACCGATCTCCCGAAACACGAAACAGCGACCAAACCATGACCCGAAGGCCACGGTTCAGCCACGGGAAGGGGACAACAATGCCGCGACTGTCCCCTTCCCAACGGCGATCCGTTCGTCGTTTGTTTTGCCTCCGTTCTTCGAGCCGTCGAACCCCAAACTTTTCTGCACCTTTTGGGACTGTTTTAGCATGTAATTTAATTAATTAGAACCTCTGTTTCAGGTCTTGACTGTAGTGGAAAGTAGCACGAAAAAATTAGATTTAGTGAAATTCAAGGTGAGTTAACGATTTAATCAACAGTAAGGTTTTAGAGAAATGTAAAGCTCTCACCGTAGCATATTCAATTCTAAATATTTAAGTATGTAATTCCGGAATGTTAGGATGAGAAATATTATTGGAAACACCGAAAAACTATCAAGAGAAAGTATTTTTCGGTTAGAACTAGTTTAGGCAATTTTCGACGGAATTCGATGTTTTTAGATTCAAAATGCTTCTGAATGTTAACGAATTCAATTCTAGAATTTTTGGGAGTTATATATGTTTATTTTCCATGAGTTTTGGTGTAACGTCCCGTTATTTTCAAGTGAAATTTTTTATTTTTTATTTTTTATTTTATTATTTTATTTTATTTAATGTTATTTGTTTATTTATTTATTTCAATTCAAGTTTTTAGTTTAATTATTATTTTGTAATTTAGAAATTTAGTAGTTAATTTCGCCCGAAATTCTTTTTAATCGTTTTAATACTTTAAATTCGTTTCGGTGACCTTAATAATTATTAATAGGCCAATTAATAATTATTAATCACCTTTAGATTTATTTAAGAGCTTCGGGTTTCGATTTAGAAGTCAAAAGTCCTAAAAGGACGCAACCGTCATTTCCAAAATTCTTAAAAATATCAAAACACTATTCCCTAATCTTCTTTAAATCTCCATTGACCAAAATTGACTCATTTTGCTCATCCAATCTCTCCCAAAACCGTGGGTACCAAGACGGGAAGGAAAATTTTCGGGTTTTGCTCGTTTCTTGGTGGATCGGCTCAATTTCGGTTGCATCGGAAAGCCCTCGAGTCTAGGATTCATTTCCACCTAACCATCGTGCTTTTCTCTCGAGATCCACGGAGTTCTCGGTAAGTTTATCTTGAAACCCTAAGCTCCAAATAGTGTTTTAATGGAGTTTTCATTTTGATTCTTCGATTTCTTGTCGGGAAACTCGGTGTTTGTAATTACGGGAGTTGTTTTTAGTGATTTTGGAAAGTTTCCCTTAACCCTAAAACCGAGTTTCAGTCGAAGCCCTTCCCGTTTGAAATTTACCTTTTGGGGTTTGAATATGGGTTATAAATTATTGAAATAATGTTTATTGTAATTCAATTCGGGATTGACATATTGTTCAAAAACCCTAATTATCGATACCTATTGAAATCGGGAATATCGAAATTGCTTGAAACCAACTCGAAACACATCTAAATTGTCTAAAAGCTAGAAAACCAAACCCGAGACCCACTTTTCATGGGGGGGCCGAAAGCCTCTTAATGGGGTTTGTTGAGTTTTTCGTCGTTTTGTATGCTTAGATGTTGTTTGATCGATATGTGGTAATTTATTGATTGTTAGATATAATTCTATTTGTAGGTGGTTTGAACTTTGCTTGATCGCTCTAACGGAGGTTGGGAGCGAAATCTTATTTGGCTAAGGTGAGAATAGTTAGGATTTAAAGTAATTTTAGAAACCGAATAAGTACATTTGTAGAATTGAAAACTAAAACTAGGTTTCGAATCTAAGATTAGAGGAAGTGAGCTAGTGCCCTAGGATTAGGAGTTAATCCTTTGAGTGAGAACTTTAGAGTTTCTCGAGGCTAACTTTGAATATTAGAATTTCTATGTTAGATTCGTTTCGAAGCTTAGGATGGATCATTGGGAGTTAGAAGATCCATACTTTTAAATAGAACGGTTAAGGAACTTGAATGTACAACCTTGGATCTTATTTGGAAGTTTAGAATCCTTGGATGATAAAGATCATACTTTAGTATGTATCGGTTCTACGGTTTACTTATCGTTCTTCCGAAAGTTACTATCTATTTATTTAATGTCTTTTACTTTATGCCCCTTTACTTTATGCTTGTTTCGGCTACTTTAATATTCGTACTTTACGTTTATTTACTTTCGCGAGCATATCATAACATCCCGCACCATAACATATTGCACCATAACATCTTGCATCATTGAAAAGAAGGAGAGAATGTTGGACCCTTCGGGGAATGTCTGCATAGCCTTCAGAGAGAAAGAAAAGAAGGAGAGAATGTTGGACCCTTCGGGGAATGTCCGCATCGCCTTCCGAGAAAAAGAAAGGAAATTGAGAAAGAAAAGAAGGAGAGAATGTTGGACCCTACGGGGAATGTCAGCATCGTCTTCAGAGAAAAAGAAAATAAAGAGAGAAAGAAAAGGAGGGAAGAATGTTGGACCCTTCAGGGAATGTCCACATCACCTTCTTCATTCATTTCATGCATAAAGGGCGAATGCATATCCTACGGGATGTTCTCATTACCTTCATGCATGTGATCGATGGAATAGAGAATCGAGAAGTTATTTTTATGCAAAGTTTATTTACTTTTCTTATTTATGTTGTAATAAGTTAATGGATGAGGATTTGACTACGAGTGTTAGTAATATCATCCTTTGGGGAGTTTAGAATGAAATTACCTAAAGTTTAGAGAACTTTAGGATTGATTGTGAAAGATTGATTGGACACGAATCGGAATACGGGTTTGATGTCTAACTTTACTTTTTATTCTTATTATTCTCATTGGGCTTAAGTTGTTAGCTCATGATATTACAAAATTTCAGGTAATGCCCTAGCTAGAGGTCGAGGGAGAGGAGATGGTGCTGCATGATCAAAGGATAATGACCTCGAGATGGACTAGGTTTATTTAAAGTCCATGGACTATGTTTTGTGAATTTTATACATACTTTGGAGTTTTATATTTGTATATAGCTCTTAAGGACTTTTCGTTGTACTTTTATGATAAAAATCTCTTTGAACTCCTGATTAGGAACTTGAAGTTCCTTGTGTTTTTAGATTTCATAATTTAAGATGTAAATAGGTTTTGGCTAGCCAATTTTCAAACATAACCACACCAATTTTCTTAAAATATAAAGACTTCCGCTGTGTATTTCTAATTTTAATTATTTAAAAGTGACGGGTCGTCACAGTTGGTATCAGAGCCTTAGGGTTCTGTAGACTACATGCGATGCATGTTTGTTTTCATGTTTTGTTTTAAGTCCATTCTCAAGTCATCATCTGAGATCAGCAGCACCAGGTATGCCTATAACTTCTATTCTCATTCTTTATTTCTTTGATATTGGAAGAGTTATGAGAATATTGTTAGAAGTTAATCATGTTTGTGATATTTCACATCCTTGTAAAACCACTATGTGGTTATGTTTATTTGACCCATTTTGAGATTTGGGTAAGAGTGTCGAGAAAGTGAATGACCCCGTGCAATTTTGGAGGTTATACAACTCGTTAAGAGTATTGACATAATGTCAAAGTAATGGAGATGAGATACTCAGAGAGATCAATCGTTTGATTCTTGAAGCTGATTAAAGTGTTATTGTCACACAATTGCTAAGTAGTGGTCTTAGTAGATGTGTGTGGACATTTATGTGTAAAAAGGGGACATGTTTGTCTGGAGCCCAGTATTAAGAGATGAAACACCTGTTTGAGGTGAGAAATTGTTGAAAAGAAATCGGTCTGGCTCGAGTCCAGTAACCTAGATTCAACTCAAGGGACAAGTTCTTGGTTTGAGTTGAGAAAGTTGAATTATGGTAAGTGGTAAATCCTTGTGGTATCATTGTGCTAAAAGGAAAGTGTGTTATCACTCAAAAGAGGAAGCAAAGACTTTACGTGATAAGTCTCAACGAGGACCATTAACGACAATATTAATTGGTAAATGGTCTAGTTTGGTCGCTATTACACTATGGTGTATCAATCTGAATTGGAAACACTCGAGGTCGAGTAATGAAGATCCATATTTAGTAAATTGTCAAGATTGACTAACACTAAGGTGGAGTGTTGGTATTTGATTGGAATATAGAAGGAAGTTGATGGACCGTGATATCGGTAACTTCTATAAGACAATGAGATGGTTTGGTGAATTTCAATTCACATGGTGTTTGACCATCTAATTGGACGGTGAACTTTGAGAAACTTGTAGGTCGTAGTTTGGACCTACTGAGTCTTTTCAAGATAGACTCTAAAGTGAATCCTATATTGGAAGGATAGAATGTTATTGGACTAAGGTGTTTAACAGACACCAGGTTTTGCTTTTTAAGAAAGGAAATGATCTTTGAAGTCGAGTTCATTCAAGATTTGAATAAGGAAGCTTAGGAGTTATCCTTATCTTGGATTTCGCATATTATGAAAGGAAAAAAAAACTAGCTACTACAGACCAATTTCCTCTCAGGAGCAAAAGACTGAAGATGACGATGCCAGTCAAGGGATCACGAGAAGCTGCAACAACATCAACAGCAACAGCAGCAGCAAAGAACAACAACAACAAGTTCGAGGTGGAGCTCAACATGGACAGCCAAAAGTATAAGGATAGGATCATCTTTACTAAAATAGTTGTGCCAGTTTCCATCAGGGAGATGCACACTTCCATCAAGATGCTATGTTGTGATCAAACTTGGAATCACGCCACTTTTATAGGGCGTATAAGATACAACCATCACAACATAGTAGCAAAGTCAGGATTATCAGGAGAAGCTACCAGTATGGTAGTGATTTATACTTTATTATTTTCAGGTCGTTTGGCTTTTATTCTGTTTAATGCTGGAGCTAGCCATTCTTTTATTTTTATCTTGTTATGATGAGTTGGCAGCTCTTGAGCCGAGAATGTTGATTTTCGAGATATGTGCTTTTACCCCAGTGGGGAAGTTTATTATTGTGATAGTGCGTATGGCACTATGACATATGTATTATGAGTAGATGATCACATTTTACTTTGATGGTTATGCATATGTCTGACTTTGATGTGATATTGGGTATGGATTGGCTATCATCTAATCATACCACCATTAACGATTATACTGAGAGAGTGATTGATTTTATGAGTCCATGTGGACTAGCTTATGCTTTCGTGGGTCTAGTAGACAAGTAGCACCCACTTTGATATATATGTTAGAAGCTAGAATGCTTCTAAGTGATGGAGCCTTGGGCTATATAGCTAGTGTTGTTGACACTTCTGTACCAGAGACTAGCTTGAGTTCTGTGCTAGTAGTGAGGGATTTCATTGATGTTTTCCTGATGAGTTACCCAGTTTGCCACCTGGTGAGAGAGTTAGATTTTCATATAGATGTTGCTCCAGGGACAGCTCCATTGTCCAAAGCACCCTATTGTATGGCACCGGCTGAGTTGAAAGAACTCCAGAGCCAGTTACGGGGACTTTTAGACTTGGGGTTTATACGCCTGAGTGTTTCACTGTGGGGAGTTCCGGTGTTGTTTGTGAAAAAGAAAGATGGCTCTATGCAATTGTGTATCGATTATAGAGAGTTGAACCGTGTTACGGTGAAAAACAAGTATCCTTTACGTAGGATAGATGACTTGTTTGATCGGTTGAGGGGAGCCACTATCTTTTCGAAGATAGATTTGAGATCTGGCTATCATCAGTTGAGGATTCGGGATGAGGATATTCCCAAGACTGCATTCAAGACGCGTTATGGACATTATGAGTTTGTAGTTATGTCCTTTGGCTTGACCAACGCGCCTGCAGCTTTTATGGACCTTATGCACACGGTGTTCAGGTTCATTGATTCATTTGTGATTGTATTCATTGATGATATCTTGGTTTATTTCAAGACAGAAGAGTTGCATGCTATGCACTTATGGGAAGTTTTGATGGTACTACGAGATCAGAAATTGTATGCCAAGTTCTCAAAGCGTGAGTTTTGGCTGAGGGAAGTGGCATTTTTTGGCCATGTAGTATCAAGTAGAGGAGTATCAGTTGATCCCTTCTAAGATTGAGGCAATTGGCAACTGGCCTAGACCGACGAGTGTGGCTGATTTTCGCAGTTTTCTAAGACTTACATGCTATTATAGACGGTTTATGCAAGATTTCTCCAAAATTGCTTCAGCCTTGACACGTTTGACTAGGAAGGGAGTTGATTTTGTATGGTCTGAGGATTGTGAAATGAGCTTTAAGGAGCTCAAGAGGAGGCTTGTGACAACACCTGTTCTAGTGTCGCCTGATAGAATCGGTGGTCTGACTGTGTACACAGATGCTTCCACATAGGTTTGGGATGTGTGTTAATGCAACATGGGAATGTTATAGCTTATGTTTCTCGTCAGTTGAAAGAGCATGAGGAGAAGTATCTGACTCATGATTTAGAGTTGGCAGCTGTTGTCATGCATTGAAGATTTGGAGACATTATTTGTACGATGAGAAGATCCTGATATTTACTGACCATAAGAGTCTCAAATATTTCTTCACTCAGAAGGAATTGAATATGAGATAGCAGAGATGGTTAGAGCTCGTTAAGGATTATGACTATAACATTCAGTATCATCCTAGAAAAGCCAATGTAGTGGTTGACGCGCTCAGTAGGAAGTCTTCTCATTCATCAGCTTTGTCAGCCATACCTTTAAGATTAAGGTGGGATATGGAACGAGCTGAAATAGCATTTCTGACTGGCGAGGTCACTGTGAGTCTGGCTAGTTTAACAGTGGGACCTACTTTGAGGCAGAGGATGATTGATGCACAAAGAGGAGAGACTCTTTTGCAGGCCGATTTTAGAGAGGCTGAGTTAGATTTTCCTAGCCATTTTTACCTTCTCAACAGATAGTGCTCTGATGTATCGTAAGAGGCTATGTTTGCCTTTAGGATCAACTTTTAGACGAGAATTGTGGGAGGAGGCTCACAGTTCTATCTTCTCTATTCATCCAGGTAGTACGAAGATGTACAGGGACCGAGAGAGCGCTATTGGTGGCCTGGAATGAAGCTTGAGATTGCGGACTTTGTTAGTAGATGCTTGACTTGTTAACAAGTCAAGGCTTTGAGGAAGAGTCCATCTGGGTTTTCTTAACCCTCTGAAGTGTGCCAGAATGGAAATGGGAGGAGATTTCCATGGACTTTATCAGCGATTTGCCGAAGACGGCAAAGAATTTTGATATCATTTGGGTGATTGTAGACCATTTGATGAAAAACCGCACACTTTACTGTTGGAAGGATCATCTATCCAGTTAAGACTAGGGTACAGTTGTACCTAAGAAAGATTGATAGATTGTGGTGTGCCGGTGGAGATTTTATCATATTGAGACACTCGCTTTGTCTCGAAGTTTTAGCACTGTTTAGAGACTTTGTGGTAGAAAGTGTTGTTCTTCCGCTCATTTAGATGAGATTGGAGAAAAGAGACTTTTGATACTCAAGTTGAAACAAATGACTAGCGACATTTGTTTAGAGAAAGATTAAGGTTTACCCAAAGTTGACAAGAGGATTCGGAGTAGTCCCTTCAAGTTGTAGAAGTGGATCTCGTATACTTCAAGTGGCACCAATGAAGGGTGTTGTGAAAGTTGGAATTAAGGGTCAGTTGAGCCCTAGGTTTATTGGCCTATCGAGATACTCAATCGAGTAGAAGTGGTAGCTTATTGTTTAGCTTGCCCACTTTCGTTATTGGTCGTTTATAATGTTTTCCATGTATTGATGCTTTGGGAATACATGGTGAATCCATTCCACGTGATTGATTATGAACTGGTAGTTTTGAATGCTAATAAGTCTTATGAGAAGACACCCGTTAAGATAAGAGCATTCGAACAAAAGTTGATGAGAAATAAAAAGGAATTCACTTGATTAAGGTTCATTGGGAAAAACCAAGTGTTAAAGGAAGCAACGTGGAAACGAGAAGATGAGTTACAGTCTAAGCACCCTCGCTTTTTTCACTTAGTGAATGCACTTTTCGAGGACGAAAAGTCTTTTAAGGAGGGTAGACTGTAATGTCCCGTTATTTTGAAGTGAAATTTTTTACTTTTTATTTTTTATTTTATAATTTTATTTTATTTAATTTTATTTATTTATTTATTTATTTCAATTTAAGTGTTTAGTTTAATTATTATTTTGTAATTTAGAAATTTAGTAGTTAATTTCGCCCGAAATTCTTTTTAATCGTTTTAATACTTTAAATTCGTTTCGGTGACCTTAATAATTATTAATAGGCCAATTAATAATTATTAATCACCTTTAGATTTATTTAAGAGCTTCGGGTTTCGATTTAGAAGTCAAAAGTCATAAAAGGACGCAACCGTCATTTCCAAAATTCTTAAAAATATCAAAACACTATTCCCTAATCTTCTTTAAATCTCCATTGACCAAAATTGACTCATTTTGCTCATCCAATCTCTCCCAAAACCGTGGGTACCAAGACGGGAAGGAAAATTTTCGGGTTTTGCTCGTTTCTCAGCGGATCGGCTCAATTTCGGTTGCATCGGAAAGCCCTCGAGTCTAGGATTCATTTCCACCTAACCATCGTGCTTTTCTCTCGAGATCCACGGAGTTCTCGGTAAGTTTATCTTGAAACCCTAAGCTCCAAATAGTGTTTTAATGGAGTTTTCATTTTGATTCTTCGATTTCTTGTCGGGAAACTCGGTGTTTGTAATTACGGGAGTTGTTTTTAGTGATTTTGGAAAGTTTCCCTTAACCCTAAAACCGAGTTTCAGTCGAAGCCCTTCCCGTTTGAAATTTACCTTTTGGGGTTTGAATATGGGTTATAAATTATTGAAATAATATTTATTGTAATTCAATTCGGGATTGACATATTGTTCAAAAACCCTAATTATCGATACCCATTGAAATCGGGAATATCGAAATTGCTTGAAACCAACTCGAAACACATCTAAATTGTCTAAAAGCTGGAAAACCAAACCCGAGACCCACTTTTCATGGGGGGTCGAGAGCCTCTTAATGGGGTTTGTTGAGTTTTTCGTCGTTTGGTATGATTAGATGTTGTTTGATTGATATGTGGTAATTTATTGATTGTTAGATATAATTCTATTTGTAGGTGGTTTGAACTTTGCTTGATCGCTCTAACGGAGGTTGAGAGCGAATTCTTATTTGGCTAAGGTGAGAATAGTTAGGATTTAAAGTAATTTTAGGAACCGAATAAGTACATTTGTAGAATTGAAAACTAAGACTAGGTTTCGAATCTAAGATTAGAGGAAGTGAGCTAGTGCCCTAGGATTAGGAGTTAATCCTTTGAGTGAGAACTTTAGAGTTTCTCGAGGCGAACTTTGAATATTAGAAGTTCTATGTTAGATTCGTTTCGAAGCTTAGGATGGATCATTGGGAGTTAGAAGATCCAGACTTTTAAATAGAACGGTTAAGGAACTTGAATGTACAACCTTGGATCTTATTTGGAAGTTTAGAATCCTTGGAAGATAAAGATCATACTTTAGTATGTATCGGTTCTACGGTTTACTTATCGTTCTTCCGAAAGTTACTATCTAATTATTTTATGTCTTTTACTGTATGCCCCTTTACTTTATGCTTGTTTCGGCTACTTTAATATTCGTACTTTACGTTTATTTACTTTTGCGAGCATATCATAACATCTCGCACCATAACATCTCGCATCATTGAAAAGAAGGAGAGAATGTTGGACCCTTCGGGGAATGTCCGCATCGCCTTCCGAGAAAAAGAAAGGAAAGTGAGAAAGAAAAGAAGGAGAGAATGTTGGACCCTACGGGGAATGTCCGCATCGCCTTAAGAGAAAAAGAAAATAAAGAGAGAAAGAAAAGGAGGGAAGAATGTTGGACCCTTCAGAGAATGTCCACATCACCTTCTTCATTCATTTCATGCATAAAGGGCGAATGCGTATCCTACGAGATGTTCTCATTACCTTCATGCATGTGATCGATGGAATAGAGAATTGAGATGTTATTTTTATGCAAAGTTTATTTACTTTTCTTATTTATGTTGTAATAAGTAAATGGATGAGGATTTGACTACGAGTGTTAGTAATATCATCCTTTGGAGAGTTTAGAATGAAATTACCTAAAGTTTAGAGAACTTTAGGATTGATTGTGAAAGATTGATTGGACACGAATCGGAATACGGGTTTGAGGTCTAACTTTACTTTTTATTCTTATTATTCTCACTTGGCTTAAGTTGTTAGCTCATGATATTACAAAATTTCAGGTAATGCCTTGGCTAGAGGTCGAGGGAGAGGAGATGGTGCTGCATGATCAAAGGATAATGACCTCGAGATGGACTAGGTTTATTTAAAGTCCATGGACTATGTTTTGTGAATTTTATACATACTTTGGAGTTGTATATTTATATATAGCTCTTAAGAGCTTTTCGTTTTACTTTTATGATAAAAATATCTTTTAACTCCTGATTAGGAACTGAAGTTCCTTGTGTTTTTAGATTTCATAATTTAAGATGTAAACAGGTTTTGGCTAGCAAATTTTCAAACATAACCACGCCAATTTTCTTTAAATATAAAGACTTCCGATGTGTATTTCTAATTTTAATTATTTAAAAGTGACGGGTCGTCACATTTGGGTTGGAAAGTGTAAAAGTGCATCATTCGATATTTCGACAGTTTCCTCGTTTTTTGGCATTTTTGAGAATTTAATGTTATAAGTTGGGGCTGCAGTATTTTATGTTTATAATTGAATTTTATTGAACATTATCATGTGTATAATGTTGTGATTGATGAGATTGATGGCCGGTTAAAATATGCTTACTAGTGTTAAGGCTACAAGCTCAACACTTAGTCATTTCAGTTAGGGAAGAATCCATAACCAAGTGCTAATGAACATTTCTCATAAGAATGTTCATTAGAGGTTTTGTTAAATTAGTGTTAAGGCTACGAGCTTAACAACTAATCATATATCAGTTATGGGTGAGCCCATAACCAAGTGCTAGTAATCGTTGCTCGTATGAATGATTTACTAGATGATTCAATTATAGTTGTAGCTATAACCAGGTACTAGAAAGTGATAGTAGTCTCGAGAGACCGCCTTTCTAGAGTTGTGTGTTAATTCTTAGTTGTTAGTCACTGTAGTGATATTTAATATTCTAGATGTGTTAAGTGTCTGTTATTGAGAAGTTATGGGTATTACATGTTGAATTATTCGAGCTCATGAGATTGAGTTAATAAAATAAGTTACGTCTTGAATATGGAACCCGGTAGTATTGCCTATTCATGTATGGAATTATTATGTATTGTCTTGAATATGGAACCCGGTAGTGCTGCCTATTCATGAAGGGATGATTTTCTAAACTAGCGGAATTTGATTTAGTAAACTAATTAACATTTAATTATGGATCTATTAATATCATGCAATTTGTGAAAAAACATGTAGATTCATGCTTTAAATTTCGAAAATTAAAATCAAAACTTACATTGAGTAATAAATGGAGAATCGGTTAGAGGTTTCTTTACAGCATCAAATCCTCAGCAACACCGGATCTTCTACGCTATATCCCGATCGATCAAACGAAACCCGATTGTGGGATCGGACTTTAGAAGAAATTGGGAAGAAGAAAAAAATATTTTTCTTCCCAATGGACTAGGGAAAATCGGCTAAGGGGGGAGGAGAAGAGGAAGAGAGAATTTCGAATTTCTAAGGAATTGAATTGTGTGATTTATGAATGACCCAACCCTCCTATTTATAGGAAAATAGGAATCCTAATCACATTAGGATTAATCTATAGAGATAAATACAAAAAGAAAAAAGATTATCTCTTTCCTTTATCTAGCAATTTCGAAAATGCCATAAATAAATAAGAGGTTATTTTCTTTTCTTTATTTTATTTATCTTGGGTAAATAAATCTATGTAATTATTTTAGGATATAATTCAAGCAATTATCTCTCCAAAATAATCATGTATAGCCGATTTTAGCATTAATAATTAATAAATAAAACTAATTTATTTAATTAATTATTTTGGGCTAATTTCAATTGGGTTCATTAATCCAATTGGGCTTGAAATTCTCTCTTAAATTAATAAGTCCAACTTAATTAATTTATTTATTAATTACCATTTAAATAAAATATTTTATTTAAACAATTAATAATATTAATATTTTCTCCCGACTAAATATTATCCAATTTATATTCAATTATTAATTTCCATTTAAATAATTTTCATTATTTAAATAATTAATAATAATTTTATTGACAATATTTTATTATTAATTTAATTAATTTTAATTATTAATTTCTGTTTAAATATAATTATTTAAACAATTAATAATTGTTAATTAATTTCAAATTATTAATTACCATTTAAATATACTCAATATTTAAATAATTAATAATGTATAATTAATCATATTTCATTATTAATTTCCTGTTTAAATAAAATCATTATTTAAACAATTAATAATGTTTATATTAATTACCATTTAAATATACTCAATATTTAAACAATTAATATTGCCTATTTTAAGTAATTCACTTTACTTAAAATTTCCATTTCTTCTACTTGATTTCGCGACTACGATATTTGGGCTAGCATAGGGACCCGATGGACCTATAGATCATGGGCTTAATAATTAGTCAATTAAGTGATTAACACATAATCAGTTAATTACTTATTATCTAACTATGAATAATTCCACTATAGATTCATAGCTGAACTCCCCTCACTATAAATGAGTTATGTCCATTTAGTTTATCTTTATTTATATCTGTGATATATCCTTCACATGGAACCCTCATAATTACAGACGGATAAATTTACCGTTTTGCCCCTGTAATTACCGCTTTATCCTTGTGTTCCCGCTGATTCTCCAATGAACTTTATCTTTAGTCGAACTAGAGATAAGGTACTTATGTGATCAATAGAAGTCGTGGCGCCACTTGTTCATGTCTCGAATCAGTACATCAAGGGAGTTTCCTAAAGTTCCTAAAATGTTTAAGTATCGCACTGATACCGTTAATTTATAGGAAAGTTATGAATTCCATCTCGTGAAAATGAGTTCCCAGCTACTTATCTAGTCATGTTCCCAAAACAGGAGTGTATTGAGCGTTCTTACAGATCGTTCTCAACTATGTGAATCAAAGAACATAACTCCACAAATAGGAGTCCGCATTTCACTCAGGATTGAGATCTATCACGGTTGATAAACTTAGTTTGATATTCGATCATTTCTCATAAACGGTACTAATGAGAAATTTGATCGAACATCGTGGTCCTGTCTTGTACAATCAATATTGCATATGATACTTCCATTTCATGTCACCCACATGAACGATCAGGATTAGATCATTTGTCTATAAACAAAATGCGAAGCTATCAACAGTGTTACCAGGATAAGGTTCCCAAACGTTATCCTTTTACTGTAGACATATTTAAGTTACTCATCTCGATTTTAATCCTCTTGTATGACTCACATACTAAGTCGTGATTTCATAAGAGTAACTTAGGGTTTACTATTTGAATGTTTTGATATTTATATATTTCCATATATTCCTAATATCGTCAATTGAATCAATCTAGATAATATAAAGAACTTATGTTTATTTATTTAATTTATTCGAAATAAATTATTATAATTAAATAATTACATGTTCTAGGACACCATTCCTAACAATTCATATATGGAATTGTTATGTATTGCCTTGAATATGGAGCTAGTTAGAGTTGCCTATTCATGTATGATAATGAGATTATGCGAAGTGTGGACTTTTAATATGGTTATGAGAATGGAAGGATTGATGATCCAAGTAGTATTTGATGGTTAAAGGTCTTGAATATGGAATTAGTGAGAATTGCCTATTCATGTAAGCGAGTTGAGACTTGATGTTTAAGTGACGCTTTGAGCGTAAGAGTTATTGGAGAGCGTTGAGTGCTTGAGACTCGGTTTAAATTGTTAGAGACTATTTAAGACTTCATCTTTGATTAAGTCATTTTCTCACTGGTTTTAGCCTCACAGTGCTATCTGTTGTTTTTTTTTTCCAGTTAACAATGGACTGAGAGGTGGCAGTTGATGAAGTGGAAGAGATGAGGGTTCATGTTGCAGTGACGCCTATAATTTATTCGTTATTATTAATGAATAAAGATTTGAATTTATTTGGTTTTGGTGAGTTATTGAGATTTTATTTATTTTATTTTCATTTATGAAATTTGAGACTATTTTAGTCTTTAATATTTTATTATTTGAGAACGTGTTTTGGATCACTGTTCTGTTTGAAATTTAGTGTTCTTGATTTAGTAAATTTGCGTATTTCAATAAAGGATATTTATTGAGTCTTCCGCTACTTTAAATAAGTATATTTATTGCTCTGAAAGGTCGGGTCTTTACCGTTGGTATCAGAGCCTCTTGGTTTTGAAGACCATATGTTAAACATACACTTTTCTTTTGATACGAACCTCATCTTCACACTCATCGGCGCCAGGTATCTCAAGTATTAGTCTTTAAATTCATTCATTGTTCAAGTAGTATGATAATTATTTGTTTGACACTTAAACTGATCATGTCTCGATATTGATAGTAGGTTGTTGTTACAGGATGCCTCCTGTAGTTATACCTGGTAGAAGAAGATGTCGTGGTAGAGGCCAAGGTAGGGGAGGGCGCGGCCGAGGCCGTGGTGTCAATCTCGAGTACCAAAGCGACGCCGAGTCGTCGAATGAAGTTAATTCTTATGCTACTCCTAATGTGGAGAGAGATGATGGATATGTGAATCCAGCTGGATTAGAGGAACAGAGGAATGTTCCATTAGCTCCTCAGGTACCACCAGCTGTTTAGGGAGACTTTGTGCCCCAGACCGAGTTAGATGAGATGCGTAAAACATTAGTTAGAGCTGGGGGAGTGACTAAGGAGACTAGAATGCTGAAAGTGTATAATGTATACACTTCGTTGGAGTTTAATGGAAGTTTTATTGAGCTGAGAAGGTTTATAGATGTATTATCAGAGTTTAGAGAGCACGTAAGTTATAAATTTTCCTAAATAAATTGAAGGTTAATTGTGGAACCTTTTCTTTCTACGGTGTTATATTCTAGTGGTGTAAGATGAATTGAAATTTGATTTCAAGTGAGTATGAGCCAACGATTCTTATGAATCAAGGAATCGTGCATAGTTTAAATATAAGATTATGGAAGTAGACCCGATATTTTTTTAAGCGAATTATGAGGTAGATGTTTGTTTTAGTGGTTGTACCACTAGTTTTATTGAAACGGTGAGAGTATTATGAGCTACATTGTACAACAAGTTGGTAAGTAGCCATAAACTTATGAGTATGCTAAAGAAGGAAATAAAATTAAAGGAGTGAAATAAACCTACTCCTAGAGAGATTAATCGTAACTCTACCTATCTTGTGGTAGAAGAATCGAGTGACTCGAGTTGACCAAGAACGTGGGATCCATTGTCTAGATAGAATGAAAGTTAATGAGAGGTCTACTAAATAATTGACTACATCATTTAATGATTGAAGTTTATTACTAGAAATCTTTGGATCCATTTGCTTCATTGAGATGGGCAAGGTTAAAGGTGAAGTACTTTGACAAATTTTATTGCATAGAATCTTATTGCAAGTTGGAGAATGAGCTCTAAACTTTGAGACGGGATGATATGATACAAGTATATTATGAGGGAGTAGAGATACTCTAAGAGATTCATCTTCTGATTATGAATTTATGATAAAAGTTTTATTGTTGCGTGGTTGCTGGGAACACGTGAATAACGTTATGTGCTAGTGTGGTGTTAAATTGAAAGAATGTGGTCACTCAAGAGAGAAAGTTAGAACTTTTCGTGAAGGGTCTCGATGAGAACAACGAATGACTGTATTTAGATCATCGGCCTAATCTTGTAGGCTATTACACGATGAGAATACCAATGTGAGTTGGAATATTTGAGATCAAGTTATCGAAAATCCCCATTTGGAAAATGTATGGGTTAACTAAACACTAATGTTGTGTGTCTGTTTCTACTTGGTGAGTGGAGGGAATGTTGTTGGATCGTGGTATTGGTGATTTTTATAAGGTGATGCGATAGTTCGGTAAATTGTAAAACACATGGTGTTCTACCATCGAATTGGGACTATGAGTTTTGAGAAACCTAAAAGTCGTGGCTTGGACGTAATGATTCATTGGGATATACCTGAGGTAAATCCACTGTTTGAACTCAAAAGGACAGAACGTTAAGGGAATAAGGTGCTTGGGAGACACTTGTTTTGCTTTATAAGGAAATAAAGATTTATGGAGTTACGATTGGACCCACGAGTTGGAGGAAGTGAACTACGAGGAAGAGTACATATCTTTTAGTATGAGCTAATGTTTGGTCAATTTATGGGTCCATGATATGATAGAACTTGGTCCTTGGATCAACCAAGTGTTTGAAGGAGGATATTTAGAGGGAAACTTCAAGGATGTGTTTCTAACACTTTGTGTGAATGCTTCGGATTTTGAAGAAATGTTGGATACCCAATTTGTCTCTTTTTGGTAGTGTGGAATTGGAAGGTCGGGTGATGTATAATGAAACATCATGATATAAATCTAGAAGAGGAAAATGTTTTAGCAGAAAGTTATTTCACCCTTCAAATTAGTTCAATACTCGGTATAAATCATAGGAAGACCTGGAATGGGACTAGAATTCTTAAAGTAACATTACAATCGGTTGAGGAAAAAGAGACCCATCTTATAATTAGAAACTTATCGAAACGCACTAGACGATTGATGTTTAGAATGAGAATCTTCAGGATTCGTGAGATAGGTTGAGAAGGATACAATATTGTCACATACTTTACGTAGTATTCCGAAATGGTTAAGAGGATCGATGTATATTGTTAGAGGTTTATCGAGGATGGTGGAGGTTATTGTTGAGTTCGAGATAGTGGTCAATGCATTTACCAAGTTTATTTAACTTTTATCAGATGAGTGTAATAGTGGACTTTTGAGAGGGAATAAAAGTTCAGATGTAATGGAGGAAGCCTTAAGAGATGAATGAGGTAACTGCTACTTTATAGTTGGGCGGTAGCGTCCGAGCCATTTTGAAATGATCACAAGATTCATGTTATGCCTTGAGTATCAAGCTAAGACCTCAGTGTGGTTCTCATCTTTAGATAGATTGTCGAATAAAACTGATTAATTAGATTTGAGTTTACACTTCGAGTTGGTACTCTAGTGTTGGGGCGCTTGGAGTAATCACTTAATCCCGTGAGGTATGGAAAATGCTCAGAGTGAGCGTAGGAGGGGTGTGGAAACTTGACATTTAAAGTTGGATTGTGCTAGCAAGACCATGAAATTTTATAAGTGGTTCACATAATGATTTATGGGTATGGATAGAAGGGCGGGCTTATTGTTTCATCAATTTACCTTTTGAAAATTTTGGATGGGGAGAGAGAATTGTTGAGGCATGAGTTGATCCAGTTGATGAGCCAGTCAATTAAGGTGATTAGGGAGTGAATGAAGACTGAGCGGAGTAGACACAAAAGCTATGTAGAGTGACAAAATAATCTTGAATTCTTAGTTGGCGATCACGTGTTTTGAAAATAACACTTATGAAGGGTGTGATAAGATTCAGAAAGAAAGGGAAGTTGAGCCCTCGATTCATTGGTCTTTTTGAGATTTTAGAAAGGATTGGGTCACTTGCTTATAGGTTGGCTTTGCCACCTGCGTTGTCTGGAGTTCATAATGTGTTTCATGTGTTGATGCTTCGTAAGTACGTTTCCAATTCAACACATGTGAGAAATATAAATCGGTTGAGTTAGAAGCGAACGTGTCCTATGAAGAAAATCCAATTGAGATTTTGGTAAAGGAGCAAAGGGTATTGAGAAATAAGACCATAGAGTTGGTCAAATTTTTGTGTGAGAATGACACCTTAGAAGAAGCTAGTTGAGAACAAGAAGAAGTTACAAAACTAAGTACCCTCAACCTTATACCGTGCATTGAAACTTTTCGAGGACGAAAAGTCTTTTTAGGTGGGTAATTCTGTAATGCCCAGTCACGATAAATTTAAAAATCAATATTATTGTATTAAATAATATTAATCAGGCTTGATCGATTAATTAGAACAAAAATATCGTGTTCTTTCAAAAAGGGTATCATGGTACTTTTTCACGAAAAACCTCAAAATTTGAACCTTGTGATTTGATTAATATTTTGACATGAAATTGATTGTCTTGATGTCAAGAATCCAACGCAACTGAAAGTTTGTCGTTCTGAGACCCAGTGATCAAGTTATAGACGTTTTAAGGTGAGTGACAGTTTCGTAAATATTTTAACTTGGGATTTTAACCTAAGATGACATCCCATTTGTAATATTAAAATTTTTTACTCTCTTCTTTCCCTCTCATGGCCGCTGCCCCCTTGGTGTAGCTCGAAAGAATTCGTTTGTTTCATCGTCAATTGATCGTCGTCTCTCATTTCGATCTTGGATTTGGAGTGGTTGGGGATCGTCTTTGCAATCAAGAAGGTAAAATTTTTCTCTTCCTTTGAATTCCTCATTTCCGCTGTCCCTATACCCATGAAATTGATGTTTGGCTAGTCAATTCTTGATGCTAGGTGCACGATTTGATCTTGGGGAGTTGTTAGGCGAAGATTGGAGTTCGATTCCGTGAATTCCTAATCTTGGGTAAATGATTTGGTCCAATTTTTAGTCTTTATAAATTGTGGAATTTTGGATTTAATATTATATTATGAACTTTAAGAACCTAACCTTGAAACCCATTCCCCATTATTTTCAATTTCCCAAACTTTGGCTTAAATCCTAATCGGTTTTGATATACCTTGTCTAAAACCGAAAACCATTAAAACCTGTCGCTACCCCCTCGAACGACGCAGAGCGGCCGACCCTCTCTAAAAAATGCACATGTCCTTTTCTAACCTGACAAAAGGGTAAAAGAAAAGAACAAGAAAGAAAACAGGAGTCGCCACCAATCATTGGTTTTAAAAGGGTGTGATTGGTCACCTGAGAAAGACGAAAATAAAAATGGTCTGCGATTTTAAAAAAAAGGGTTCGAGAGTTTATTCATGTTTAGGGAAGGTATTAGCACCCTAAAACATTCGTTTTAAAAACGATTACTGTTTTGGTTTATCTCAAATATGTCATTAAATGCCCTTTACTAAAACAAAATGTTTTTTTATTATTATTTTGGAATGTCCCACATTTATTAGTCAATATCACTAATTATTTTAATGATATTGTTAATAATTGTGAGTGGCATTAAGCCATTAGAAAAACAAATTCTTTTTTTTAGATTATTTTGAAATGTCCCATGTTAATTTGATCATATCATTAATCATTATAATGATATCATTAAATTACTATGAGTGGCATTACGCCATTAGAAAACATTTTTTGAAAATCAATGAGAAAATTATCAAACCATAAAACTTTCCATTTTATGAAATTTGAGATCAAAGTATTCTTGTACTCCCAAATTTCAAATTATAGAATTCTTTGGAATGAAAATTTTGAAGAAAAGTCCTTTAATTTGATTTATATGTCATGCCATAAAACTTCTTGATTCATTAAATTTGGGATCAAAGTATCCTTGTACTCCCAAATTTTAAATTGTGGGAAGTTTTTTGGGATGAAAGACTTTGAAGAAATCATTTAAATTGGTTTTAAAATCATGCCATAAAACTTCTAAATTCATGAAATTCAGGATCAAAGTATCCTTGTACTCCCTAATTTCAATTCCTAAGAAGTTTTTTGGAATGAAAAGTTTTAGAAAGGTTATTTGAACTTAGTTTTAAAATCATACCATTAAATTTCTTAATTCATGAAATTTGGGATCAAAGTATTCTTGTACTCTCAAATTTCAATTCATAGGAAACTTTTTTAGGATGAAAAAAGTTTTGAAAAAAGTTATTTTCAAATTGATTTTAAAATCATACCATAAAATTTCTTAATTCATGAACTTTAGGATCAAAGTATTCTTGTACTCCCAAATTTCAAATCATTGGAAATTTTTTTGAATGGGGAAGTTTGAAAAAAAAACATTTTAATTGCTTTTTAAAATCAAACCATAAAATTTCTTATTTCATAAACTTTGGGATCAAAGTATTCTTGTACTCCCAAATTTTAATAATAGAAATTTTTTGGAAAGATGAATTTTGAAGAAAAAAAAATTACTTTTTAAAACAAATTGGTTTTTACATTATAAAAAAAAAAAACAAAGAACTTAACAAATAATATATGTCAATTAATTTAAGGTAATAGAATAAATCCTAACATAAACATGATACACAAGAATATAATAATCAAATGGAAACTATATAACAAACTAATTAAAATGTAACAATTATTACAAATCAAACTTTGAATTTGGAATTTTCTTAACTTTTTAACCAAAATGTGTTTTGACTTGATTGTTTTTTTTCTTAAAATCCTTCAATAGTCTAATGTTACCTATCACCTCCAAAAACATTCATGTTTTATAGACAAAAAAAATCAAATTTTCATGAAAGAAAAATGCTTCATTTTCGGTTTTACCAAAAAAATATATGCAGAATTTTGTACCAATTTTGAAAAATCATATCTTTTTTTATACTAAACAAAATGAAGTGATTCTTGTTTCTAAATTTTAATTTATGGGTCTAGTTTCAAATTAAAATAGTCATAAATAATTAAACTAAACAAATCAGTACATAAACATCATAAAATAGAACATGCTCAGAAAATCCTGTAGCCTATAAATTCATTTGAACAACAAACTTCAAAAAATCATAACTTTCAAACCACAAATCGGAATTAGTTGATTCTTTTTCCTATGTATTCATATTGGAGTCTATTTTCACGAAAAAATTATCACATAAATCAAATAAATATATATATATCTCAGAATGTATTTGAACATAAAAGACTCCAACTAAAAAAAAACAGTTTTTGAAAGATGATATTTATTTTGTTTGAAGATGGAAATAACTCAAACCCAATCATGTAACTAGAGAAATAAATAAGCACACTCATGTAAAAATAAAAATTACTACAAACAATCCCTATTACCTCTTGGAGCCCCCTTTGTGTGTGAAAATGAGAGGATAGAGTTTTGGGATTTGATTTTTATGAATTGTGGGTAAAATTGGATGATATGAGAATGGTGGAAGAGATAGAAGTTTTTGAAAAGTTAAGGTTCTTTTGTGAATGGTGGTTAAGTCATGGATTGGTAAATGATGGAGAATTGAAGGTGGGAGATTGGGTGAGTAGTTTTTTTTAAAATAAATTTTGGGGGGGGGGGGGCATGAGAGATGAGTGAATGGTGGTTGGAAAAAAAGATGGAGAAATTGGAGGTCGGAATTAGGTGAATGGTTTTTTTTTTTTTATAAATAAAATTGGGGCCTCCTCCCCCTCTTGAAAATGGGAGAATAAGATGAATTTATAGGATGGGGATTAGGGTTTTGGGTTCTAATTTTATTTTTTGAATTTTATTTTTATTTTTTGAATTTTACCCTTTTTAGTTAGAAATTTGAAAAAATCTTCCAACCCCATTCCTCCTCTTTTGACCTACCTCTTTAGTCAACAATTTGAAATACATTTCCCCCTCTTTTTGCCCAAAATAATATTTGAAATATTACTCATTTTTCATTTTTATTTTAATACCTCTTTTGCCTAATGAATTCAAATTTTCCCACTATTTCTTTTCTTTTCCTTTTCTTTTATTTTAATCACTCACACATATCCACCATTTTCCTCTTTTGATAAAAAGTATTTTTTTGGATTTCCACTCTTTTTCTCTATTTCTTTTTTCATTCCTCTTTTATCTAAGCAATTAAAAAATCATTTTTTTTAGGAAGATAGAAAGGAATCTAGAATATTCCTTCTCTTTAAATATGATGTGCTCATTTCAAATAACTATGATAAAAAGAAAATGGACAATTTTATTTTATCTTTCAATTAAAAAAAAAAACTTTAATTTTTAAATAATGCCAGACAAAATTAGGGGTCTACAGTTTGCCCCTCTTTGTTCATCTTTACAGGATTGAAAGGTGGACAAAGACGTAGACTTGATTTAGTCGGTATTATTTAAAAATCAAACAAAATTGGGTGATCTTAATTCTATTCAAATTCAAAGAGGTTTGAACCTAAATCAAATCTGTTTCAAAAGCATGGACCATTTCTTGTCCGAAAGAAAAGCAATAACATAGACTAGGTCTTGTCTGAAAGTTACGAGTAGCCCGAAATATACAATAAAAACATGGACCGGTTCTTGTCCGAAAGAAAGCAATAAAAAGCATGGATTGGTTCTTGTTCTAAAGAAAGCAATAAAATGGACCAGGTCTTGTCGGAAAGATACAATATAAAAGCATGGACCGGTTCTTGGCCGAAAGAAAGTTATATAAAGCATGGACCGGTTCTTGTCCGATATAAAAGTTATAAAAAACATGGACCGATTCTTGTCTGAAAGAAAGCAATAAAAAGCATGGACCGGTTCTTATCCTAAAGAAAGCAATAAAATGGACCAGGTCTTGTCCGAAAGATACAATATAAAAGCATGGACCAGTTCTTGTCCGAAAGAAAGCTATAAAAAGCATGGACCGGTTCTTGTCCGAAATAAAATTTATAAAAATCGTGGACCGATTCTTGTCCGAAAGAAAAGTTATAAAAAACATAGACCGATTCTTGTTTGAAAGAAAGCAATAAAAAGCATGGACCGGTTCTTGTCCCAAAGAATGTAATAAAATGGACCAGGTCTTGTCCGAAAGATACAATATAAAAGCATGGACCGGTTCTTGTCCGAAAGAAAGCTATAAAAAGCTTGGACCGGTTCTTGTCCGAAATAAAAGTTATAAAAATCATGGACCAATTCTTGTCCGAAAGAAAAGTTATAAAAAACATAGACCGATTCTTGTCTGAAAGAAAGCAATAAAAAGCATGGACCGGTTCTTGTCTTAAAGAAAGCAATAAAATGGACCAGGTCTTGTCCAAAAGATACAGTATAAAAGCATGGACCGGTTCTTGTCCTAAAGAAAGCTATAAAAAGCATGGACCGGTTCTTGTCCTAAATAAAAGTTATAAAAAGCATGGACCGATTCTTGTCCGAAAGAAAGCAATAAAATGGACCAGGTCTCGTCCGAAAGTTACAATAAAAGCATGAACCGGTTCTTGTTCAAAATGAAGCAATAAATAGGACCAGTTCTTGTCCGAAAGGTACAATATAAAAGCATGGACTGGTTTTTGTCCAAAAATTCGCAATGAGGGGCCAATTCTCATCCTAAAAAATATGGTATGGTAAAATATGGACCAGTTGTTATCCAAAAAAAAGTATGATATATAATTAAATGTAGACCGTTATTGTCCAAAAAGTACAATGCAATAAAATGTGAATTGATTCTCGTCCTAAAATTGTGGTGGTAAAATTTGGACCAGTTCTTGTCCAAAAAGTATAATGTAATTAAATGTGGATTACTTCTTTTCCAGAAAGTATGATGCAATAAAATGTGGACCGGTTCTTATCCGAAAGAAATATAATGATGATAAAGTATGGACCAGGTCTTGTCTAAAAGAAAGCAATGTAAAAATAAGTATTGTCTCGTTGAATGAACAAGACACACTCGAAGAAGTAAACAAGCATGCTCGATTGAAAAAGTTGGAATTCTTTACAAAATTCAGAGATAAAGTGTCAAACAATACCACTTCTTATAACTTTTAAAAAATTGAGTAATCAAAAGACATACATGCAATTGTCCTCATTCATATTAAAAGTCATGCTTTTTAAAGTTTTCTTTAAAAAATATTTCCAAGCCAATCCAACATTCATTTCTAATCGTAAAGACTTGGGTTAAAATCATAAGTGTATTCGATTATCCTCAATCCAAGATCTCTTGATATCTCATCCAATGTTGCGAAATTCAGAGATCTCTAGTTTAAATGAAAAGATGGTTTGTCTTATTTATCCAAATCATCAAATTTTCCCTGAAACCTAACAAGTACTCAAAATAAAAACCTTTAAACTATCTCAATACTTGAGAATTTTGTGACTCGTTTCACACAATTTGCTATAGTATCAATCTAACTATTAACTTCTCTTGTATTTGGAAATTTCGTGACGTCACGAAATTTGCCCCAGTATTAAAAGTCAAAAATTGTCAAATGTCTTTTGAAAATACCCCGGTATTAAACTAGTTGTTAACTTCCTTGGCATTTAGAAATTTCGTGACTTTTTCACGAAATTTACCCCAGTATTAAAAGTCAAAATTGTCAAATTTCTCTTGAAAATACCCTCTAGTATTGATAAACTTAAAAATACTCAAAAGGCTTTTGGGTTACCTCAGGTTCACCGAACTTCATTAGTGTTTTAAAATTAAGAGCTCTTGGATTGTTTTAGATGAGAACAAAAGTTTCTCTTTTTTTGTTCTACAGATTGTAGCCGTCGGCTTGTCCCAATATTATAGCCTCGTAGATAATGATTATCAAATTCCACAAGTGTTGACTCACAATTGTGAAAATAACATTGCTTAACACATAATGACCTTAGCTTCCTTTAATCTGAAGGATAATGTAACTTGCATTTTACCCAACACCGATATCCTTATATCCTGAGAATAAGAAGGCTCTTTGAACGTCTCAAAGGAGGAACAAAACTACTCTAATTGCCCCAGTATATATGAACATGCAGTTTGAAATGACTTTTGATTGTTTTGAGATAATCACTGTCTTTTTCCCATAGTTGGTCATGACATATTTTTTCTCATCTCAGTGCTGGTAAGTCACATTTCCAAGTAATGAGTATGTTCTCAAACTGCTATAAGTGAGAATGGGAACAAAGCCTTTCTTTTTCCCAAATGTTTGACACCTTCGATCGTCACTTAGAGTAAAAGGAAATTGATCTTTATTCCTTTCAGCATCTCACATATTTATTAGTGCAAGAATAACCTCTCTTTTTTAAGGGTAATTTTCAACATGCTTTATTGGATTAATTTTTTAGAATCAATTATAAAGACTTTGAAGAAGGAAGATGACAATGATGTCTAAAATATTAAAATGTAAATGTCATTTTTTAAAACACGAGATAAACAAAGGAAAAATTGAGTTCATTCCTTCAAACAAACATTTCAAAGAGACTGTAGCTTTTTTTTAAAAGTTAATTCACGTCATTAGTAAAAATGTTTGTCAAATGAATTTTCTTGCCTATGCAAGATATATTTTAGCCACTTCTAAATTGATAAGATAGGATACAAAAAATCTCTTTGCTTATTGATTAAGAGAAAACAAGACTTTTTTTTTTAAAAGAAATTTAAAAAATAAAAATAATAATAATAATAATAATAATAATAATAATAATTAAGAAATTAGGCCTCAATACCGAAATCCTAAAGTTCAACAAAAACGTAAGATGTTCAGTGATGTTAATAGACTCGACTATAATGCAAGTTTCATAACATTTAAGGTTCTATACCGTTTGTATGATTAGTCACTGTTATTTTTTTCCTTAATTCAATCAAATCATTTGACTTCTAACAAACCATAGATTTTGTTTTTAAGTCATCAACTCTCACAACACTAGGATCATGAGTTATGACCCACTAATTCCATTTTATTTTGTCTTTAATTAATTAATTTTTTACTCTCATACTCACTAAAATAGTTTTAAACTTCTAAAAATGATAAGTTAGACTGTGTGTGATTACTGTAAAGAGCCATAACTAAATGAAACAAACTTTAAGCCAATCCACAAAACATTTTTTTGATTCTAAAACTATGGAGACTCTGAATGATTCTACCGTCAGTCATAGGGGATCGAGATTTCAAATCAAGATCGTGCTTCCCTTTTTTCCAAAATAATCTATTGCTTCATGTTATAACTATAAGTCATTATATTCATAAATTCCTTTTTTTTCTACATTGACATTAAAACTTGGACCTTAAAGTTTATTTTTTGAAAAGCCTCAAATTCATTATCGGAATTAATATTCTCAATTCTAGATTGATGAAATTGGTGAGAGAAAAAAAAAAGGATGTAACGATGAGGGAGTAAGTATACTCAAAATGAAAAAGTATTTTATTATAGAGAATCATAAGCATAAGCCCATTATTTTAAAATCTTATAGCCTTAGGGATAGCTAATGAGATGGACATGAACAAAATAAGATGAGAGATTACTCTTGCACTAAACCAAAGAACATGGAGAGCTTTTCCATAATTTCAAATTTAGGTAACAAGTACCAAAAAAAAAAACTTAAACTGCTTCAACATTCATAAGCTGGTTGACACAGCTAGTGATTTTGTATCACCGATTGCATTCACAGTTGGGATGAGGGTTCTGTCAACACTAGGTAAATCCTCGAATCTTCACAATGCTTCCTCCATTAAAGCTTTCGCATTTCTCTTAAGCCCAAAGTAATTTTCTGTTAAGTTTTCAATGGCCCCAACATGATAATCGCATCAGAATTCTAGATCATATCGAATCTCTTAGGGTATGAGCTATTCGCCCATGATTCACCCCAGCCTCTATTCTTTCTTCTATGATAATGATATCTGAGAATTTAGTGGAGACATTACCGTCCATTTTGTCATAGAATGGCGATCTTAGAGTGTCTAAAAACATGGTGATCATCTCTTTGTTAGTTAATGGTGGTTGCATTTCAACAGCCATCTCTCTCCACCTCTTGCATATTCTTTAAAAGTTTCAATCACTTTCTTCTCTATTCTATGGAGGTCCAATCTATCAGGAGCTATATCCAAATTGTGTTTGTATTGCTTTAGAAAAGAATCAGCAAGATACTTCCATTTTCTCACATGTGAGCTATCCAACTGATTACACCATCTCGTTGAAGGTCCAGATAGACTATCTTGAAAACAATGGATTAACAACTTTTCATTGTTTATATGAGCTGCCATTTTTCTACAATACATGGTCAAGTGACCTTTTGGGCAAGATACCCCACTGTAGTTTTCAAAATCTGGAACCTTGAATTTTGGTGGTACCACCGCGTCAGAAATTAAACACAATTGGTTAGGTTCTATGCTTCCAAATGCATCGACTCCTTCGAAGACTCTTGATCTCTTCTCCAAGTACTCCAGCTTTCCTTTCGACAAGGTATCATCTTTTTTGCTCTTTACCCTTCGTTCTAAATTAGGAATATAAATGGGATTTGGTGCTTCCGGTTTTCCAATTTTGAGTCATTTGATCATCTATTGGTATGAGTAAACTCGTGAGGGTAGGGTAAGATATCACCTTATGGGGTTTCATGACTGTCTTTCCCTTCTGCATGGCATTATCATTTCCATTATTTTTTAAAAAAAAGTCCCTTCATCATTCTATTTCTTGCCTTGTTTTTTACCATGAGAATTCGCTTGCCCACTCATGATTTCACTCTGAGATTAGATTAGGATTGTGGTGATGTTGGGTTAGATGATCAGTTTTGTAATCAAAACCTTTATTTAAAAGAAGAAAGTGTTGTTCATGACTAAAAAGAGATAAACACAAAATAAAGATGATATTTTTGCTTTATTTATTGTTTTATTTTTTATGCTTCACATTAAGAATTAAAAGGAATGAATTAATGCATAACTCAAATAATTGAGTGCGTGAAGGCAAAGGCGTACATGAGAAATATAGACAATCATAAGCATGTATAAAATAAAATGGTGAGAAATAATATCAAATCAGGCAAACAATTGCAAAACTGAATATGCACGAAGGTTATGTGAGTATGCATGTGTGAATTTGAAAGTGAAGATGAACATATAACGATACATTAAAAATATATGACAATCACAACTGCCAAGTATAAGACAGACAAGGATTACATTACAATTAACGATAATAACATTATAGTGTATAACACATGTCAACTATAAAAGTAACACATAACTTATGAAATCGATGACAGTGTGGTTGGAGTATCAATCTAAGGATCTATCTAAAGGCCACCAAGCTGTCTTTGTTGTAATAGGGGTACTTTAACAGTATTCCGAAAGAGTTGACCCATTTACAACAAAGCACCCCTTCCAGTATCCTGGTTGGGTTAACTTGGGTGAGATTTTCATGTACCTACACGGGAGTAAAACTCCACGAAGGTTACAGATACTCATCTCCCTAAAAGGGTAAGCCCAGGTAGGAGGCTGTGAATGTGTGTGAATGAAGGTCATAACAAGAAAGATAAACAATCAAAAAGAAAAATAAGGCATTAATGGCATAAAAGGAAAGAGATAACCATCAAACAATAAGACTCTCAAAAGTTGTCCCCAGCAGAGTCGCCATCTGTCGCTACCCCCTCGAACGACGCAGAGCGGCCGACCCTCTCTAAAAAATGCACATGTCCTTTTCTAACCTGACAAAAGGGTAAAAGAAAAGAACAAGAAAGAAAACAGGAGTCGCCACCGATCATTGGTTTTAAAAGGGTGTGATTGGTCACCCGAGAAAGACGAAAATAAAAATGGTCTGCGATTTTAAAAAAAAGGGTTCGAGAGTTTATTCATGTTTAGGGAAGGTATTAGCACCCTAAAACATTCGTTTTAAAAACGATTACTGTTTTGGTTTATCTCAAATATGTCATTAAATGCCCTTTACTAAAACAAAATGTTTTTTTATTATTATTTTGGAATGTCCCACATTTATTAGTCAATATCACTAATTATTTTAATGATATTGTTAATAATTGTGTGAGTGGCATTAAGCCATTAGAAAAACAAATTCTTTTTTTTAGATTATTTTGAAATGTCCCATATTAATTTGATCATATCATTAATCATTATAATGATATCATTAAATTACTATGAGTGGCATTACGCCATTAGAAAACATTTTTTGAAAATCAATGAGAAAATTATCAAACCATAAAACTTTCCATTTTATGAAATTTGAGATCAAAGTATTCTTGTACTCCCAAATTTCAAATTATAGAGTTCTTTGGAATGAAAGTTTTGAAGAAAAGTCCTTTAATTTGATTTATATGTCATGTCATAAAACTTCTTGATTCATTAAATTTGGGATCAAAGTATCCTTGTACTCCCAAATTTTAAATTGTGGGAAGTTTTTTGGGATGAAAGACTTTGAAGAAATCATTTAAATTGGTTTTAAAATCATGCCATAAAACTTCTAAATTCATGAAATTCAGGATCAAAGTATCCTTGTACTCCCTAATTTCAATTCCTAAGAAGTTTTTTGGAATGAAAAGTTTTAGAAAGGTTATTTGAACTTAGTTTTAAAATCATACCATTAAATTTCTTAATTCATGAAATTTGGGATCAAAGTATTCTTGAACTCCCAAATTTCAATTCATAGGAAACTTTTGTAGGATGAAAAAAGTTTTGAAAAAAGTTATTTTCAAATTGATTTTAAAATCATACCATAAAATTTCTTAATTCATGAAATTTAGGATCAAAGTATTCTTGTACTCCCAAATTTCAAATCATTGGAAATTTTTTTGAATGGGGATGTTTGAAAAAAAATATAACACCCCGTGTTTTTGGGTAAGTTTTAAATTAAATAAATATTATTCTTATTATAATATTTATTGGATTTAAGGTAAATGATGGTAATTGATATTTAAATTTCTTTTACAGGAATTTAATACAATTACTTTCATTAAATGGAGATAAAGGAAAAAGGAAATAAAAAAAAAAAAGAAAGGTAAGGAAGGTAAAAAGGAGGAAGAAAAAAAAAAGAGGGAAGACAGTCATCATTCATCCTGCTTCACGTGAAAGACCTAGACAGAGGAAAATGTAAGGCATTCTCCTTCTTCACCTTCTTCTCCTTTCGTTTTGAATGAGAAATTGATCGATTTCGGGTTAATCGATTCAAGAATTTTGCGATCTATAGGTGTGTTTTGCTTAGGGTTCTCTTTGGTGGAGTTGTGGAGAAATTTGAGAAGAGCCTTCTTTCAAGATTGAATTGAGGTAATGATTCCTATTTTGAAACCTATTGTAGAATTGATAGATAACGAACGAATCGAACCCCAAAATTCTTCCTCCATCCTACGTCCGTCCTACGCTGTCCTATGTCCGTCCTACGCTGTCCTACGTTTGTCATACGCTGCCGTCCTACGCTGTCCTACGCCCGCCCTACGTCTGTCCTAACCCGAAGCCAAACTCGTAGCCCTCTGTCCTAACCGTCCTAACCCGAAGTTGAACCCGTCACTCTTCGTCCTAATACTGTCCTAATTGTCCTACCATCGTCCTACCCCGTAATCCCTCTGTCCTACGTTTAGTTTAATGTTTTTGTTAGCATAAAGTTAGGTTTAATTTATTTTAGATTGTAACTTATGTTTCAGGTCGTAGTTGTGTTGTGAAAGGAAAAAAATTTGGAAAAATTATTGTTGTGTACAAGGTGAGTAGAAGTTGTTAAGGCTTGAATTATACCATGTTTGTTTTCCTTTTTCTTTAACAGTATAACCTCTTAAATTTGGCATTTGACCTTGGATGTTTAAAAGTATAAATGAGGTTATTTGGGTTGAATTAATAACTTGGAAAATAAATGAGAAGCATGCTTAAAAGATTGAGATGTTTAAGACGAATTCTTGGGTAATTTTTTTTTATAAATGCCGTTTTACATGATAGTGCCCAATTAGGAGAATTTAGGTTTAGGTGGCTAGTAGAAACTGATGCTGGAATTATTTTGTGCTTTGACATATTTTTTTTGGATATACAGGACTATTTGGGAGTTAGAAATATAGTCGTTATGCCGCCGGTTTGTCTTTAGAAACTTTAGATTTTAAGTTTTGAATAAGGGACGAACTGGTGTAGGTTTAGGCTAGTTTCGTCTCTAGATTTGTAATAGTGATTGGAAGTGACTGAGACTGACCCAAAGTGTATAGTTGGATGTGAATGGGTTGTTTTGATGCGAATTTAAGATTAAATTCCAAAGGTTGTAATTTAAGGAATCTTAGCCTTTCGATTGGGTTAGTTGAGGGAAGTACGATTGTTGGAGCGTCATGGTTGACGTTGTGGGAAATCATATTACTTTAAAATACCTTGGGTAATATGGTTGTAGGTTCGCATTAGGCAAGACCTTGTCTAATGAAGAATAGTCGTTAGGGGAACTTATTTAGTGTGCACAACTTAAATAACACCTAACGGGGCAGGTTCATTCCATCCGTACAATGGAAAAGAATATCCCTAAAGGATTTAAATTGTAGAAAAATTATGTTTAAATTCCTTATGGGTGTAGTCTCTCTTTGTTTGTGAATAAAGAGGAGATTAAAGGTATTAAACGGGAAAGGATTCGATTAGTTTTAAATTGTAGAAAAATTATGTTTAAAACTAATTCGAATAGAGATAACTTTTAATTTGTTGAGATAAGATTTATGACTTCTTTGGGAGTGAGTGACTTATTGGAAGTCGGTAAGGACGTTTATGGACTTAAAGTCTTAGGAAACCTCTCATTGGCATGATTCTTTCTTTAACAATTTTCTACTCATTGGGCGTAGCCTCATGATGCTACAACTTTTTTTTTTAAGGTAAAATAAAGAAGAAACTCGGTGGCTGATGATGTTCGAGGCGAGTGATCGGTTGGCATGGATTTGCAACGCCGGCAAAGTCTTGTTCTTTATTATTTGTTTTCGTGGATAACGTCTTTGAATTCATGTTTTGTTTTGTTTTTAAATAAGTATATTGAATATACTTTTATTTGAGAATTTCTAAACAATGATTCGAGATTGTTTTGTTATGGTGTTTTGAGTTTTTAAAGTCAAACCGATCGGTTTAGAATTGTTATTGAACTTGATTTTCAATAAATTGACTTGATGTCATCTTTAAAATGCTTCTGCTGTTGGTTATATGGTTATATATTTTTGGTGATTTTTCGGGTTGTTACAAAAAAACATTTTAATTGCTTTTTAAAATCAAACCATAAAATTTCTTATTTCATAAACTTTGGGATCAAAGTATTCTTGTACTCCCAAATTTTAATAATAGAAAGTTTTTGGAAAGATGAATTTTGAAGAAAAAAAAATTACTTTTTAAAACAAATTGGTTTTTACATTATAAAAAAAAAAAAGAACTTAACAAATAATATATGTCAATTAATTTAAGGTAATAGAATAAATCCTCACATAAACATGATACACAAGAATATAATAATCAAATGGAAACTATATAACAAACTAATTAAAATGTAACAATTATTCCAAATCAAACTTTGAATTTGGAATTTTCTTAACTTTTTAACCAAAATGTGTTTTGACTTGATTGTTTTTTTTCTTAAAATCCTTCAATAGTCTAATGTTACCTATCACCTCCAAAAACATTCATGTTTTATAGACAAAAAAAATCAATTTTTTATGAAAGAAAAATGCTTCATTTTCGGTTTTACCAAAAAAATATATGCAGAATTTTGTACCAATTTTGAAAAATCATATCTTTTTTTATACTAAACAAAATGAAGTGATTCTTGTTTCTAAATTTTAATTTATGGGTCTAGTTTCAAATTAAAATAGTCATAAATAATTAAACTAAACAAATCAGTACATAAACATCATAAAATAGAACATGCTCAGAAAATCCTGTAGCCTATAAATTCATTTGAACAACAAACTTCAAAAAATCATAACTTTCAAACCACAAATCGGAATTAGTTGATTCTTTTTCCTATGTATTCATATTGGAGTCTATTTTCATGAAAAAATTATCACATAAATCAAATAAATATATATAAATCTCAGAATGTATTTGAACATAAAAGACTCCACCTAAAAAAAACAGTTTTTGAAAGATGATATTTATTTTGTTTGAAGATGGAAATAACTCAAACCCAATCATGTAACTAGAGAAATAAATAAGCACACTCATGTAAAAATAAAAATTACTACAAACAATCCCTATTACCTCTTGGAGCCCCCTTTGTGTGTGAAAATGAGAGGATAGAGTTTTGGGATTTGATTTTTATGAATTGTGGGTAAAATTGGATGATATGAGAATGGTGGAAGAGATAGAAGTTTTTGAAAAGTTAAGGTTCTTTTGTGAATGGTGGTTAAGTCATGGATTGGTAAAGATGGAGAATTGAAGGTGGGAGATTGGGTGAGTAGTTTTTAAAATAAATTTGGGGGGGCTGAGAGATGAGTGAATGGTGGTTGGAAAAAAAGTGGAGAAATTGGAGGTGGGAATTAGGTGAATGGTTTTTTTTTTTATAAATAAAATTGGGGCCTCCTCCCCCTCTTGAAAATGGGAGAATAAGATGAATTTATAGGATGGGGATTAGGGTTTTGGGTTCTAATTTTATTTTTTGAATTTTATTTTTATTTTTTGAATTTTACCCTTTTTAGTTAGAAATTTGAAAAAATCTTCCAACCCCATTCCTCCTCTTTTGACCTACCTCTTTAGTCAACAATTTGAAATACATTTCCCCCTCTTTTTGCCCAAAATAATATTTGAAATATTACTCATTTTTCATTTTTATTTTAATACCTCTTATGCCTAATGAATTCAAATTTTCCCACTATTTCTTTTCTTTTCCTTTTCTTTTATTTTAATCACTCACACATATCCACCATTTTCCTCTTTTGATAAAAAGTATTTTTTTGGATTTCCACTCTTTTTCTCTATTTCTTTTTTCATTCCTCTTTTATCTAAGCAATTAAAAAATCATTTTTTTTAGGAAGATAGAAAGGAATCTAGAATATTCCTTCTCTTTAAATATGATGTGCTCATTTCAAATAACTATGATAAAAAGAAAATGGACAATTTTATTTCATCTTTCAATTAAAAAAAAAACTTTAATTTTTAAATAATGCCGGACAAAATTAGGGGTCTACAAAACCTATCTCCTGAAACACGAAACAATGACCAAACCATGACCGAAAGGCCACGGTTCTGCCACGGCAAGGGGACGGCAATGCCGTGACTGTCCCCTTCCAAACGGCGATCCGTTCATAGTTTATTTTACCCTCGTCCTTCGAGCCGTCGAACCCCAAACTTTTCTGTAACTTTTCGGACTGTTTTAGCATGTAATTTCATTAATTAGAACCTCTATTTCAGGTCTGGACTGTAGTGGAAAGTAGCATGAAAAAATTGGATTTAGCGAAATTCAAGGTGAGTTAACGGTTTAATCAACGGTGAGGTTTTAGAGAAATCTAAAGCTCTTACCTTAGCGTATTCAATTCTAAATATTTAATCATGTAATTCTAGAATGTTAGGATGAGAAATATTATTGGATCATTGTTTTGTTTAAAAGTTTGAGCTCCGGAGTTTTGTTGAAATTAAGTGTTCTTGATTTAGTAAATTTTCGTATTTCAATAAAGAATATTTATTGAGTCTTTCGCTGTTTTAAATAAGTATATTTATTACTCTGAAAGGTCGGGTCTTTACAAGAAGGTTCCCCAACCTTATTCATATATTGTAGACTATTTTAGTTACTATCTCGAGTTCGATCCTCTTGTATGTCTCACATACGCAGTCCTAGATTACATCTAAGTAATTAAATGTAATTTGAATGTATTATATCGTATGCATAAGGCAATGCACATATTCACTTCATCAATATAATTTAATTCATATTAAATTCAATCTAAATAAATAATGTTTACAGAAAATTACAAATGTTAGGACATCAATCTCAAGATTATAATATTTTTTTAGATAATTATTCTTTTTATTTGAAGAAAATATTTTTTTAAAATGAAATAGAGTTTTTTTTTTAAAATAACAAGAGTTTAATTTGAAAACTACAGCCAATAACTTTTTTTTACCTTAATTTTAAAAAACAAGTGTTTAATTTATTTTTAAAAACAGTAGCTTTTACTTTAAATAAATACGGCAACAAACAACTACAACCTACTTGTGTGTGTATATATATAAATATATCAAAAATATTATTTTAATATCTAAAAAAACCTAATAAAATGTAATTTCAAGTTGTAATAAAGAAAAAAATATTCCCAAATATTTTAATATAAAAAAATATAACAAAACCGTTTTTTGAAAAGAAAAATAAAGTAAATAAACACTAAGTTACGAGTTGAATTAATTAAAGATTAATTTAAATTAAATAATATATCAGTTATCGTTGTGGAATCATTAATAAAACAGATCAATAAACAATATGTTGGTGTATCATCGTCACATAAATAATGCAATCTTCGACTTCGAAGTTCATTGAATCTAGACGTAATTTCAATCCACGAGGTAGATTTCGATTGATAAAATATTTACGAATTAAAATTCATTATTAATAATAATTACCATAACTAAATAAAACATGACATAAATGGCACCAAATGGAGTAAAATCCACTCTTGAAAATTATAAGGAAAGTTGAGGTTGAAATGAAACCCAACCCTTGTTAAAGTTTCTTCTTTTTATTTGTAAAAGTTTGTCATTTTGATATGAGATATTTTAAAAAACAATAGGTACGATTTAAGTTACTCGTTTATATAAGGGGGAGACAAGATTATGTTTAGTATCAATTTTATAAAACTTTTTATTATTTTAGTTAAAATAAAATAAATATTATAAAGAATGCAATTATTGATTATTTTAATGATTATTCATGAATTTTTTAATTTCAAAAAGTAAAATTTAAATATATTTTCATTAAATTACTTGATTAATTTTAATTTTAATTTTATTATTATTATTATTTTTTTTGCTGGCAAAACCTACATAGATGAGATTCTCTTCAATGACAAAGTAACAATGTTTCTCTGACTGAAGAATGAATTTTTTTTGGGAAGTTTATATATACAAAATTTAGTTTATATGAAAATTAAGCATAAATTTAATGAATTAATTTATTCATTTTTATATATTATATGTCTTTGTTAATCACCAATCTACGGACAAAGACTGCATTTTAAATCAAGTTGAACATTAATTTTATAAACATCCGCTTTATATTTTAAAATCATTAAACAAAATTATCTTTTAGCAAATTTTTAATTATTTTTCACTATGCTTTTCGTTAGCTGAGAGTTTATTGACGGATTAGATTTAATAAAAAAATAATATAAAATATAATTTTTATAACAGAAAAAAAAAAAGACGTGGCGAGACAGAAAATGCAAACCACTTGTGTTAATAAGAGCGATTACTCGTGTACAGCTAAAACTACAATTTTTAAGTAATAAATTAAGCTAATTTAATAAAATAATTTTGAATTCTAAATAAAATTGAAACTGAAAATATACTATGAAATTAGTTAAATTACATTTAGTGAATTTACCTGTAAATATATCTTGTAAAAGTTTCATTTAAATTATATAGTTTATTCTGAGTCTCTATTTAGTTTTGATCTTCTAAAAAATTATTTTAATTTTTATAATTTACAACTTATATCAATTTAATCTATGTATTTTGATTATCACTTGCCAATAATTCTTAAAATTTGTAATTAATAGCATTAAATTTGAATGAAAAATATTATTAATTGAAGTTAATAAATTTAAGACCTTATGAAGCAAAATGAAATTATTAAATAAAAAAAATTATATTGATATAAATGATAGAATATGAAGGTTAGTCGAAACTCTCTACATTACCATTAATTTAAAAAAAAGATAGATAGAAAGAGAATATAACTCAACTTGTTTAGCATTAGATATCTCTTCGATAATATCGAAGGTTCGAGTTTCCCCATCTTCAATTTCATATAATAACTCAAACGAAAATTGACATAAGTAACCAAATATTAGAAAAAAAATATCATTTAACTCAAAATAGTAAAGACATGCCAAATACAATAGAAAAATGAAGTAAAGCTACCTTATGGCCAATTGAATTAGTAAATCCATGACAAGTGGAATGAAGCAAATCAATTATTTTTGCAATAAAAACAATATCAAAATGAAAATAAAATAATATGATTTTAATTAAGCTTGACAAATTGAAGGAAAGAGAAAGACTACTACAAGGAAACAGATGGATAAGAAAGAGGGTTTGTGAGAAAAAAATTGATTGAGGTGATTAAAAGAAAAATAGAAATTACAATTAAAAATCTATAAATAAATAAATAAAACTGAGAATTGGTAAGAGAGAGAGACAGGTTGGCTGTGTTGTTTGCCAGAGCAGCAGCTTGATAGAGAACAAATAATCACGTCCTTCTGCAGTTATAGTATTACCCCTTTTATGAATGAAGCTTTCTTCACATTCAACGAAGAAAATAATTATTTATAAAAATAGAAAATAAAACAAAAATACAGTACTAGCTATTTTTGGTTCATTGAATCTGGACTTGTTTATAGTCAAACTTTACTTCACTTATATTTATATTACCAATCAATGTATCTATAACGGGTCGTTTGGTATGCGGGATTCAGTGGCGGAGCCACCTTGTTGGGTAGGGGGCAATTGTCCCTCCCAATTTTTTTAAAAATATATATAAATTTAAGGATTAATTACATGCTACACCAAATCGGAGTAGGTAATTATGAAAATAAGCCTATGTAGCTATAATCAAATTCTTGATCTTTCATAGCGGACTTTTAAGTTTTTGATATCTTTTTTGCCCTTTTAATTAATTATACTGTTTCTTTATAATATACCGTATTTGTTTGGATTTTTTTTCGTGACCTTTATTTTTTGTTTTTATTGTTTTTAGGGGTCGTTCATTTCAATGTTATCTAAGATTATGGTGAGATGAGTATTTAGATAACATGTTTATTTTGTTGTATTTAAAGATATAAGGATATCTTAGATTACATGCAATCAAATAATACATGATATCTGACCATTTTAAAATGCGCCCTTCACCGGTGGGTTTTTAAGATTACATTACGACTGTATTCTGTTTTTTACTTTTTTGTCCTTCAATATTATAAAAGTTATTTTTATCTTTACATAGAAATACATAAGATAAGTTATTTTCTCAGCAATAATTAAATTTATAAACATATATAATTTTTTGTTACACTAATATTGATACTTTAATAAATTCATTGGTATCAAATAAGTATATAAAATTAAATTTAAATTTATACGCTAATTAAATATTTAAATAAATAAGTTATAAACTAATTAAATTATAAAAAATAGTATGGGTATATTAATCTATTAAAAAATATTAATTAAATTCATATATAAAATTTATCAATGAGAAACATAAAACAAGGGTATTATTGGAAGAATTGTAAATTCATTACATTTCCTCCCTTAAATACAGTCTAACCAACAAAGTAATATTTCATACTTATGAGATTCTAATTTTTAATTACTGGAAAATAAACATTGTAATCTTGTATTCCCTACAATCCAGATACCATGTATTCTAGATATCCAGCAATCTTAGATTACATGGAATCTAAGATAACGAGAAATGAACGGCCTCTTAATTCTTTTATTGCGCTTTTGATTTGATTTCTTATGATTTCAAACATTCTTATTGTTTTCTTAATTCATGGAGGATATAAACTTTGATTAAATCTTTTTTCCTTCTCTTTCAGAGATCACAATATCACTTTCAAACCCTAATTTTATTTTCTTCTTCCTCCAGTCAAGAACAACCACTTCATTCTCATATTTATCTTATTTTTCCACCATCCACAACCATAGTAAGTCGCGTCATTAATTATGTTTTATCATTGAATAAACCCACCCTTAATTAAATCTTTTGAGCTTTGGTATGTTTCTATGTATTTTTTGTTTCAAGAAGATTTAAAAGATTTGATCAAGAGATCGATATTGTTGTTTTCATCTCTATCGATATTATCACATCTGTTATTTGGGGCTCATCAAATCAACAGTTTCTATGTATTTTTTTCTGTACAATTTCATGGGTCTTCCACAGCTCAGATTCCGTATTAATGGAGGGTTTTTTGAACTTTTGATTTTGATTTTTGTTGGTTTTACCATTAAATTTTTTAGGGTGTTCTATTCTTTGTTTAATAATGTTAAACTACATATTTTTTTGGTTTTTAACATATATAAACATGTTAAGGTTGTAGAGAATAAAAAGGAAAGATTCATGCAAAGCCATCACTTTTAAAAGTGGAAAGGTTTTCAAAAGAATTGACAAGAAGGTAAGTGATAAAAACATGAAGAGGAAAATGAAACCTCCAAGAATTAAAAAGGAAAAAAATGTATTGAGGAATTTAAGAATCAAAAGAAGAAAAAGGCAGCCGCTCTGAATCGTACTAAAGCAAACTAGCTATAGTGGAAGTTCCTAATTAGTCTAGTCTTTCATATGTTAAGAAAGAAGCTAACTTTCCTATTGTGACCACCTCCTCATTTTCTTTAGAGATTTCACAAACAAGAATATGATCCGTAATTCAATAAATTTTTGGAAGTGTTGAAACAACTCATATCAACATTCCTTTGGTAGAGGCGTTGGAGAAAATGTTAAACTCTAGGAAATTTATGAAAGATATCTTGCAAAAAAAAAATATAAGTTTAGATGAGTCAGAAAAAGTGGGAATGACTTTTGAGGTATTCTCCATTTCCAATAGAAGCTTCCTCCAAAGCATAGAGAACTTCACATTTTTACCCTACCCTTTGCAAATGGTTAAACATAATGTGGAAGAGAACTTTGTGACCTAGGTGTCCATGTATATTTCACGCCATTATCTATTTTTAAATGGAATTTGTGAAGCTAGGCCTACAAAGGCTACAATCCAGTTTGCTAACAAATCATTTTCCTTGCAAGAAGGAAGGAAAGAAGATGTTTTAGTGCAGGTAAATAAGTTCATTTTCCCAATTGACTTTACAAGTTTAGACTTTGAAGCAGATTTGGATGTCCCAATCATAATGGGAAGACCTTTTTTTAGCAACTGATAGAACTCTCCTAGATATGAAAAAATAAGAACTCACTATTAGAGTCAATGACCAAGAGGTTGCATTCAATGTTTTTAGTTCATTGAAATTTCTTAATGATGTTGAAGAATGTTCATTTGTGGGTCTAGTAGATACAATTGTTGCAAAATTATGGAACATGAGCTTTGTAGAAGAAATAGATAAAGTTTTAGACTAATGAGGAAGAGGAAATAGAATCTGGAGTGGAATACGAGAATAATAATGCCAAACTAAAATGAAAGGCATTGCTTTGTTTATTTGGACATTAAGAGACAAACCTTTAAGCCTTTAAGCATGCCTGACAGGGGAAATAAAAAAATAAGGTCACCAATAAAGAAACCACCCGCTCTATATTTGAAAAACCTCCCAACTCACCTTCAGTATTCCTATCTTGGATAGAAAGACACTTTGCCTGTTATCATTAATGATGAGCTTAAAAAAAGAAGATTAGGAACATCTTTTAGCAATTTTAGGAAAGTGTAAGAGAGATTTAGGCTAGTCTATGGCAGACATAAAGAATTAACCTATTTTTGTGCATGCATAAAATCCTTCTTGAGGATGGAAACTTTAATTCCATTAAGAAACAAAGAAGATTAAATCCTGCCATGATATAAGTAGTAAAGAAGCAAGTGATCAAGTGGTTAGATATTGGAATCATCTATCCTATCTGATATAGCAGCTGGGTGAGTCTAGTCACATGTGACGTTAAAAAAAGAAGTAAAAATGATAGTTAATGCGATGAAAATAAAAATTAGTCAAAATGATAGCCAATGCTAACAATGAGCTAATTTGTGATGATTCGACTCCCTTAAAATCATTTTAAAATCAGAACGCAGTGGATAACTTAATTTTTTAAATAAAAATTTGGCATGGTGACGTTTAAAACTTGGACTACACAATGCCTTTTAAACACAGTTTCCATTATAGAATTTAAAAGGTGGAATGCGCATTCCATATTTACGGGATGCGCATTCCATATTTAAACTTACATGTACTTAAATTGACAGATAATGAAAGCACACGCTGTCTAAATATTATTTCATCATCTTACCCACCAATACAAGGAACACCAAGTCCTTACATTTCTCTCATATATGTATCACATCGATTATGGATAATAGTAGATAATGTGAGCACACACACAATCCCAACATTATCTCACCCCCCCCCTAAATAATGTAAGTACATGTAGTCTTTAGCATTCCTCATGATACATATATGTAAACATATAATACGAATAATACTAAAAAAATGCAAGCACACACGGTCTATGCATTGTCTCATTATTCCTCCCATAATTATACAAGATAAACATAAACAGGGTTCTAAAGTACAAATAAACATAACAAATATAAAGTCAAGCCAAATGACCTTCAGATAACCACATGAACAATATTAAAGTCAATCTCATCGGCCATCAGATAATCTCGTGAGCAATATTCAAGTCAAGTCCATCGACCTTTAGATAATCGAGTTATTAACTTAACGTAAAAGTTTCATTTCCATCCTTTAATAATCGAGCAAAGTTCCCTATTCGATTTCCATGCATTTCCCATTATACTTGAAACTTCCAAACACTCATCCCCAACAAGAACAACACCGAAACTAACATAAACCTAGAATCATCAAGAGTTAGTCAATTCCACCAAAAGTTACATAAATTCACTCAACTCCCACTGAAGCTAACTTCTAAGCCTAAACAAGTTAGTAAATATGCTTTAAGTCTTTTTTTTTCCAATCTCAATCTCAATTCCAGCTTGTACAAATTATTTTACAAATTTGATTCTAAGTTTACTTTAAGATATATTTATCCTCACTTTGAATGTTCGAGTGAAAACAACGTTCCAACGAACCGTCAATAAGTAACCAACACCTACAAGAAGATCAATTGGAAATATTTTACAACCCATAAATAAGATGAGAAAAAAGTGGTTCTCAGGTGAATAGTTATTTTAGGTGAATAGTTATTTTATGAGTGAATAGTGTTTTTGGAAAGAAAAAGGTTGGGAATGGTTTATTTTGAGCAATTTTAGTAACAATTTGGCTTGGTATCAATTACTGTATAACAAAAATTTTGGAGATCAATCAAGTAAACCCTCAATGAAATTCCGGGTTCAAAATATTCTAGTTTGTCAAAGGAAATTATAGTTTTCAACTTAAAATATCATTTAAAGTAAAAATAAACAAAACAATTGTTAAAATCTCACTTTCTAGGGCTTCTCTTAGAGAAAGAAAAATGTCACAAGGGTAGGATAGATTGAAAGCCCAAGTCCCGAGCAATCCAACGCAAAAGAAATCATCGAAATCGGTCGAGAATCGAAGAAAACCTGAGAGCTCAAAGGCCACTAGGGGGCGTCAGCCATTGAGCTTGAAGATAAAGGATGGTGTTTTTTTTCTCAAGCTTTTAAAACTTAACCTAAACTGAAAGGAAAAAATTAGGATTCTCGACCTTAAGAAAAAGGATGATTTAAAGTTAAAGTGAAAGGAAAAAATTACGATAAAGCCCGTCCTTTGCCTCAAGCTTTTAAAACTTAGCCTAAAACATTTAACTAGCTAAAAGGTGATTAATAATTATTAATTGACCCATTAATAATTATTAATACACTGAATACTAATTTAAGCTTCTAAAAGAATAAACGACAAGTAAAAAAAAACAAATTTTAAATCTAAGTTAACTAACTCGAAAACTAAATTAAATACTTTTAATAAAATAAAATAAATAAAAATTTACCTTGTAAATAACGGGACGTTATAGTCTAACCTCTTTAAAAGACTTTTCATCCTCGAAAAGTGCACTCATTACGTGAAAAGGTGAGGATACTTAGCTAGCATCTCATCCTCACGTTCCCACGTAGCCTCTTCTGACACTTTATTTCTCCACAAAACCATGAACAAGTTGACTGTTCTGTTTCTCAACACCAGATAACTCGTAATTTACGCGTTTTTATTAGTGATTTTATCTCCAAAATAATTAAAATATGAATGTTAATTGATTTAAATGTCCATAATATTATTAATCTTTGAATTTCATGAATGTAGGCGAAAATCGGACTTAAAACGAAGAAGTAATGTCAATTTTAGTGTTGAAAAAGTCCCATCGCCGCAACAACGAGAAAAATAAAAAAAATAAGATTTTTTGGCAGCTGGAACAGATAAAGGAGCAGATTTTATTGTTTAATTATCTGAAAATATCATATTTTGGCCTATTTAAAGCCTTCTTTGAACCCTAATTCACAATCCCTTCTTCGCCTATTTTTCTTAGAACTTTTGGGTAGTTTTTAATATGTTTTCTAACTAATTTATTTATTCCAACTAGAGGATTATCGAGGTTTGATTCATATATTTTTGAGGTTTTGTTCTTCAATTTAATTCCTATTTTCTCTTTATTCATGATTTCTCTTTGCATATTTTATTGTTGATTAATTATTGTGCACATTGGCCACTTGTTCTTTGATTAATTATTATATTTCTAGTTAGAACGTTGAATCCGTAATTGTTTAATTGTTCTAATACAAGTAGCACAATAGCATAAATTGATTAGGACACTTTTTGATTTATATTATGCGAATTTATGATCTAACTTAAATGAATCGGTCATACTGTATTTGTTAGTTAGAATTAGGTTCTTCCATCTTAATGTTGTTAAAGGGTTAAATCTTATTATCGTATTCTAGGGTTATCCGTTAATTAGGGAAGTAGTCATTAGATCGTATCTTGGCTATAGAGAATTTAAGGAAGAGCACTTGTTGTTCCAGGAACCGCCAACTAATTTAGAGAAGAATTTAGGAATGCATGTTTAGTAATCGATGATCAAATCCATGAACCATAACCGAGATTAACCTTTAGTTGGAAGCTTTTCTCATTTGATTTTCTTTCTTTTTAATTTATTTTCCATTTTATTTCCAAAACTCAAAACCCCCCTTTTTGTTAACTTTAATTTAATTCCCTTTTCCCTGTGGAGATCGACCTTACTCACCACTACTACAAATTTTTAAATTCCAAGAGTAAGTTTATTATTTTTATTCGGATGCTAAGATCTCAACTTGTGTCTCCTCATAAGAAAAATTAGCATCCAAAACCATAGGCTCAAGCCAATCATATGGGATGGATCCACTATGTATTTTTGAATCATCGACACATGGAAAACCTTATGAACGACCGATAACGAATGTAGTAAAGGTAGACGATAAGCTACCGCTCCGACTCGATCGAGTGTCTTGAAAGGACCAATAAATCTAGGGCTCAAATTTCCCTTCTTCCCAAATCTTATAACACCCTTCATGTATGTCAATTTGAAGAATACATGATTCCCCACTGCAAACTTGAGCGGACTACGCCGCTTATTTGCATAACTCTTTTGTCGACTTCTATTGACTTTTGGCAACCCTCATCCTCTTTGTAATCAAAGCGATAGTGTAACATCCTGTAAATTTTGAAGTGAATTTTTTTATTATTTTATTTAATGTTATATTTATTTATTTCAATTTAAGTATTTAGTTTAATTATTATTTTTTGTAATTTGAAATTTAGTATTTAATTTCCCCGAAATTATTTTTAATCGTTTTAATACTTTAAATTCGCTTCGGTGACGTTAATAATTATTAATAGGCCAATTAATAATTATTAAACACCTTTAGATTAATTTAAGAGCTTCGGGTTTCGATTTATAAGTCAAAAGTCATTAAATGACGCAATCGTCATTTCCAATTTCTTAAAATATCTAAAATTACTATTCACCTTCTTTAAAAATCACAAAATTGACCAAGATTGACCCATTCTTCTCTTCCTTTTCCTTGCCATTGCCGTGAGCTTCTCATCCATGGATGAGAAGAAAATCTTCTTGTCTTTTCTTCGTTCCTCGGCGGATCGTCATGTTTTCGGTTGCATTGGATTGGTAGGGACGAGGGCTACCTATCCAACCTACCTTTTCGAAGTTTTCCGTTCTCTAAGGGAAGTCCCAAAAAGTAAGTTTTCAAAAAAAATTTATATGGTTTTGTTCGTTTTTTATTATAAATGAGTTTTGAAGTTGAAATCATGAATTTCTATCATGGAATTTGACGATTTTGAGCTCGGATTTTTGAAAAACACTATTCACCCGAAAACACTATTCATCCAAAATTACTATTCATCCGAAATCACTATTCATCCAAAAATTCAAACTTGTTCTCATCTTAGTTATGAGTTGTAATATGTTGTGCAATTGATGAATTGTAGGTTCATTTGCTCGGTTGTTGATTCGTGGGAATCGGAGATTTGGAGCGAAGCTAATTTGGCTAAGGTGAGAATAAATAGGATTTAAAGTAGATTTAGAAACCGAATAAGTTGAATGGTTTGTAGGATCGGAAGTTGAGATTAAGAATAAAGAAAAGTGAGCTAGTGACCTTAGGATTAGGAGTTAGTTCTTTGAGTGAAAACTTTGGAGTTTCTCGAGGCAAACATTGAACTTTTGAAAGTTCTAAGTTAGAATCGTTTCGGAGATTAGAATGGATCATTGGAAGTTAAAGGATCTAAACTTTTAGATAGAATGGTTAAAGGAACTTGAAAATAGAACCTTGGATTTTATTTGGGAGTTTAGAATCCTTGAAAGCGAAGATTATTGTTTAAGATAAGAACTTACGTTTATGAAAGTATCGGAAGTTTGATTTATTTATTGTTCTTCCAAAATTCCTATTTATTACTTTATGCATAAGGATATCTATGATCCATTTACTTTATGCCCTTTATCTTATATCTTTTACTTTACGCTCCATTCATATTTATGTTTATTTACTTTTGCGAGCATACCATAACATCTCGCACCATAACATCTCGCATCATAACATCTCGCATCATTGAAATGAAAAAGAAAAGAAGGGAGAATGATGAATCCTACCGGAAGTTCACATTACCTTCAGAGAAAAAGAAAAGAAAGTGAAAAAGAAAGAAGAGAGAATGATGAATTTTACGGGATGTTCACATTACCTTCAGAGAAAAAGAAGAGAGAGTGAGAAAGAAAAGAAGGGAGAATGATGGATTCTACGGGAAGTGCCCACATTACCTTCTTCATTCATAAGGGAGAATGTGGATCCTACGGGAAGTTCCACATTACCTTCATTCATGCATAAAGGGCGAATGCGAATCCTACGGGATGTCCTCATTACCTTCATGCATATTATCGATGGAAATCTATATCATGGATAAAGAATTGAGATGTTATGCTTATGCAAAGTTTATTTACTTTTTCGTATATTTGTTTTTAACTAGTTAATGGATGAGATTTAGACTACGTGTGCTAGTATTATGAAACATATCCCCCTAATGGTTGGAAGATTGTTCCTCAAATATTTGGGAGACTTGGTAAGTAAAAGTGAAATATTGATGTAAAACCCTTTTGGTGGTTGAAAGGTAAGAGAATGTGAGTTTTACTTGGACACAAATCCGGATGCGGGTTTGGGGTCTAACTTTACTTTTTATTTTGTTTATTCTCACTGGGCTTTGTTGTTAGCTCATGATATTACAAACATTTTCAGGTGTTCGGGTCATGAGAGAGGAGCTGGTGCGGCTTGATCGAGAGGATGATATGTGGAGATGGACTAGATGTCATTTAAAAGTCTCGGGGCTTGGCTAAGCTTATGTTATTTAGTTTGAATTTCGGTCTTTGAGATGTAAATTTGTTTATAAGCTCTTAAGAGCTTTTTGTCTTAAGTTTTATAGTTATAATCTTCTTTTAATTTTGGAAAAGGAATTGTATTTCCTTACTTTTAATTTCTCTGATTGTGAAAAATGAATACAGGTTGTGGATAGTCCAAGTTTTAAACATATCCACGCCAAATTTTATTAAATAATAAGTCTTCCACTGTCAATCTGATTTTAAATTATTATAAAAGAGTCGGGTCGTCACAGTTGGTATCAGAGCCTTAGGGTTCATTAGACTACATGCGATGCATGTTTGTTTTCATGTTTTGTTTTAAGTCCACTCTCTAGTCATCATCTGAGATCAGCGGCACCAGGTATGCCTAGAACCTTATTCTCAAGCTTTAAATTCTTTTATAGTATTAAAGTTATGAGAATGTTGTTTAATTGTAAATATGATAGTTCGCATCCTCGTAAAAACCACTATGTGGTGATGTTTATATTGACCCAGTTTGAGATTTGGGTAAGGATGCTGAGAATGTAAATGACCCCGTACAATTCTGGAGGTTATACACCTCGTTAAGAGTATCAACATGATGTCGAATTAAAGGAGATGAAATACTCCAAGAGAGTGATCATTTGATCCTCAAGGATTGATTGAAGTTTAACTGTCACACAATTGCTAAATAGTGGTATTAGTAAATGTGTGTTGACATTTGTGTGTAAAAGGAGACATGATTGTCTGAAGCCCAGAATTAAGAGATAAAGCACCTATTTGGAGGTGAGTAATTGTTGATAAGAAATCGGTTTGGCTCGGGTCCAGTAACCTAGACTTAACTCAATGGACAAGTTCCTGGTTTGAGTTGAGAAAGTTGAATTAGAGTAAGTGGTAAATCCTTATGGTGGTATTATGCTAAAATGAAAATGTGTTGCCACTCAAAAGAGGAAGTAAGGACTTTACGTGATAAGTCTCAACGAAAACCATTAACGACAATGTTAATTGGTGAATGGCCTAATTTGGTCTCTATTACACTATGGTGTATCAATCTGAATTGGAAATACTCGAGGTCGAGTATCCATATTCAGTAAATTGTCAAGATCGACTAACACTAAGTTGAGTGTTGCTATTTAATTGAAATATAGAAGGAAGTTGATGGACCGTGATATCGGTAACTTCTATAAGGCAATGAGATGGTTTGGTGAATTTCAATTCACATTGTGTTTGACCATCTATTTGGACGGAGAATTTGATAAACTTGTAGGTCGTAGTTTGGACCTACTGAGTCTTTTCAAGATAGACTCTAAAGTGAATCCTATGTTGGAATATTAGAATGTTATTGGACTAAGGTGTTTGACAGACACCAGTTTTGCCTTGTAAGAAAGGAAATGATCTCTGAAGTCGAGTTCATTCAAGATTTGAATAAGGAGGCTTAGGAGTTATCCTTATCTTGGATTTCGCTTATTATGAAAGGAATGGAAAACTAACTACTATAGACTGATTTCCTCTCAGGAGAAGAAGACAGAAGATGACGATGACAGTCAAGGGATACTGCAGAAGCAGCAACAACAACAGCAGTAGCAGCAACAACAACAAGTCCGAGGTGGTGCTCAACATGGACAGCCAAAAGTACAAGGATAGGATCATCCTTACTACAATAGTTGTGCCAGTTTCCATTTAGGGAGAAGCACACTTCCATCAAGATGCTATATTGTGATTAAACTTGGAATCACGCAACGTTTATAGGGCGTATAAGATACATCCATCACAACATAGTAGTAAGGTCAGGATTATCAGGAAAAGCTACCGTTATGGTAGTGATTTACACTTTGTCAATTTCAGACCGTTTGACTTTTATTCTGTTTAATTCTGGAGCTAGCCACTCTTTTTATTTTATCTTGTTAAGATGACTTGCCAACTCTTGAGTCGAGACTGTTGAGTTTCGAGATGTGTGCTTTTACCCTAGTGGGGAAGTTTATTATTGTGATAGTGCGATTGGCACTTATGACATGTGCATTATGAGTAGATGTTCACATTTTACTTTGATTGTTATGCATATGTCTGATTTTGATGTGATATTGGGTATGGATTGGCTATCAGCTAATCGTACTACCATTATAGTTTGTACTGAGAAAGTTTTGATTTTATGAGTCCTTGTGGGATTAGTTTATGTTTTCGTGGGTTTAGTAGCCAAGTAGCACCCACTTTGATATCTATGATAGAAGCTAGAATGCTTCTAAGTGATATAGCTTGAGATTATTTAGCTAGTGTTGTCGATACTTCTGTACCAGAGACTAGCTGAGTTAAAAGAGCTTAAGGGTTAGTTATAGGAACTCTTAAACTCAGGGTTTATTCACCCTAGTGCGTCCTCGTAAGGAACACCTTTTTGTTTGTGAAAAGAAAGACAGTTCAGTGAGACTATATATTGATTATCGAGGGTTGGATCAAGTTACAATGAAAAACAAGTATCAATTGCATTGGATTGATTATCTATATGATCAGTTGGGGAGAAACCACTATCTTTTCAAAGATGGATTTAAGATCCGGTTAAATCCGTTGAAGATTCGAGATTAAGATATTCCTAAAACTGCTTTCAGGACGCGATATGGATATTATGAGTTTGTAGTCATGTCTTTTGACTTAACCAACACGCCTGCAACTTTTATGGATCTTATGCATATTGTGTTCAAGTGGTTCATCAATTCTATTGATGTTGTGATTAATGATGACAGTCTGATTTATTCTAAGACTGAGGAGATGCATGATATGCATTAGAAGGAAATTTTGACATTATTAAGAAATCAGAATTGGTATGCCAAGTTCTCAATGTGTGAGTTTTGGCTAAAAGAAATGGCATTTTGGGCCATGTGTTATCAAGAAGAGGATTATATATTGATTCCTCTAAGATGGAGGCATATAGCAGTTGGCCTAGACTGACGGTTGTGCCTAAGATTCTATGGTTTCTAAGGCTTACAGGCTTATTTTCGAGAGGCAGAGTTAGACATGCCTAATCGATCTATCTTTGTTTTACAGATAATTCATAATACATCGTAGGAGGCTTTGGGTGCCTTTGGGATCGACTTTTGAAAAGAACTATTGGAAGAGGCTCACAGTTCTATCTTTTATGTTCATCCAGGCAATACAAAGAGGTACGAGAATCGAGACAATATTATCGATGACCTGGGATGAAACATGAGATTGTAAAGTATGTGAATAGGTGCTTGATTTGTTAGCAAGTCAAGGCCCTAAAGATCTACTGGGTTATCTTAACCTTTGAAAATGCTTGAATGGAAATGAGAGAAGATTTCCATGGAGTTTATCAGGGGTTTGGCGAAAGAGAGCAAAGAGTTATGATATCATTTGGGTGATTGTAGACCATTTGATGAAAAACCGCACACTTTATTCTTGAAAGGATCATCTATCCAATTAATACCAGGGTACAATGATACCTAAGAAGGATTGTTAGATTGTATGGTGTGCTGGTGAAGATTTTATCAGATCGAGATACTCGTTTTATCTCAAAGTTTTGGTACTGTTTAGGCACTTTTTGATAGAAAGTGTCGTTCTCCCGCTCATTAAGATGAGGTTGGAGAAAAGAAACTTTTGGTACTCAAGTTGTAACAAATGACTAGCGAGTCTATCATTTATTTAGAGAAGGGTTAAGGGTTGCCCAAAGTCGACAGAAGAGTTATGTCGACAAACGGCGTTGTTCGTTCAAGTTGTAGTAGTGGATCTCGTATACTTCAAGTGACACCAATGAAGGGTGTTATGGAAGTTGAGAATAAGGGTCACTTGAGCCCTAGATTTTTTTTGGCCTATCGAGATACTCAATCGAGTAGAAGTGGTAGCTTATTGTTTAGCTTTATCACTTTCGTTATCGGCCATTTGTAATGTTTTCCATGTATTGATGCTTCGGAAGTACATGGTGAATCCGTTCCACGAGATTGATTATGAACTGATAGTTTTGAATGCTATTATGTCTTATGAGAAGACACCCGTTAAGATAAGAGCATTCGAACAAAAGTGATGAGAAATAAAAAGGAATTCATTTGGTTAAGGTTCTTTGAAAGAACCAAGTGTCAAAGGAAGCAACGTGGGAACATGAAGATGAGATACAATCTATGTACCCTCACTTTTTCACTTAGTGAACGCACTTTTCGAGGACGAAAAGTCTTTTAAGGGGGGTAGACTGTAACATCCAGCTAATTTTGACGTGATTTTTTTTATTTTATTATTTTATTTAATGTTATTATTTATTTATTTATTTCAATTTAAGTATTTAGTTTAATTATTAATTTTTGTAATTTAGAATTTAGTAGTTAATTTCGCCCGAAATTCTTTTTAATCGTTTTAATACTTTAAATTCGCTTCGGTGATATTAATAATTATTAATAGGCCAATTAATAATTATTAATCACCTTTAGATTAATTTAAGAGCTTCGGGTTTCGATTTATAAGTCAAAAGTCATTAAAGGACGCAACCGTCACTATTCACCTTCTTTAAAAATCACAAAATTGACCAAGATTGACCCATTCTTCTCTTCCTTTTCCTTGCCATTGCCGTGAGATTCTCATCGTTTCTCGTCGGATCGTCGTGTTTTCGGTTGCGTTGGATTGGTAGGGACGAGGGCTACTATCCAACCTACCTTTTCGAAGTTTCCCGTTCTCTAAGGGAAGTCTCAAAAAGTAAGTTTTCAAAACTTTTTATATGGTTTTGTTCGTTTTTTATTATAAATGAGTTTTGAAGTTGAAATCATGAATTTCTATCATGGAATTTGATGATTTTGAGCTCGGATTTTCGAAAAACACTATTCACCCGAACACACTATTCATCCAAAATTACTATTCATCCGAAAATTCATCCAAAAATTCAAACTTGTTCTCATCTTAGTTATGAGTTGTAATATGTTGTGCAATTGATGAATTGTAGGTTCGTTTGCTCGGTTGTTGATTCGTGGGAATCGGAGATTTGGAGTGAAGCTAATTTGGCTAAGGTGAGAATAAATAGGATTTAAAGTAGATTTAGAAACTGAATAAGTTGAACGGTTTGTAGGATCAGAAGTTGAGATTAAGATTTGAATCTAAGAGTGAAGAAAAGTGAGTTAGTGACCTTAGGATTAGGAGCTAGTTCTTTGAGCTAAAACTTTGGAGTTTCTCGAGGGAAACACTGAACTTTTGAAAGTTCTAAGTTATAATCGTTTCGGAGATTAGAATGGATCATTGGAAGTTAAAGGATCCAAATTTTTAGATAGAATGGTTAAAGGAACTGGAAAATAGAACCTTGGATTTTATTTGGGAGTTTAGAATCCTTGAAAGCGAAGATTATTGTTTAAGATAAGAACTTACGTTTATGAAAGTATCGGAAGTTCAATTTTGTGACAACCCGACACTTTTAAATAAATTTAAATTAGAAAACACAGCGGAAGTCTTTAATTTTAAGAAAATTGGCGTGATTATGTTTGAAAATTGGCTAGCCAAAACCTGTTTACATCTTAATTTCCAAATCTAAAATACACAAGGAACATTAAGTTCCTATCCAGGAGTTCAAAATGATTTATAATCATAAAAGTAAAGACAACAGCTCTTAAGAGCCATTTACAAATATACAACTCCAAAATATGTGAAATATTCACAAAACATAGTCCATGGACTTTAAATCAACCTAGTCCATCTCAAAGTCATCATCCTCTCGATCAAGCGCGCACCGGCTCCTCTTCCACGATTCCAAACATTACTTGAAATGTTTGTAATATCATGAGCTAACAAACTAAGCCCAGTGAGAATAATAAGAATAAAAAGTAAGAATAGACCTCAAACTCGCATTTCGATTTGTGTCGAACTTGCCTGACACCATCAATCCTAAAGTTCTCCAAACTCTAGGTAATTTCATTCTAAACTTTCCAAAGGATGATATTACTAACACTCGTAGTCAATCCTCATCCATTAACTTGTTACGAAAAAAATAAGAAAAGTAAATAAACTTTCCAATGAGTATAACATCTTAATTCTTCTTATTGTTTTACTTTCCATCATGAAATATACAATTCTTTCTCCATAATATAATTCCACCAATAATATGCATGAAGGTAATGAAGACATCCCGTAGGATTCGCATTAACCTTTTATGCATAAATGAAGGTAATGGTGACACTCCCCGTAGGGTCCAACATTCTACCTTATGAATGAAGAAGGTGATGCGGACAATCCCCGTAGGGTCCAACATTCTCCCCTCCTTTTCTTTCTCACTTTCATTTCTTTTTCTCACTTTCGTTTCTTTTTCTCGCTTTTGTTTCTTTTTCTCGCTTTTGTTTCTTTTTCTCACTTTCGTTTTTTTTTCTCAGAAGGTGATGCGGACATTCCCCGTAGGGTCCAACATTCTCCCCTTCCTTTCTTTCTCACTTTCCATTTCCACAAATGATATACATGAAGGTAATGGAGACTCCCGTCGGATCCACATTCACCTTTTATGCATGAAGGTAATGAGACTCCCGTCGGATCCACATTCACCTTTTTGTTTCTCGCCTCCCTTCTCTTCCATTTCAATGATGTAAGATAATATGGTGCAAGATGTTATGGTGCAAGATGTAATGGTTATGCTTGCACATGCTTGCAAAAAGTAAATAAAGTAAAGTGCGAATAATAAAGTAACCGAAACAAACATAAAGTAAAGGGGCATAAAGTAAAAGACATAAAGTAAATAAATAGGAAACTCCGGACTAACGATATGTCAATCGAACTCCGCTAACAATAATAAAAGTAAAACATAACTTAAACGATTAACCTATACCTTCAAGGATTCTAAACTTCCAACATAATCCGAGGTTCTATTAATCGTTCTATATACAAGTCTTGGATCTTTTAACTTCCAATGATCCGTCCCAAAACTCCGAAACTAATCTAACTTAGAATCTTCTAAGATTCGAGGCTTCCATCGAGAAATCCTAAATTTTTCGCTTAAAGGATTAACTTCAAATCCTATGGCACTAACTCACTCCCTCTAATCTTAGATTGGATTCTAATCTTAGTTTCCGATTCCACAAACCATCATACTTATTCGCTTTCTATAATTACTTTAAATCCTAACTATTCTCACCTTTGCCAAATAAGATTTTCTCCAAATCTCCGATCTCCCACAAATCAACAACCGAGCAATCGCACCTACAATTCATCAATTGCACAACATATTACAACTCATATGAGAACAAGTTTGCATTTTCGGATGAATAGTGATTTCGGATGAATAGTGTTTTCGGGTGAATAGTGTTTTTCGAAAATCCGAGTTCAAAATCGTCAAATTCCATGATAGAAATTCATGATTTTAACTTCAAAACTCATTTACAATAAAAAACAAACAAAACCACCTAAAAAGTTTTGAAAACTTACTTTTTGGGACTTCCCTTAGAGAACGGGAAACTTCGAAAAGCTAGGTTGGATAGGTAGCCCTCGTCCCTACCAATCCAACGCAACCAAAAACACGACGATCCGACGAGAAACGAATGAGAAACAAAGAAAAGAAATTCTCATCCATGGTGGATGTGGCTCACGGCCAAGAGGAAGAGAAGAAGAAGAGAAAATGTATTTTTTTGTCAAATTTGTGATATTTAAAGAATAAATGAATAGTAATTTTAGATATTTTAAGAAATTGAAAATGACGGTTGCGTCCTTTTATGACTTTTGACTTATAAAACGAAACCCGATGCTCTTAAATAAATCTAAAAGTGATTAATAATTATTAATTGGCCTATTAATAATTATTAATGTCACCGAAACGAATGTAAAGTATTAAAACGATTAAAAAGAAGTTCGGGCAAAATTAACTACTAAAATCGAAATTACAAAAATAATAATTAAATTAAGTACTTAAATTGAAATAAATAAATAAATAAACAACAATATTAAATAAAAAAAATATTCACTTCAAAATAACAGGACGTTATAGATTTATTTATTGTTCTTCCAAAATTCCTATTTATTACTTTATGCATAAGGACATCTATGATCCATTTACTTTATGTCCTTTATCTTATACCCTTTACTTTACGCTCCATTCATATTTACGTTTATTTACTTTTGCGAGCATACCATAACATCTCGCACGATAACATCTCGCAACATTAAAATGAAAAAGAAAAGAAGGGAGAATGATGAATCCTACGGGAAGTTCACATTACCTTCAGAGAAAAAGAAAAGAAAGTGAGAAAGAAAAGAAGGGAGAGTGATGGATCCTACGGGAAGTGTCCACATTACCTTCTTCATTCATAAGGGAGAATGTGGATCCTACGAGAAGTTCCACATTACCTTCATTCATGCATAAAGGGCGAATGCGAATCCTACGGGATGTCCTCATTACCTTCATGCATATTATCGATGGAAATCTATATCATGGATAAAGAATTGAGATGTTATGCTTATGCAAAATTTATTTACCTTTTCGTATATTTGTTTTTAACGAGTTAATGGATGAGATTTAGACTACGTGTGCTAGTATTATCATCCTATAGAGATTATGATTATGAAAGTTAGTTTTCTAGGGATTAGAGAACTATAGAAAGGATTATGTAAGACGTACTTTTCTAAAGAGAAAAGAAATGAAATTGATGTATAGCCAAGTGCTATAGGAAAAAGGAATTAGATTGAATTGGATAACGAGAGAATACAAGGGTGTATTGAACCTTGTATAACTATCATGTGATAAACACGTAAGAGAACTAGTTTCTCAATAAATTGGAAGATCTCGTAATTGGAGAATAAGATTTGATGTAAACCTTATGTATAGTATAAGGTATTAAAGAGAATGAGATTCAAATGTTATATATATATATATATTATGAAACATATCCCCCTAATGGTTGGAAGATTGTTCCTCAAATATTTGGGAGACTTGGTAAGTAAAAGTGAAATATTGATGTAAAACCATTTTGGTGCTTGAAAGGTAAGAGAATGTGAGTTTTACTTGGACACAAATCTGGATGTGGGTTTGGGGTCTAACTTTACTTTTTATTTTGTTTATTCTCACTGGGCTTTGTTGTTAGCTTATGATATTACAAATATTTTCAGGTGTTCGGGTCATGAGAAAGGAGCTGGTGCGGCTTGATCGAGAGGATGATGATATGGAGATGGACTAGATGTCATTTAAAAGTCCCGGGGCTTGGCTAAGCTTATGTTATTTTGTTTTGATTTCGGTCTTTGAGATGTAAATTTGTTTATAAGCTCTTAAGATCTTTTCGTCTTAAGTTTTATGGTTATAATCTTCTTTTAATTTTGGAAAAGGAATTGTATTTCCTTACTTTTGATTTCTCTGATTGTGAAAAATGTATACAGGTTGTGGATAGTCCAAGTTTTAAATATATCCACGCCAAATTTTATTAAATAATAAGTCTTCCGCTGTCAATCTGATTTTCAATTATTTTAAAAGAGTCGGGTTGTCACAGATAGACTTTCTAGTCTAGTAACAACTCGGATCAAAAGTCCCCTATCTCCAACCTCATGTAAATAAGGTGGAGAATGATACTTTCTACCATAAACTGCCTCAAATGATGCCATCTTGATAGTAATCTGGTAACTGTTATTATAAGTGAACTCCACTAAATACAACTGAGAGTCCTAGCTATCACTAAAGTTAAGAACACAAGCTCTTAATATATCCTCCAAAATCTAGTTAACCATCTCTGCCTGACCATCGGCCTGGGGATTAAAAGCTTTACTAAAATTCCAACAAGAACCCATGGCTGTACGCAAACTCTGCCAAAACTTTGAGAAAAACTAGGTGTTAAGATCTGATACAATCCTCACTAGTACACCATGCATTCTAACAACCTTTCATAAGTACAACTGTGCCCAATTCTCAACTAGGTAGGTGATCCTCCCATGTATAAAGTATGCGATCTTCGCCAAACAGTCTACAATCACCCAAATGGTATCGTATCCTTTTTGATGTCACTATAAGAATTTTGACAATAGGTGACACCAACCATTTAGAATAAATTACAGTTTTATATAAAAATAGAGGAAATATTGAAATTTATTTAAAATAACGACATATTTATTGAAATCCAAAAGATGCACGAAGCTTCCAAAAATTCTCTCATATCTCGCTCTCATGATTTTCACTCAGCTCTCTCCCTTTAAGATGAAACCGCCCAGCTCTCGCTCTCGATCTCAGACGAAATCATTCATAGAAGCGTAATCGTTCATTAGGCTCTTCGATTATCAGTCTCTCGAAGTCAGATCAGTTCATCGTTCAGCAAAAATCAAGATGAAAATCAGACGATCTCTCGAAGTTTCAATCTTCAACTTCATCTCTACGACTTGATTCTCATCAAGGTATCTTTCCCTTCAACTCAATCTATCTCGATTTGGTTTTCCTCTTCAAAGTCTTCTTATAGTTAAAATTTTTCATCCCAACCCTATGTTCACTTTGATTTCTTCAAATTATAGAAAAATCTTATGCTTAAGATTGAATTTATGTATCTGATTTCTTTATTAGGTGCTCAAAGAAAAATTCTTTTTGAAGTATTGTTTCAATTGTAGCGGTTTGGGTCTTCTCCTATCCCTCACATTGTTTGTAAAATTGTATCTTCCTGCAGAAACTCTGGTTCTCTGGATTTGGTTTATCTCTTAATGTCTTTATTTATAGTTGTAACGTCCTGTTACTTTTGGGGGTAATTTTTTTTATTTTTTTATTTTATTTATTTAGTTTAATTAAAGCTTTTAAAGTTAGTTTAAAAGTAATGATTTCGATTTTAGTAGTTGTTTTCGTCCGAAATTCTTTTTAATCATTTTAATACTTTAAATTCGTTTCGGTGACATTAATAATTATTAATCACCTTTAGATTAATTTAAGAGCTTCGGGTTTCATTTTTAAAGTAAAAACAAAAGAAGGACGTAGGCGTCATTTTCCAAATTCTTAAAATATCTAAAAACACTATTCATCATCACTTTAAAAAGTCAAAATTTGACAAATTTACTCATTTTTCTTTTCTCCTCCTTCCCTTGGCCGTAGCTTCCCTTCTCCCTTTCTTTTTATTTTTTTTTTTTTTTGGTTTTTCTTAATTACTCATTGGATCGTCTCGATTCTCTTTCTGTTGGAAAGCCCTCGGCCCGTGGATCATTTCCAACCTACCAATCATAATTTTCGCCCATTTTCTCGAAACTTTAGGTATGACAAAGTTTTTAAAATTTGATGTGAATAGTATTTTAATGGAGGTTTTGGTTTGAAATCTTCAAATTCGTTCATCGAAGCTTGAAGATTTCAATCGGGAAAGTCGTTTTGGTCAATTTTAGAAACTTCCCCTAAACCCTAAAACTGAGTTTGAGCCGAAAACTCGTTCTGTGTGATTTTCCCTCACTTGACCATGATTAGGATGTTTAGGATATTATGTTTTTGCTATCTACTTAATTGTTCGGAAATCAATTAATATACAAAACCCTAATTTACAGATACCCATTGTAGTTGAGAACTTCCAAAGTATCCGAAACCAACCCAAAACACCTTTAAAGTGCATAAAATCCGAAAAATGAAACCCGAACCCTATTTTCCCTTGTATGGCTGAGAGTACCATAAGGATAAAATCCGGGTTTTTCGTCGTTTTGTGTGTTTAGATGTTGTTTGAATGGTTTCCGGTTAATTAAGGTTATTTAGGTGTTATTCGTTTGTAGGATTGTGAATTGAACGTGGATTTACAACCTCAATTTAATCGGAGCTTGTCTACAAGCTAAGGTGAGTTTAAAGCGAAAGTTAGTGGTTTTATGAATTGAGTTTCGTTATGTTATTGTTTATCGAGGTAAAGAGGGAAATAACTTCTTAGAATTAAGTTTTGGTTGGAGACTTTAATTCGGAAGTGTGTGGAGAGAATTTGGAGTTATAATGAGTTCGATGAAAAGGAAACATCGGAGTGGTTTGGAAGTATTGCAGAGTGAATTGGAGATGTTAGATGAAAGTTACTTTGATTGGTTTGGAAGTTAAAATAGTTAGAAGATACACTTGAGTGATAACTTGTGTAATCTAGTTAGTTAGGTTTCTTAATAACTTAGTAGGATTCTTTGAGATTAACTAACTTATTAGGGAGCTTAACTTTTCGTGATACGGCACATGGTAGTATGTTGATTCGGATCCATATGTATCATGGTGCGATGGTTTGTGATATGGTACATGGTAGTATGTTGATTCAGATCCATACGTACCATGGTACTATGATTTGTGACACGGCACATGATAGTATGTTGATTTGGATCCATACGTATCATGGTGCGATGATTGAGATATGGTACGACCGTACGTGGTATGTTGATTCAGATCCATACGAGCACGTTACGATGATTGTGATACGGCACAAGATAGTATGTTGATTCGGATCCATATGTATAATGGTGCGATGATTTGTAATATGGTAAAAGTTCTGATATCTGATATGATGAGAGTTACGATGATTGTAATTCGTTACATGATAGTATGTTGACTTCGGTCCATACGGTATCTTGGTTCGGTGACTTGAGATATGGTACGACCGTACGTGGTATGTTGATTTCGATCCATACAATAGCACGTTACGATGAAACTTATTTAGTAACAAAGATAGTTAATGTTACATGTACATATTCTTTAGAATTGTGTAGTAAGACTTAGTAATGATTGTTAACTTTACTTTAAGTCTTTATTTCTATTACTTGGCATTGAAAGACTATTGCGGGTAGTATATTAATAACGTATGATTGTATGGAAATTGGAAGTGTGGATATGGGTAGTAATGAGCATTATAGGCCTTTGGACACAATTTCGGGTATGAAATTTTGTTCATAGGATTACTTGCTTTTATTTTACTCTCACTAGCATTTTTATGCTAATGTTGCTACACTTACAAATTTTCAGGTAAACCCCGTCCTAAGAAGCGTGGTAGAAGAGGTGGAGCCGCGTGACTTGTTGAGATGGTGTACAGACAATATTAAAACACTTTTGGTTTAGCATTCGTAGAAATGCTTGTAAATTATCTCCATTTTCCATACTTATGTCTTTTTGAGCCCGAAAGGGTATTTGTGTAATGTCTATGTTTCATGATTAAATTCTCTTTTGGAATGCACATTCCCGATTTATTGCTTTTTCTGAAATGGGTTGATGTAAACAGGTTTTGGTTATCCGATTTTCATGCCGTTTTTCTTTAAAAATTGAGTCTTCCGCTGTGTATTTGAATTTAAAGAATTTAACGGAAATCCGGGTCGTTACAATAATGCTCTTCTTTGACTCTAATCTTTATGTATTTGCTAACCTGGTTCTATATTAAAGGATTGCAGAGGTGGTGGAGAATTCAATTGTGTTTTTTTTGTTAAATGCTTATTGTGTATTTAAATAAATCACAAGGACAAATTAATGTTATGGAGTTATAATCTTTACCTAGATAATAAACTTATAACATCAACTTGAACCTATCACTTTTTTTCCTACCACTTTATATCAATAAGATGTCCACGTTCATTAGTTTGTCAGCAACAATTTTATTGTTGATCCTCATTTTCCTTCCATTCTTTCATTTTATGATATCTGACATTCATGATGGAAATAGTTACAACGAACAACAATTTCATGATTCTGAGTTTGATGTTATTTGAGTTTTTGTAGATATTCAGGAAATAAAGTGAATTGGAGATGATTCATAAAATCTCTTTGTATGAAGAATCACTTTAGCAAAGGTCACAAATCAAAAAAAGAATTTTTGACAATCAAGCAAGTAAGTGCTATGCTTCATTAAATTCTTTTTTTATAGCTTGATGTCTCTCTTAAACTGGTTACATATATTTCTTGTATCTTGTTTATGTACAAAATTCTTGTTACATGGTATGGTAATTTATTTTCTAATTAGCTATGAATTCCATAGAATTTTCATCCATCTTGACAAGACCCGGTGTTGGACATTTAAATTTTGGTTCTTTATTTTATAAGAGGCATGATCAATGTTAAAGTAGAAAAGCATTGGATGACATTCCTTATCTCGTCACTTCACTTTTGAATATATATTCATGTGATATATTGAAACAGAACTTAAGGAGACAAAAAGACAACATATGGAGCCGATCTTGTTCTAATAAGGTCAAACCAAAAACTATATCTTTGTAAAGATGAGGATGAAAATGCCAATACCGAGCTACTTCTTAATTAATAATACTGAGCTGATTCTTAATTATTTAAATAAGTAATAATATTAGTAAATATTTTATTATTAATTTCCATTTAAATAAACAATTTATTCAAACAATTAATAATATTACATTAATTTTAATTTAAAAAAATATTTTTATTTAAACATTTAATATTTCCATTATTTAAGTAAATAAATTAATTAAATTATTTGCTTTTTATAAGTTAAATTAGTAACTTAATTTGTGCTATTGTGATATTTGGGCTAGTATAGAAAACTAATGGATTTCAATAATAAGTTAATTAATTGATTAAACTCTTTAATCTATAAATTACTATTATTAACTATAGATTATTCCACTACAAATCCATAGTTTTAATTCCCTTACTACATATGAGTGATGTCCATTTGATATAGAGACCTGATGTCCATTTGTTATCAATTAGCTGTGGCATATCCTTTATGTGGTAAAACTCATAATTATAGTTGGACTAAAATTACTATTTTACGCCCATAATTATATATTGTTCCTTGTATTCTCGCTAATTCTCCAATTAACAATGTCTATAGTCCTATTATTGATAAATACTTCTATGATCAGCAGAAGATGAGGCCTCTTGTTCAAGCCTTAATAAATACAACAAGGGAGTTACCTAAAGTAACCAAAATATTGAAGTTGCACAAACACTATCATAGGAGGATAGTTGAGAATTTCATCTCATGTAGTAATGTTTTCAACTTCTTGTTTAGTCATGCCTACAAAACATCACTCATATTGAGTATACCAAGGGTAACTCTCACCAATGTGAGTTAAAGGACACAACTCCACAAGAAGGAGTTTAATAAATACTCTGGATTCAGATTTATCACTCTTGATAATCTAAGTGATGTTTAAATCATTTCTTAAAAATTATAATAAGGAAAAACTTTCAGTCAGTATTACAAAATTTAGAAAAATCAACCTAGTTTAAATTGGGAAAAATGCCATTATGGTCAAGGACATAGAATTTTTAATGCATGTTTGGAGATAAACAAAGCTAAGATTAAAGTTATTGATAATATGAACCTTCCAAGTAATGTAAAAGGATTGAAAAACTTTCTTAGTCAGGCCCACTTTTACAAAAGGTTAATCAAATACTCCTTTAAAATTGATCAGCCTTTATGCCGCTGCTAGAATACAATAGACCTTTATGTTTCTCTAAAGAATTTTTGAAAAGCCTTGAAAAATATAAAAGAAGCTTTAGTAAAAGCCTCAGTTGTAATTCCACGTGATTGGGAGTTTCCATTTGAAATTATGTATGATGAAAATGATTTTGCAATTACACCAGTTTTTAGGAAAAAGAAAGAAAAAGTGTCTCACACTATATAATATACTTGATAGGGAGATTTAATATCAACAACAATCTGCCTTCTTCTAATAATACCCCACCTTATATTAATATGTTGTTTTTGTTGTTTAATTTGCTCAATATTCATAATTAATGTATATCATCTAAAAAAAAAAACTTTCAAGATTGTAACGACCCGAATCCGTTCAATCATTTAAATTCAAATGCACAGTGAAAAACATAGTTTTTAAAGAAAAACAGCATGGGTACGTTTAAAACTCAGAAAAACCAAAACTTGTTTACATTGTTCCCAATCAGAGAAAGCGATAACTACAAAAAAACTGCCAATTTGCGACCAGAAAATTGCGACCAAATGGTCGTTTTTCACCTAAAAGCGACCAAGCAGAGTGGTTGCTAAAAAGCTGGTTTATGCTTTTATTGCATGGTCACAAAAATGCGACCATATGGTCGTAAAAATTTGGTAGCAAAAAAAGTCAAACTTTTGAAAATGCGACCAAATGGTCGCATTAAAAGGGACCATATGGTCGCATTTTATCTTCAATAAAGTGACCATTTGGTCACAAAAAAAGTGACCAAATGGTCGAAATTTTGGACCAAATGGTCACTATGGCTCGTGAAAATACGACCGGATGGTGAAGCGACCATCCGGTCGAATTTATGTGAAAGATAAGTGACCACTTGGTCACGTAAAAAGTGACCAAATGGTCGCATTTTATGCGACCACTGGTCACTTTTAGTCTCGATAAAATGCGACGGTGATGGTGCTAAAAAGTGACCATCCGGTCGCATTTAAGATTTTTTTAAATTTAAATTTTAATAATTAGTTAATTAATTATTAATTAATTATTAATTTTTAATTATTTATAAATTATTAATTAATTATTAATTATTAATTACTAATTATTTATTTAATTAATATTAAAATTTCATAAAAAAAAATTGGAATTCAAATAAAAAAATATATATCAAATATTAAAAAATGTTTTATACAATCGAAAGAATCCTAGAACTACCGAGGAGGCGGGGGGGGGGGAGGAGGCGTCGTGTAGAAGGCGGGTACGCGCGGCCAAAGCGGATGCGACCCGGCGCGACTCGTGCACTGTGCGGCCTCGCTCGTGCCTCGTATGTCGGCCTCAATAGTAGCGACTCGAGCAACGGTCCTCACGCTAGCCTCCATGTCCGCTGCAACCGCTTTGCTCACCCGGAGAAGGGCGTGTGAGCTGTGCTCGCTCGGGTTTGGGCCGAGCCCGGAACCGACCCATCGGGCCGAACCCCTCCAGACCTCCAAGAACGCCTCTATACGGTCCTCCCGAGTCGGTCTGCGAGTCCGGTGTGGGCAACCGCCGAGTCAAAGACTCGTGAAACGTTCCTAAACATTTAAAATTCAGAAAATAAAATGGTTAATATATAAGTATGAAAAATTTTAAAAAGAAAGAATAATAATTGAAAAAATATTAAATACGAACTTCTTTCTCCTTATCGTCGACTACGCCCGCCCTTCTTCTGTGTGAAGAACTCGGTGCGGCTCATCGGGGGGGGGGGCGCCGTGTTCGCTTCCTAAAAATCAAATAGTGAAGAATAAAACATAATAAATTAATTAGTAATTGAAAAAAAACATAGAAAAAAGAAAACGAGAAAAGAACGAGGAAAAAAAAGCATACCAATCGACGATGGTGCTCGTCGTGGGTCCGCGCCCCGCTGTGTTTTTCTGGATTCTTCGCGGGCGTGGCTTATTCCCGCTTGACACCGGCCTTGCCCCGAGGAGTGATCAAGCTAGCGGGCCGCGCGTGGTCCTCCGGGCTCATCCACACTGGGGCGGTTTCGCTTGCCTTCTGCGCGCCGGAACATGTAGGTCCTGAATCGATCCGGCGTGGTGACCGGGGGGCGGGAGGGGATCTACCGTCGGTGATATCGGGATCGATAACGGAAACTTGCCCTGAAAAAATTGAAATAAAAAATGTTAAAGTAATAAATTTATTTCTATAAATTTCAAAATTAATTAATTATGAAAATAAATTATGTTTTACCTTCCAAGCGTCTTACATCCGACGTTCTCCGTCGTCGGAATCTTCGTCCGGGAGGGAAGGTGGGGGGGGAGGCATGCTCTGAAGGACCTCGGGAAACCGTTTTGAAAGCTGGTCGGGGGTATGGGGGGCATTTGAAGATGGCTGGGGGGTGGGGAAAATTTTTTTGTTTTATATTTGATAGAAACTATTAGTTAAAAAGAATAGAAAACTTTTAGGGAAATAGTAAACAAAATTACTTACGTATCCCCTTCAATCCGAGGGTAGAGTCTGCTGCCCGAGGCGGTGAGTGCATGAAGTCGAGGGGCCAGTGATCCGACGCCGATCTGGACCGGACCCGGACCGACGCTACCTGGCTGCTGTAAGCCTGGTCGAAGCTCGGTCTCGAGGACTCTATCATCGGCGTGGCGGCAAGTCGCGTATCGTAATCGAAGAGGATGTCCAACTCCTCCGTAGTCGGCTCCGCATCGGGGCAACGCCGATGGCGTCGCGGAGACCCCTCGTCACCGCATCGCGTGCCTCGCTGATGGGGAGGACGCGTCCTCGCCCTAATCCTACAACCAAAATAAACTAATTTAATACTAATTACGTAAGTAAAATATTGATTAGTTTATTTAATTAATTAATTAATTAATGAAATAATGTAAATTAAACTAACATAAATTTAAGTAAATAATTTAAAATAAACTAATCAAATTAATTTGAATAAAAAGTAAATTAAAATTAGATTAATTTAACTAAAAAGTAATTCAATTAAACTTAAGATTAATTAAGTAAAACTAAAATAAACTAATCATTTAATTTGAAATAAAGTAAAAGTAAAATTAGATTAATTGAACTAAAATTAATTGAATTAAACTAAAATCAATTAATTTTAGTTTCAATAATCTAATTTTACTTTACTTTAATTCAAATTAATGATTAGTTAATTTTAGTTTTAATTAATTAATCTTATGTTTAATTGAATTAATTTTAGTTCAATTAATCTAATTTATATTTACTTTAATTCAAATGAATTGATTAGTTATAACTAATTAATTCAATTAAACTTAAAGATTAATTCAATTAACTAAAATTAATTCAATTAAACTTAAAGATTAATTAATTAAAACTAAAATTAATTCATTTTAGTTTTAATTAATTAATCTTAAGTTTAATTGAATTAATTTTAGTTCAATGAAGCTAATTTTAATTTACTTTAATTCAAAGTAATTGATTAGTTAATTTTAGTTTTAATTAATTAATCTTATGTTTAATTGAATTAATTTTAGTTCAATTAATCTAATTTATATTTACTTTAATTCAAATGAATTGATTAGTTATAACTAATTAATTCAATTAAACTTAAGATTAATTCAATTAAACTAAAATTAATTCAATTAAACTTAAGATTAATTAATTAAAACTAAAATTAATTCATTTTAGTTTTAATTAATTAATCTTAAGTTTAATTGAATTAATTTTAGTTCAATGAAGCTAATTTTAATTTACTTTAATTCAAAGTAATTGATTAGTTAATTTTAGTTTTAATTAATTAATCTTAAGTTTAATTGAATTAATTTTAGTTCAATGAAGCTAATTTTAATTTACTTTAATTCAAATTAATTGATTAGTTCATTTTAGTTTTAATTAATTAATCTTAAGTTTAATTGAATTAATTTTAGTTCAATTAATCTAATTTTAATTTACTTTAATTCAAAGTAATTGATTAGTTCATTTTAGTTTTAATTAATTAATCTTATGTTTAATTGAATTAATTTTAGTTCAATTAATCTAATTTATATTTACTTTAATTCAAAATGAATTGATTAGTTATAACTAATTAATTCAATTAAACTTAAGATTAATTCAATTAAACTAAAATTAATTCAATTAAACTTAAGATTAATTAATTAAAACTAAAATAATTCATTTTAGTTTTAATTAATTAATCTTAAGTTTAATTGAATTAATTTTAGTTCAATGAAGCTAATTTTAATTTACTTTAATTCAAAAGTAATTGATTAGTTAATTTTAGTTTTAATTAATTAATCTTAAGTTTAATTGAATTAATTTTTAGTTCAATGAAGCTAATTTTAATTTACTTTAATTCAAATTAATTGATTAGTTCATTTTAGTTTTAATTAATTAATCTTAAGTTTAATTGAATTAATTTTTGTTCAATGAAGCTAATTTTAATTTACTTTAATTCAAATTAATTGATTAGTTCATTTTAGTTTTAATTAATTAATCTTAAGTTTAATTGAATTAATTTTAGTTCAATGAAGCTAATTTTAATTTACTTTAATTCAAATTAATTGATTAGTTCATTTTAGTTTTAATTAATTAATCTTAAGTTTAATTGAATTAATTTTAGTTCAATGAAGCTAATTTTAATTTACTTTAATTCAAATTAATTGATTAGTTCATTTTAGTTTTAATTAATTAATCTTAAGTTTAATTGAATTAATTTTAGTTCAATTAACCTAATTTTAATTTACTTTAATTCAAATTAATTGATTAGTTCATTTTAGTTTTAATTAATTAATCTTAAGTTTAATTGAATTAATTAATCTTAAGTTGAATTGAATTAATTTTTAGTTCAATTAACCTAATTATACTTTACTTTAATCAAAGTAACTAAAATTAAGTAATTAAACAATTTTTATTTAATAATTAAACTAAACTATTTGAATTAATTACCCTACTTTAAATTAATTGATTTAATTAAAGTAATCTAAATTACATTAATTAAACTAAAATTAACTAATCAATTCTAGTGTAATTATAAATTAATTTAGTTTAATTTTATTAAATTAAAGTAAACTATCTTAAATAAACTAAATAAGTAATTAAACTAAATCAGATTAAGTAATTAAATTAATTACTACTTAAATTGAATTAAAGTAAACTAAGTTAGATTAATTAAACCATTAGATTAATTAAACTAAAATTACTTAAAGTAATAAAATTAAAGTAAACTAATTAATTAGTTAATGTAAACTAAACTAATTAAATTAAACTACATAAACTAAAACTCAACTAATTAAAGTAAACTATCTTAAAAACTAAAACTAAGTAAACTAAGTAAACTAAGTAAACTAAGTAAACTCTAAATTCATAAACTAAACTTTAGTTTGTTACGAAAACTAACCTCGTGTAATCGAAACCGGGATTGGTGGTTGAGGATTTTCGGTTTAGAGGAAGAACGGGAACGGGAACGGGAAGAAATAACGGGGAATGGATAGGGGAAAGAGACAAACGAACAAAAAGAGAGGAAGAAAAAGAGAGAGGCAAAAAGAGAGGAGAAAAGAAGAAAAAGAAGAGAAAGCGAGAAAGGGAAAAGGGAAAAAGAAACGGGGGAAAGGAAAGGGAATGAAATTTAAATCATATTTTGCGACCAACGTGTGAAATATGTAATAATGATAGGAAATGAACAATATGCGGTTGGGGAAAATGCGACCATATGGTCGCATTTTCGATACGTATGCCACCATATGGTCGCATTTACAAATATAAATGCTACCATTTGGTCGCATTTACGGGCGACCAAATGGTCGCCTGTTGTCATTACCAAGGCCATGCTTGTCACGCGTCCGTCAACGATTGCGACCATCCGGTCGCAATTTGAGAATCACCGCCAATAATTGCGACCATATGGTCGCATTACTTAAATTAACCGCCATAAATTTCATGAAAATTTAAAGTTATCGGCCCATAATTGCGACCATATGGTCGCAATTCCAATTGTATTTTTAAAAATATTATTATACTTTTGCACAAATGCGACCATTTGGTCGCTTTCTCCCAAAACCCTAAACCCTAAACCCTAAACCCTAAACCCTAAACCCTAAATCCTAAACCCTAAATCCTAAAATGCGACCAAATGGTCGCATTTCTCTTCTAAATTACTACCATGTGGTCACCTTTTTGTAAAATTGCGACCACCGGTCGAAATATTAATATTTATATACTTTTTTTTATATTGGGTTACTTTCGATATTTACATATGACGGGAACTCTTGTTTCCATGTTGTTATATTCAAATAGTTTAGTTTAATTATTAAATAAAAATTGTTTAATTACTTAATTTTAGTTACATTTGATTAAAGTAAACTACAATTAGGTTAATTGAACTAAAATTAATTCAATTAAACTTAATGCATTTCTCTATATCTAATTTTAGTTTAATGAATCTAATGGTTTTATTAATCTAACTTAGTTTACTTTAATTCAATTTAAATAGTAATTAATTTAATTACTTAATCTAATTTAGTTTAATTACTTATTTAGTTTATTTAAAGATAGTTTACTTTAATTTAATAAATGTAATTTAGAATTGATTAGTTAATTTTAGTTTAATTAAGTAATTTAGATTACTTTAATTAAATCAATTAATTTAAAAGTAGGGTAATTAATTCAAATAGTTTAGTTTAATTATTAAATAAAAATTGTTTAATTACTTAATTTTAGTTACATTTGATTAAAGTAAAAGTAGAATTAGGTTAATTGAACTAAAATTAATTCAATTCAACTTAAGATTAATTAATTAAAACTAAAATGAACTAATCAATTAATTTGAATTAAAAGTAAATTAAAATTAGGTTAATTGAACTAAAATTAATTCAATTAAACTTAAGATTAATTAATTAAAACTAAAATTAACTGATCAATTACTTGGAATTAAAGTAAATATAAATTAGCTTAATGAACTAAAAATTAATTCAATTAAACTTAAGATTAATTAATTAAAACTAAAATTAACTAATCAATTACTTGGAATTAAAAGTAAATATAAATTAGCTTAATTGAACTAAAAATTAATCAATTAAACTTAAGATTAATTAATTAAAACTAAAATTAACTAATCAATTACTTTGAATTAAAAGTAAATTAAAATTAGATTAATGAAACTAAGATTAATTGAATTTTAGTTTAATTCAATTAATATTAGTTCAATTAATCTAATTTTACTTTACTTTATTTCAAACTAAATGATTAGTTTATTTTAGTTTTACTTAATTTTAGTTTAATTAATGTAATTTAGATTACTTTAATTAAATCAATTAATTTAAAGTAGGGTAATTCATTCAAATAGTTTAACTTCAATTATACGTAAGTAGTTTAAATTAAATGAGTTACACTAATTTAATTAATTAATTTTAGTTTAATTATTAAATAAAAATTGTTTAATTACTTAATTTTAGTTACATTTGATTAAAAGTAAAGTACAATTAGGTTAATTGAACTAAAATTAATTCAATTAAACAAAATTGCGACCGGATGGTCACTTTCAATGTGACCACTTGGTAGCTTTTTTCCTCCAAAATTACGCGCCATTTTTTGCTACTAAGACATATTTTAGTCACCAAAATTGCGACCAGGTGGTCACTTTTAATGTGACCACTTGGTAGCTTTTTTCCTCCAATTTTAAGCTACCACTCCCCAAAAAAGGTCACAAAATTGCGACCGGATGGTCACTTTCAATTGTGACCACTTGGTAGCTTTTTTCCCTTCAAAATTACGCGCCATTTTTGCTACCAAGACATATTTTAGTCACCAAAATTGCGACCAGGTGGTCACTTTCAATTGTGACCACTTGGTAGCTTTTTTCCTCCAAAATTACGCGCCATTTTTTGCTACCAAGGCATATTTTAGTCACAAAAATGCGACCGGATGGTCGTTTTTAAGGTGACCAAGGGGGGCGTGCGGGTTCCTTTGCGCCATAATTTCGCGCCATTTTTATGACATTTCTACTTCGGTCGCATCTGTGCAAAAAATGTGACCAGATGGTCACTTAAAGTCAACCTTCAAATAAAGTGACCAACTGGTCACTTTAAAGCTACCACTTTTTTTTGGTCGCAAATTTTTGGTCGCATTTTGGCAGTTTTTTTGTAGTGGATAAAAGTGGAATGCACATTCCAACTTGTAAATAAACTTTAAAAAACTACTTAAAATCATAAGACCTTTATAATTTTAAACAAACGCTCTTCCGAGCTCAAAACACGAAGTAAGAAAGGTAGAAAGTTTATACAAAGCATTTCAAGAATGCTATACAAGATCATGTTCATTGTTCATTCCTTTTCATCGCTTCGAGAAGTCAAACAACACCACCTCCTCTACCACGTCTCCTGCATCGAGAATTACCTGAAAAATAGTGTAGCAGCGTTAGCATGAAAATGCTAGTGAGAGTAAAATGAAAGCAAGTAATCCTATGGACCAAATTCCAAACTGGAAATTGTGTCCAAAGACCTAAAATGCTCTTTACTACTCATTCTACACTTCCAATTACCAAATAAACATACAATCGTAATATAACTCCCAATCAATCAACATCCAACTACGTAAAGTAATGAATTCAAGATTTGAATTAAAAGTACTAATGATTACTAAGTCTTTCTAGACAAAACTATAATATCTCGAACTTTCTTTGTTACCACATCAAGTGTCCTTGTAACGTGTTACCGTAATGGATCAACATAAACATACTACCACGTACCACATTACCAAATCAAGTGTCCTTGTAACGTGTTACCGTATGGATCAACATCAATATACTACCACCACTACAACAAAAAAGGCTTTCTATAGCGTCAAAAAATGCTATGAGTTACCTTTCATAGCGTTTTACCAAACGCCGTGGTTGCCCACGTAATTAAAAGTATGAGACTTTTGATAGCGTTTGTCTTACACTATTGCATACGCTATAATAATATCAATTTGGTTGCATGTTTTAATTGTTATGAAAACATACTATAGCGTTTTTAGCTCCGCTATAAAAACATATAACAATAGCGTCAGATACACGCTATGAGTTATATTTCATAGCCTTTTGAACAATGTCATGGTTGCCCACATAATTAAAAGTCTTAATCATTTGATAGCGTTGGATACATGCTATCACATACGCTATAAACGTATCTATGTATTGCATACTGTGACTGTTATGACAATATAACATAGCTTTCTACTAACCCTATGATAATATTTAAGATAGCTATTTCAAAACGCTATTGTATATTTGTCTTATATTTTATAGCGTTTTCAATAAGTTATCTAGTTTGCTATAAAAACCATGTAATCAAGAATATTTATAAAGGAAGGTATAAAACTAAGCTTTTTGAACTAGTACACACAAAAATTATTTATTGATTCCTAACTTTTATAACTTAACAAAACTTACATAAGTTAAAGTCATACATAATAAAAGATCTATCCATCTCGTACATAAGTCTATAGGAAGTATTACATAATAAAAGATCCATCCATCCAGTACATAAGCCTATAGGTTAAACAAAACCCTGACAAAAAAAGGCTATGGCAAGCAAGATCATCAAGACTCTGCTCTAGCCACCTACAAAAAAAACAATCACAAGTCATTTTAAATAAACTATTATATTATAGAAGTAAACCTAAGAGAACTAGACTTGTAGTAATTTCAGAAGTTAGTCAATGCAAATAAGTCAGTCGGTTTCCAATCACCTTAGCAAAACTAGACTTGCAATAATTTTAATTCCCCTAAAACAAGTAACATCAAAGTGAATAATACAAGAAGTAAGAACCTAAAAAAAGGAGTACATTTCAAGTTGCAACTAATTTATAACAAGAAAAGAAGTCTGAATTCAAAATAAATGCACAAAACTATGTAGAACAGAAACAAAAATTTACCTGCAGTAACTTTGACATTTAGCTTCTTCGTACGTCTTCGTGAGAGAGAGTGAGTGAGATAGAGACTTTGATGTTTCACCGTGCTTGAAAGGAGATTATGTGCCTACATCTATGTTCAAATAGGGATCCATAAAATTACAGAACAAAAGATTAGAAAAAGATAAACAAGTCATGTGGCTTGATAATAGAAAAAAATTAAAAGAATATTCTATAAGATCTCAATAAAAAAGGTAGCAAAATAAGAATTATTGAAGCTATGATCATTTAAAATAAACATGCAATCGAAACTCAAACAGTCAAAGAAAACATGTTAAATAGTTCACTCATTAGATGGAAAGGTTAATAATTTACATTAATCAGATGACTGCTGATTCATTTTTATATTCTTTGACATGAATAATATGAGCTTTTAGAACATGGAATTCATGTGTAGACACCTGAATTCAACTACTAATATATTCACACCTGTTCCATGGTAGCTTGTATTTGAGCCAAGTGCTTTGACATTTTCCTTGAAACCTGAAAATAATATATCAAGAATTCTTTATCATTCTACTGTAACTTTCTTAATATCCAACATTTATACTCGGCACATCGAGACATATATTCATGTTCTCTTAACACATAAATATTTTCACTACACTACACTGGAATGACTAATATGATTATTCTAAAGTCCTTATTCTCGAGAAACTCTTTTAAGACTTACTCATAATTTATCCCTTCAAGAAAACACAAGCAATCTAAAGAGTTTGATATGCAAACACAGATTTTCTGATATGCAAACACAAGCAATCTGAAGAGTTTGATGCTTAAAGGTTCTTTTGAGCTATTGCTGATTAAGAAATAGGGATTTGGATCTATAAAACTATTCAATTTGCCCATCATAATCTGCTATTACTATTCTTAGGGGCTGTCAATTTTTTGTTTTAGAAAACCAAAGAGCAAATTATGCTATAACATGTTGAAGAAGACATGTTCATGTTTAGCCATACGCCACATCAAATTAAAAGAAGACATGGTATTTATTTTCCAATAAACAAGTAGTTCAAACTCAAGGATTAATTTGACAAAAAGACTTGATTTGAAAATGTAGTTAAAAAAATATAAGAACAAAAAAGAAAACTACCAAAACAAAAATTGTAATTGATGTTTTAACAAAAACAGTAACCTTAACAAAGTACAATCACTGTTTAGATTTTCTAAGGGTGATAGAATACACTTGAGGATAAATACGCATGAACAGCAAAAGTTCTAATTCTCGTGATCTAATCAAGGTGGAGATTAGAAGTTGAAGAAGCTGGAAAGTGAAGCTTAAACTAATTTAGCATAAAACAATTAGCAAATGAGAACAAATTGGCATTTTGACAGTTTAGTTAGTTTTCATTTGTGGAAGTCTGCTATATAAACTTGGTCTTAAGAAATCAGAAAAGAAAGTCTAGCATTTTACAGCAATTGAAGATAAAAACCATTATGCCATAAGTAAAGAAGGTGTACCACTCCAATCATCCATTAGCACCATTATGCCATCATTGATTTAGTTTAATAATAATAATCCAGGGATAAGTACAAAAGCTTGCATGCTTCCTTGATAGAAAAGTAGTCATGAAGATTGGTGGACCAAGTGATAAAGATAAAATGTACTTTGACATAATTCGAAATCAATAATGTGACGACCAGTCACTTTTAAATAATTTAAATTAGAAAACACAGCGGAAGTCTTTATATTTTAAGAAAATTGGCGTGGTTATGTTTGAAAATTGGCTATCCAAAACTTGTTTACATCTTAAATTCAAAAATCTAAAACACAAGGAACTTCAAGTTCCTAATCAAGAGTTCAAAAAGACGATTATCATAAAAATAAAGAAAATGAGCTCTTATGAGCTAAATACAAATTTTCATAACATAAGATTCAAATTAACAAAATGAGACCATGGTCCTTTAAAAGAATATCTAGTCCATCACCGTGTCATCATCCTCTGGATCAAGCTCGCACCAGCTCCTCATCCACGACCCCAAACATTACCTGAAATGTTTGTAATATCATGAGCTAACAACTAAGTCCAGTGAGAATAATAAGAATAAAAAGTAAAGATAGACCTCAAACTCACATTTTGATTTGTGTCCAATTAATCTGACACAATTCACTCCTAAAGTTCTCCAAACTCTAGGTAATTTCATTCAAAACTTTCCAAAAGATGATATTACTAACACTCGTAGTCAATCCTCATCCATTAACTTGTTACGACATAAAATAAGAAAAGTAAATAACTTTGCATAAAATATAACATCTCGATTCTCTATTTCCATTGATCATATGCATAAAGGTAATGAGGACATCTCGTAGGATTCACATTCGCCCTTTATGCATGAATGAAGATAACGAGTACATCCCGTAGGCTACCGTTCAATCTTTTGAATGAAGAAGTAATGAGTAGATCCTGTAGGTTACCCATTCGTCTTCTTTCTTAGTTTTACTTTCTTTTCTTTTTCTGAAGGTGATGCGGACACTACCCGTAGGCTCCAACATTCTTCCTCTCCATTCTTTCTCACTTTCTTTTCTTTTTCTCTTTTCAATGATGAGAGATGTTATGGTTATGCTTGCACATGCTTGCAAAAAGTAAATAAAGTAAAGTGCGAATAATAAAGTAACCGAAACAAACATAAAGTAAAGGGGCATAAAGTAAAAGACATAAAGTATATAAATAGAAAACTCCGGACGAACGATATGTCAATCGAACTCCGCTAACAATAATAAAAGTAAAATCATAACTTAAACGATTAATCTATACCTTCAAGGATTCTAAACTTCCAACATAATCCGAGGTTCTATTAATCGTTCTATATAAAAGTTTGGATCTTTTAACTTCCAATGATCCAACCTAAGCTTCGAAACGAATCTAACTTAGAATCTTTTAAGATTCAATAGTTTCCTCGAGAACTCCTAAGTTCTCACTTAAAGGATTAACTCCTAATCCTAAGGGCACTAACTCAGATCCCTCTAAACTTAGATTCAAATTCTAGTCTTAGTTTCCAATTCTACAAACCATTATACTTATTTGCTTTCTAAAGATACTTTAAATCCTAAATATTCGCACCTTAGCCAAATAAGATTTTGCTCCCAACCTCCGTTAGAGCGATCAAGCAAACGGTCCAAAATCACCTACAATTAGAATTATATCTAACAATCAATAATTAACCAATTATCAATCAATCGACATCTAAGTACACAAAACAACGAAAAAACCCTTTAATTCTCACATGAGGCTCTCGGCCCCCCTTCATAAAAAGGGTTTCGATTTCGATTTTCCGGCTTTTAGGCAATTTAGATGTGTTTCGAGTTGGTTTCAAACAATTTCGATATTCCCGATTTCAATGGGTATCGATAATTAGGGTTTTTGAACAATATGCAATTTCCCGAATCGAATTTAAATAAACAATAATTCATTAATAAATAACCCATAATCAAACCCCAAAAGATAAATTTCAAACGGGAAGGGTTTCGACTGAAACTCGATTTTAGGGTTATGGGAAAGTTTTCAAAAACTCTTAAAACAACTCCCGTATTCACAAACACCGCGTTTCATGACAAGAAATTGAAGGAATCAAGAGAAAACTCCATTAAATACTATTTCGAGCTTAGGGTTTGAAAATAAACTTACCGAGAACTCCGTGGATCTTGAGAGAAAAGCACGATGGTTAGGTGGAAATGAATCCTAGACTCGAGGGCTTTCCGATGCAACTGAAAACAAGTCGATCCGTCGAGAAACGAACGAAAACCAAAAGCTCCTTCCCCCCCTTTGATAGCCACGGTTTTGGGATGAAAAAAAGAATGAAAAAGGAAGACTTTTGGTCAATTGGTTATTTAAAGAAGATTATGAATAGTGTTTGGATATTTTTAAGAAATCGGAAATGACGGTTGCGTCCTTTTATGACTTTTGACTTCTAAATCGAAACCCGAAGCTCTTAAATAAATCTAAAGGTGATTAATAATTATTAATTGGCCTATTAATAATTATTAATCTCACCTAAGCGAATTTAAAAGTATTAAAACGATTAAAAAGAATTTCGGGCGAAATTAACTACTAAAATCGAAATTACAAAAATAATAATTAAACTAAATACTTAAATTGAAATAAATAAATAAATAAACAATATTAAATAAAATAAAATAAAATAAAAATTCACTTAAAAATTAACGGGACGTTACAAATAAAGCATGAAGCAAATTTAGTTTTAAATTTTCCATGTAGCATAAGTAAAATAAACTTCCCACAATTCACATCCAAAACCTCAATTCCAAAATTTCCATTTGTGAAATTGATGTTGTCTAACAATTCCCACAATTCACATCCAAACCTCTACATTTTCCAAATGATAAGAATCACGATCTAAGATTGAAGAGGAAAGGGAAATGCATCAGACACACAACAACCCAATTATATTCAAAATGCTACATATGTACAGGACACCATTGAGGAAAAATAGTTGTGTAATCGTAAGTACTTGATATGAGGAATAAGAATACTATACCAGGCTTATCTTGGTAGGTGGTATCAATGGCAAGAGAAACCTTAGACAAGTAGCTAAAATGTAAGCCCTTCAAGGTAAGAAAATAAGTGAAATAAAAGAGAAAAATCTATTTATAAAAACGGGTAATGTATATAGTTCTACCCATTATATGTAGTCCACTATACAAACCAAAGACAACTTCTACCCAGTCCTTGGCAGTTTTCCCTTTGAAACTATAAAAACTAAAAGATATGTATGAGTTTAAACTGCAAGAGTTAAAAATATCAAAATGCACAAGGAATTGACAAAAAAAGTAGGCAAGAAACTATAATTACTCACATCTGAAGTTTAAACCAAAGTAGGCAAGAAACTATAATTACTCACATCTAAAAATGATAATCACAATAACTGAGTAAGAAAAAGAGGGTTCAATTTTAACAAGTATGACTTTTTAGCAAAAAACTAGCTGAAACTTTATTCATCTCTAGACTCCATATTCTCAACTTGCTACCTTTTCCTCTCTACGCCTTTTGTACTCATTAAACAACCTTGCTCTTGGAGCCTACACAATCATGAGATAAATCCAATAAATTGTATCTTATTTTCTTGATGGAAAAATAATATGAAACTTAAATCACCCTAATAAGATGTGAAAAACATTACTAATACTACATTGGTGTAAAGACCCGACTTTTCAGAGTTTAAATCAAACTTAATAAATGCAGCGGAAAGACTCAATAAATGATATTTATTGAATAATATGAAAATTCTCAACCAAATAGTCATTTAAATAAAAACAACAACTCCAGAGTTATATTCTTTAAAACAAAAGAACAATGTACTAAATCAAATAACAAAATGTTCCAAACTAACATAAAACTCAAATCTCACAAAACAAATATAGTCAATAAAATTCAAATACTTTATTCTCAAACACAATGAAAATAAATGATGCATTGGCTAGCCACCACGACATGAACCCCTCATCTTTTCCACTTCATCAACCGCCACCTCTCGGTCCATTATTACCTGAAAAGAAACCACAAATAGCACTGTGAGGCTAAAGCCAATGAGAAAACGATCTAAACGAAGGTAAAGCTTTAAATAGTCTCTAACAACTTAAACCGAGTCCCAACACTCAACACTCTCCAATGTCTCTTTCACACATAACTTCTCTTAAACCTCACATTCAATCTCTTTACATGAATAGGCAATTATTAACCAAGTTCCATATCCAAGACCCACATTCATAATCATCTTTTCAATACACATCCCAATCCGATACATAAGCCAATTCTAATTTAACAAGTACAATCAAATAATTATTCAAACCATCCACGAAGAAGGCGGTCTCTCGGGACTACAACCATTCTTAGGTACTTAGTTATAGTCACAACCATAACTAATCCCCTAATGGATCGTTCATACGAGCAATGTCCATTAGCTGTTATGAGCTCATTCTCATAACTATATATTTACTAAGTATGAGCTCGTAGCCTCATACTAGTTTAACACACCTGTCAAGCCATCATTCCACAATCTCTTTACATTATCCTCTTGATAATGTTCATTCACATTCAGCAAACACAATTAAAATACAGCAGCTCAATGAGTCTAATTAAAGCATGCAAATACATCATTACGATAAAACTGCCGAAAACCGTCAAAACTAACTATTCGCTCTTAATCATACTCAACTCAAATCTCATGAAAAATCATCATAAAATACTCCATAATATTCCAGAATTAACTCCCAAATCAATCAGAAACAAAAAGAATCGAAAAACATCAAAAACTGCCGAAAAGCGACTAAACTAGTTCTAACCGAAAAATTGTTTCACCAAATGATTTTTCGATGTTTCCATTATGAGTTCACTTCCTAAAGCTCCAGAAAATTATATTTGAATATATCGAAACATAAAAACTACGGTAAGAGCTTTAGATTTCTCTAAAACCCCACCAACGAATAAACCGTTAACTCACCTCGAAATCGCTTAAATCCAAAATCAACGCTACTTCCCTTGACGAACCAGACCTGAAACGGAGGTCCTAAATAACTTAAAATACAAATTAAAATATCCTAAAATTATACAAAAGGTTTGGGGTTCGATGGATCAAAGAACGGAAAACAAACTACGAAGGGAATTGGCTAAAATTTGGGGGCATGGGTGGTGTTTGGGCCGCGGCTGGCCATGGCCTTTCGGGACATGGTTCGGTCGCGGTTTCATAGCTAGGGTGATCGATCTTGATGGTTCTAGGTATCGGTAATCAAGATCGATTGGGTGTTTGGCCATAGTTTGGAAAATTGATAATTATGGAGGTTGGATCAAGGGTTAGGGTTCTTGGTGTTCATATGAATAATAATTAATTAAAATCCAGAATTTAAATGATTGAATAATCAATCACGAAAGCTTACCCGTCACTTGAATTTTAAGAAAATGGCTTCCGATTTTCCCTTTTCGATTCCGTGCGATTCCACCGATCTTCTAATTAACAAATTGACGAAAACTCATCAATCCTTACCCTATGCATTCACGGCAACAAGGAGGAAAAAGAGAAGGAGAGTTTTTGTTACCTTCGTGTCCAAAATCGATTTCCAAAAATACTTGAATTCAATCTCGATTCATGATCAAACGACAAACGAGACGAACGTCGGATTCCTCTTCTCTTTCTCTAAGGGGGGCGGCAGCAAGGGTGTGGGGAAGATGAGGAAAATTCTAAAAATTGATAATGAGAAGTCCTCGTTTAGGTTAAAATCCCGAGTTGCCATAATTACGAAATTGCCACTCACCTTAAAACGTCCATAACTTGATCACCGGGTCTCAGAATGACAAACCGTCAGTTGCGTTGGAATCGTGACATCGAGACGATCAATTTTATGTCAAAATATTAATCAAATCATAAGTTTCAAATTTTCGAGGTTTTTCGAGAAAAATTACCATAATACCCTTTTTGAAATAACTTGATATTTCTGTTCTAATTAATCGATCAAGCTGATTAATATTATTTAACAAAATAATATTGATTTTTTTAACTTTCTCGTGACGGGGCGTTACAGAACTACCCACCTAAAAAGGCTTTTCGTCCCCGAAAAGTTTCACTGCACGGTAAAAGGCTGAGGGCACTTAGGTCTCGTAATTTCTTCTCGCTCTCACTTAGATTCTTTTGAGTTGTGATTCTCCCACAAAACTTTGACCAACTCTATGGTCTCATTTCTTAGTACCCTTTGCTTTTTTTTTTTTTAAAAAAATCTCAAAATGACTAATGAATCAAGGGCTCAAACTTCCTTTTCTTTCCAAATCTCATCACACCCTTCATAGGTGCTATTTTCAAAAACACGTGATCGTCAACTTAGAATTCAAGATTAGTTTGTCACTCCGCAAAGCTTTTCTGTCTACTCCGCGCAGTCTTCATTCACTCCTTAATCACATCAATTGACTAACTCGTCAACTAGACCAACTCAGGCCCCAAAAATTTTCTCCCCCATCCAAATTTTTTTTAAAAAGGTAAATTGAACAAACAATAAGTCTGCCTTCTACCCATACCTCATAACCAATATGTGAGCCACTTACAAGAGTTCATTTCCTTGCTATCACAACCCAACTTCAAATATCAAGTTTTCACACCCTCCCTCGCTCACTCTGAGCATTTTTCACCCCTCATGGGATTAAGTGATTATTCTGAAAGTTCCAACACTAGAGTACCAACTCAAACTGTAAACTCAAATCTAATTAATCCGTTTTATTCGACAATCTATCAAAAGATAAGAACCGCACTGATATATTAACTTGATACTCAAGGCATAACATGAATCTTGTGATCATTTCAAAATGGCTCGGACGCTCTCGCACGACTATACAGTAGCAGTACCTCATTCATTTCTTAAGGCTTCTTCCATTACATCTGAACTTTTATTCCCTCTCAAAAGTCCACTACTACACTTATCTGATAAAAGTCAAATTAACTTGCTAGATGCATCATCTACCATTATCTCGAACTCAACAATAACCTCTAGCATCCTCGATAACCACTAACAATATCCATTGGTCCTCTTAACCATTTCGGAATAATATGTAAAGTACGTGACAACATTATATCCTTCTCAACCTATCTCACGAATCCTGAAGATTCTCGTTCCACTCATTAACCGTCTAGTGTGTTTCGATAAATTTTTAATTATAAGATGGGTCCCTCTTTCTGCAAATCGATTGTAATATCACCTTAAGAGTTCTAGTCCCGTTCTAGGTCTCCATATAACTTATACCGAGTATTGACCTAATCTGAAGGGTGAAATGACATCCTGCTAAAACATTGTCCTCCTGTAAATCGTTTACTACTAAAGAGCACATGATGACACTTCTCTCGTCGCACTCTATACGGCTGTGATTCTATTATGATTTCACTATACTCCACCTGACCTCCCAATCCACATTACGAAAAGAGACAAATTGGGTATCCAACCCTTCCTCAAAATCTGAAGGATTCACACAAAGTGTTAGAAACACATCCTTGAAATTGCCCTCTGAATATCCTCCTTCAAACACTTGGTTGATCCAAGGACCAAGTTCTATCATATCATGGACCTTTAAATTGACCAAACATTAGTCCATGCTAAAAGATATGTACTCTTCCTAGTAGGTCACTTCCTCCAACTCGTGGGTCAATTGTAACCCCTTAAATATTTTATTTCCTTATAAAGTAAAACAAGTGTCTCACAAGCACTTCATTCCCTTAACGTGTTGTCCTTCCGAGTTCAAACAATATATTCACCTCAAAGGTATATCACAATGAATCATTAGGTCCAAGCCACGACTTTCAGGTTTTTTTTTTCAAAACTCACAGTCCAAATTCGATGGTCGGACACCATGTATTTTACAATTTACCGAACTATCGCATCACCTTATAAATGTCACTTATACCACGATCGGACAACATTCCCTCCACTTCTCGAGTAGAAATGAACACTCAACACTAGTGTTTAGTTAACCCATACATTTTTCCAATGGGTGATTTTTGATAACTTGATCTCAAATATTTTAACTCACGTCAGTACACTCATCATGTAATAGCTACAAGATTAGGCCGATGATCAATAATACATTCATTCATTGTCCTCATCGAGACTCTTGGTGAAAAGTACTAACTTTCTCTTTTGAATGGCCACACTCTTTCAATTTAACACCACACTAACACATAATGTTAGTCATGTGTTCCACTAACGCAACTACTTAAGCAACCACACAACTATCAAACTTTCATCACAATTTCATGATCAAAAGATCAATCTCTTAGAGTATCTCTACTCCCTCGTATTCTACTAGTATCATATCATCATGTCTCAAGTTTAGAGCTCATTCTTCAGCTTGCAATAAGATTCTATGCCATAATAATTGTCAAAGAACTTCACCTTTAACCTTTCTCATCTCAATGAAACAAAAGGATCCAAAGATCTCTAGTAATGAACTTCAATCATTAAATGACGTTGTCAATTATTTAGTAGAACTCTCATTAGACTTTCATTCTATCTAGATAATGGATCTCATGTTCTTGTTCAACTTGAGTCACCTGATTCCTTTCTACCACAAGATTGGTAGAGTTACCATTTATCTCTCTAGGAGTAAATTTATTCCACTCCTTCAATTTCATTTCCTTCCTTGGCATACTCATAAGTTTATGGCTACTTGTCAACTTGATGTACAACTTAGCTCATAATACTTTGCTCATATCAATAGAACTAGTGGAACCACTGAAATAAACCACTACCTCATAATTCACTTTAAAACAAATATCGGATATAATTCCACAATCTTATATTCAAACTTTGCACAATTTCTTGATTCGTAATAATCATTGGCTCATACTCACTTGAAAATCAAATCTCAATTCATCTTACACCACTAGAATTTAACACCATAGAAAGAAAAGGTTCCATAATTAACCTTCAATCTATTTAAGAAATTTATAACTCGCGAGTTCTCTAAACTCCGGTAATACATCTATAAACCTTCTCATCTTAATAGAACTTTCATTAAACTCCAACGAAGCGTATACATTATACACTTTCAGCACTCAAGTCTCCTTTGTCACTCCCCCAACTCTAATTAATGCTTTACGCATCTCAACTAACTCAGTCAGGGGCACCAACTCGCCCTAAACAACTAGTGGTACATGGGGAGCTAATGGAACATTCCTCTGTTCCTCTAATCTAGCTGGATTCACAAATCCATCATCTCTCTCCACATTAGGAGTAGCATAAGAATTAACTTCATTCGACGTCCGTCGTTTTGGTACTTGGGGTTGACACAACGGCCTCGGCCTTGCCCTCCCTTACCTCGGCCTCTACCACGGCCTCGTCCTCTTCCTCTTCTAGGCATAACCACAGGAGGCATCCTGGAATACACAAACATTATAATTTATCGAGATTGAACAGTCAAACTATAACACTATTTATCAAGCTACTAAGACAAGGTATAAGTTTAGAGACTATTTCTTGAGATACCTGGCGCCGATGAGTGTGAAGATGAGGTTCATGTCAAAAGAAAATGTATGTTTTAACATACGGTCTTCAGAACCAAAAGGCTCTGATACCAACTGTAAAGACACGACTTTTCAGAGTTTAAATCAAACTTAATAAATGCAGCGGAAAGACTCAATAAATGATATTTATTGAATAATATGAAAATTCTCAACCAAATAGTCATTTAAATAAAAACAACAACTCCGGAGTTATATTCTTTAAAACAAAAGAACAATGTACTAAATCAAATAACAAAATGTTTCAAACTAACATAAAACTCAAATCTCACAAAACAAATATAGTCAATAAAATTCAAATACTTTATTCTCAAACACAATGAAAATAAATGATGCATTGGCTAGCCACCACGACATGAACCCCTCATCTTTTCCACTTCATCAACCGCCACCTCTCGGTCCATTATTACCTAAAAAGAAACCACAAATAGCACTGTGAGGCTAAAGCCAGTGAGAAAACGATCTAAACGAAGGTAAAGCTTTAAATAGTCTCTAACAACTTAAACCGAGTCCCAACACTCAAAACTTTCCAATGTCTCTTTCACACATAACTTCTCTTAAACCTCATATTCAATCTCTTTACATGAATAGGCAATTATTAACCAAGTTCCATATCCAAGACCCACATTCATAATCATCTTTTCAATACACATCCCAATCCGATACATAAGCCAATTCTAATTTAACAAGTACAATCAAACAATTATTCAAACCATCCACTAAGAAGGCGGTCTCTCGGGACTACAACCATTCTTAGGTACTTAGTTATAGTCGTAACCATAATTAATCCCCTAATGGATCGTTCATACGAGCAACGTCCATTAGCTGTTATGAGCTCACTCTCATAAGTATATATTTACTAAGTATGAGCTCGTAGCCTCATACTAGTTTAACACACCTGTCAAGCCATCATTCCACAATCTCTTTACATTATCCTCTTGATAATGTTCATTCACATTCAGAAAACACAATTAAAATACAGCAGCTCAATGAGTCTAATTAAAGCATGCAAATACATCATTACGATAAAATTGCCGAAAACTGTCAAAACTATCTATTCGCTCTTAATCATACTCAACTCAAATCTCATGCCAAATAATCATAAAATACTCCATAATATTCCAGAATTAGCTCCCAAATCAGTCAGAAACAAAAAGAATCCAAAAACATCAAAAACTGCCGAAAAGCGACTAAACTAGTTCTAACCGAAAAATTGTTTCACCAAATGATTTTTCAATGTTTCCATTATGAGTTCACTTCCTAAAGCTCCAGAACATTATATTTGAATATATCAAAACATAAAAACTACGGTAAGAGCTTTAGATTTCTCTAAAACCCCACCAACGAATAAACCGTTAACTCACCTCGAAATCGCTTAAATCCAAAATCAACGCTACTTCCCTTGACGAACCAGACCTGAAACGGAGGTCCTAAATAAATTAAAATACAAATTAAAATATCCTAAAATTATACAAAAGGTTTGGGGTTCGATGGATCAAAGAACGGAAAACAAACTACGAAGGGAAGTGGCTAAAATTTGGGGGCATGGGTGGTGTTTGGGCCGCGGCTGGCCATGGCCTTTCAGGACATGGTTCGGTCGCAGTTTCGTAGCTAGGGTGATCGATCTTGATGGTTCTAGGTATCGGTAATCAAGATCGATTGGGTGTTTGGCCATAGTTTGGAAAATTGATAATTATGCAGGTTGGATCAAGGGTTAGTAATCAATCACGAAAGCTTACCCGTCACTTGAATTTCAAGAAAAGGGCTTCCGATTTTCCCTCTTCGATTCCGTGCGATTCCACCGATCTCCTAATTAACAAATTGATGAAAACTCATCAATCCTTACCCTATGAATTCATGGCAACAAGGAGGAAAAAGAGAAGGAGAGTTTTCGTTACCTTCGTGTCCAAAATCGATTTCCAAAAATACTTGAATTCAATCCCGATTCACGATCAAATGACAAACGAGACGAATGTCGGATTCCTCTTCTCTTTCTCTAAGGGGGGCGGCGGCAAGGGTGTGGGGAAGATGAGGAAAAATTCTAAAAATTGATAATGAGAAGTCCTCGTTTAGGTTAAAATCCCGAGTTGCCATAATTACGAAATTGCCACTCACCTTAAAACGTCCATAACTTGATCACCGGGTCTCAGAATGACAAACCGTCAGTTGCGTTGGAATCGTGACATCAAGACAATCAATTTTATGTCAAAATATTAATCAAATCATAAGTTTCAAATTTCGAGGTTTTTCGAGAAAAATTACCATAATACCCTTTTTGAAATAACAAGATATTTCTGTTCTAATTAATCGATCAAGCTGATTAATATTATTTAACAAAATAATATTGATTTTTTTAAATTTCTCGTGACGGGGCGTTACAATTGGCCTATTTGAATAATGGAGCAAGATGAGGCAAAACAATATCCAGATACTTTAAAAACCAATCACAATAGACATTTAACTAACGACGTCAATATCAACATAAACTAACAAGAACAAGTGAACAACTAATTAGAAACATAATATATCTTTAGCAAACTTTCACTCCTGTATTATATTTATATCCAAATCACAAGCCTTCAAAAAAGAAAAACAAATAGAAGCTTACAGAGAAATGACAAAGCCTTCAGTAGACTATTCTAATCTAAATTCACCAAAAAAATAGAAGTTCAATTACCCTTTTTAATTAATAAAAATTTTCCAAGAAATCAAACCAATCATTTACTAGACCATGACAACCACAATTGGAAGAGACATACCTCTAATTAAAGATTATATATTGTTAGAAGAGGTAATACTCCAATAGAAATGCAAGAGTTTTTTAGACCTTTTCATAATACCTGCAAACAAAATGCAAAAATACTTGATCTAACATCAAGTGCATTTACTTCAATATTTCTAATGCAGTATAGATCCACAATTTTTTTTAAATCACTATGTACAATAACTAGAAAAATCGAAACCCATACCTTTTTCTTCGAAATTTCAAACCCTAGTCTTGAAATATTAAATCATCGTCTTCAAAACCCTTGTCTTTAATATTTTTGGTGAGTGAAGAGGAGTTGAGACAATGAAATAAATGGTGATACGAACTGAAACAGAAGAGAACCAACAGTTTATAGTTAAGAAAAAAACATAATTATTCTATAGTTCATGAAAATATATTTGAATTAACATCATCCTACTAGAACTTGAACATTGAATATTAAATCATAAAAGCAAGTAACAATTTTACAAAGAGAAAAAGGGAAAGATGTAAAATTCAAAACTTACATCAGGTAAGGGAAGCGATCTTTCTGAATTATTATTGGAAATGAAAGGCAAAGTCAGCAACTGATTTTTCAAACTAGAGTAGTAACCTTGTAGATGAAAAAGAAAACAAAATCTAATCATAAAAAGTTATAGATGCTCAAAGAAATATAAGAATAGAAAAAACTTTACTCAACAGAAAAGAAGAACATGAAAATCAAATTTGTTTTCTTAGATTTACATCATACAAACAAGATATCAATAATATAAAAAAATTCCCTAATTGTGTTTGAATGTAAGAGTGAGCGAATGAAAGTGTTTGCCTCGTGATTTGGGAATTAGAAGAGAACCGCCCGTCAATTTTGTTGTACCAACTTTTCCTCATTCTTTCTTCCACTACTAAAATTGCATCAATTTCATCATGTTCCACATATTCCCATTTCATTTCAATCTCCATTCTCTAATTAACAAACGAAAAAAAACATTAAAAACTAGAAATTCTAATTAGACATTTTTAAGAACAATTAAAAAAAAACTCACCGACGAAATTCTAAGACGTTCATTCATTCTGTAAAACTGTGTGCGTTAGGGCATGGTTTTTCCCATGATGTCTTTTTTATGCTGATGAATCTTAGAAAAAAGCTACGTCCACGATGACTTGTTTGGAAGATGAAGAAATTAGAATTTGACATTTTAAAAAATATACATTTCCTTTCCTTTCCAATCCAATTACTGTATTCCATCTCAAAACAAACAATATTAATTGTTTTTTCCCCAATCTGAGAGAGAATTTTACGACATTGAAGTTTTGTTTAGTGTGATGTGATTAAGAGCAAGAGAATGAACGATAAAAAACAACAGAAATCAACTAAATCACTTTGCTTCCTTTTCCAGAATCTCCTCGACTCTTCCATTAAAACAAAAATCAACTAGCTAGAATAATCAACTAGCTAGCATACTCATTATCCTATCCCTATCAGGTCAATGTCTTCCTTCTATAGATTTATCTTCAAATTTACATGAATGAGAAGATACACACTTGGGATTGGAAGAATGTGTAAAACAAAAAATTTATCTCTCTATGAAAAGTAAAACAACAAAAGTGTTTGTCAAGTTCAATTTTTATATGCAAAGTTTAAAAAAAACAAATTTAAAAATGCAACTGATTCGTAGGGTTTCTTCAGTGAAATAAGAGTTAACACAAACTTGAGCTGTTAAAGTGTTAAATTACACTCAATCTTCATGAATAACAATATTTATACCATTAACGACATATATCCATCTTTAGTTGCAAGTCATACTAAGAATTACTTATTCAATGTTATTTGGCTCAAATGTACTACAAAAATCACTCTAACTTCTATATGTAATTTACAATTAGGAGGCAAGATAGTTTGTGACATTATAATCAAATTCCTTCACATTCGGTTTGTATTCATATAACCGAGATTTGAAGGAGAAATACAAATACATCAAATTAAGATATTAACAACCAAGGATTTCCCCAGGTAATTGAAATGATCGAAGAAAGCATAGTTTGTTGCCAAGTGTTCTTTAAAACCCGTGATAACTCGGTAGAATAATTTAGCACCACCATGGCCAACCCATGAAATTGAAGAAAGTACAAATTCCAATTTCATGCAAATCAATGAAAATAATTGCCCCCTTAAAAAAATAGCATAATAAATTCAAACAGGAAAATCAAAATGAACATCAAAAGAGAAAGAGAAAGAGAAAGAAGAAAGAAAATTACATGGGATTGGAAAAAGGCATCGGAGAAACAAAGCTAGGCCTCTTGTTCACAAATTTAATTTATACATGGTGATGCCTCATTCGTTCCTGGCGTAAAGAAGATCAGTATGTGTAACGACCCGATTTCCGTTAAATCTTTTAAATTTAAACGCACAGCGGAAAAATAAGATTTTTATAGAAAAATGGCATAGGTTCGTTTAAAAATCGAACTATCCCAAAACCTGTTTACTCCCAATTTTTTAGAAAAAGTAATAAACCTGGAATGCGCATTCCATAATATGATGAAAATTCTAGAGAAGGTTTTAAAGTTCAAAAACATATACAAATTATACAAATGCTCCATCGAGCTCAAAATGAAACATAATAAAAGTAGTGAAATGTTCAAGAGCATTCAAGAATGCTTCACCCAAAAACCATATATGTTCTTGTCTGTTCATTGTCTTGATAGGTCACGCGGCGCCACCTCCTCTACCTCGTCCTCTGCCACGAGTCTTACCTGAAAAATTATAATTGTAGCAACATTAGCATAAAAATGCTAGTGAGAGTAAAATAAAAGAAAGTAATCCTATGAACAACATTCCATGTCAGAAATTGTGTCCAAAGGCGTAGATTTCCCTTTTACTACCCATTCCACATTCCAAATTCCGCATATAATCAACATACATAATATACTTCCTAAAAAGTAACGATATCAAGACTTAAAGTAAAAGTACCCGTTATTACTAAGTCTTACTACACAATTCTAAAGATTATGTAATTGTATTACTAACTATCTTTGTTACCAAACAAGTTTCATCGTATCATAATACTGTATGGACCGAAGTCGACATACCAAGTGCCATATCACAAATCATCGCACCATGATACCGTATGGAGCGAATCAATATACTTTGTTCGATACAAATCATGCACCATGATACCGTATGGAGCGTATCAACATACTATTGTGCCATATCTCATATCATCGCACCATGATACCGTATGGAGCGTATCAACATACTATCATGTGCCGTATCACATATCATCGCACCATGATATCGTATGGAGCGTATCAACATACTATCATGTGTCAGATCACATATCATCACACCATCATACCGTATGGAGCATATCAACATACTATCATGTGCCGTATCTCATATCATCGCACCATGATACCGTATGAAGCGTATCAACATACTATCATGTGCCGTATCACATATCATCGCATCATGATACCGTATGGAGCGTATCAACATACTATCATGTGTTGTATCACATATCATCGCACCATCATACCGTATGGGGTGTATCAACATACTATCATGTGTCGTATCACAAGTACCGTATAGAATCCATCAAGCGTCCTAGTAAGTTAGATAAAGTTCCACAAAACTACTAAAGAACATAAACCGCTTGAATTACACGAGTAAATACTCAAGTGTAATTCCTAAGCCACTTTGACTCCCAAATCACTTAAGGTTCCTTATTCATTCACTTTCATCTAAAGTCTCCAAATCATCTTACAAGACTTCCAAACCACTCATATTTCCTCTTTTACTTCCGAAACCATAAGTACACCAAAACCACTCCACTCACATCCGAGTTTAAAGTCTCCAACCAAGTATAACTTCCGGAAGTTAGTTCCCCTCTTAACCTTGATAAACAGTAACGTAATGAAACATAATTCATAAAATTACTAACTTCCATTTTAAACTCACCTTAGATGTGAAATCCAAGCTTCCAAAGTGCCGGAGTCAAAGTCACGCAAATGATCACAAACCTACATATCAAATACACCTAACAATCATTAATTAACCGAAAATCGAGCAAACGACATCTAAACGCATAAAACAACGAAAACATAGCCAAAGAACCTAGGCATGCTCTAGGACCTACAAGGAATAAAGGGCTCGGGTTCGGTTTTCCGGCTTTTATGCATTTTAGAGGCATTTCGGGTTGATTTAGGATACTTTGAAAACCGAGATATCAATGTGTCACCATATTTTAGGGATTTACATAATAATTGATTTCCGAAAAATTAAGTAAAACGTAAAATCATAGCAAACTAAACACCCTAATCTTGGTAAAGTGAGAGAAATTAACACGGGACGGGTTTTCAACTCAAACTTGATTTTAGGGTTTAGGGAAGTTTCTAAAATCACATAAAACGACTTCCTCGATTGAAGTCTTCGAGTTTCTCAGCAAGAAATCAATGATTTCAATCTTGGACTCCATTAAAACACTATTCAAAGCTTGAATTTAGAAACTTTGTCATACCTTGAGGCCTTTAGAAAATGGACGAAAACCTCGTTTGCTAGGTTAGAAATGATCCTTGGACCGAGAGCTTTTTAACGGACATAAAATTACGGTGATCCACCAGTAACGGAGAAAAGCCAAAGAGAGGGAGGGTGAGGAAGAGGGTCTCGGCCTTATGAGAGAAGAAGAGAAAAGATGAGTAAAATTTCTTTTGACCAAATTGACTTTTAAAGATGAGGAAGATGAATAGTGATTTTATAAGAAATTGGAAAATGATGTATACGTCCCTTTTAAATGATTTGGTTAAAAATACGAAACCCGAAGATCTTAAAATAATCTAAAGGTTATTAATAATCATTAATTGGCCCGTTAATAATTATTAATATCACCGAAACTAGTTTAAAGTAGTAAAAGGTTTAAAAAGGTTTTCGAACGAAAATAACTACTAAAATCGAAATTACTAAGTTTAAACTAACTTAAATACTTTATTTAAAAAAAAAAATTACCTCCAAAAGTAACGGGACGTTACAGTATGGCACATTCCACAGTATTTGATATCTATGGTCACGTCGTCTAGGACCATTTTCCCTACATAAATCAATGGCCGTTTGTTTTTTTATCTCTTTGAAACCCAAAAAAAGAAAAAGTAAAGAAAGAAAATGGTGATTTTGAACCTGCGCTTGGAAGTAAAAGGAGTGATTTTTCTAGAAGAATAATGAGCAGCCCAACCAGAGACCGTTTAAGCACTAAAGTCAAAACACCCAACAAAATGGAAATGAAATTACAAATTAGAATCCCTAGAAACCCTCTAAAGCAACCAAGAGGAGAAATTAGTGAGTTATTCCGATGAAACATCCAAAAATACTGCTTCCTTCGTTAGATAATCTATAATTTTGTTGAATTATTAAATCCTAGGGCTTCTCTTCTTACGATACAAGTAAAATCAAACGAGGAAGATGACCAACATACTTACCGTTTTCCATGTTTAAACTCGGGAGAGAAAGAGCGATGTTGAACTTGATGTGGGAAATGTAGAGAAATTGTAGGTTATGAAAAGAGGTTTGTCGTTCGATCTCCATTAGAGGGGGAGAGAGCTTTAACGTTCCCAATTGAGAGAAATATGTGCAGCGGCGTTTTCAGAGTAAGGTTAGTTTCGAGAGAGAGAGAGAGAGAGGGGTTAGAAGCATTTTTTAAAGCGAAAAGACGAAATGAGAAGGGGTTTCTTGCACCCAATTTTTTTTAATTACAAATCAATAGCGTGTGGAGGAAAATGTTATAATTAAATGTTATGAAAGACTATATTTGTTGTAGTGCACGTACAACATTACCAAATAAAGTGTCCTCGTAACGTGTTACCGTATGGATCAACATCAACATACTACCACGTACGGTGTTACCAAACCAAGTATTTTCGTAATGTGTTACCGTATTTCACGAATCCAAGTTACCAAAGTGTTCAAGTAGCAAAGTTATAACGTTACCAAATTACTAATGACAAAAGGTCACTTGAATTACATAAGTTAACATCCGAAAATAACTTCTAAGCTACTTTGATCCAAAACTACTCAAAGTACCTTAAACTCCCAATTTCATCTAAAACTCTCCATAATCTTACAAGACTTCCTAAACATTCTCAAACTTAATTTTACACCCAAAATCACTGCTTAGCTCCAAAGTCTCTCAAACTCACTTCCGAGTCTAAAGTCACCAACCAATAATTATTAACTCCTAGAAGTTTGTTTGTCACTTAACCTCGATCAACAATATCGTAATGAAACTCAATTCATAAAATTACTAACTTCAACTTTAAACTCACTTTTGATTTGAAGTCGAGCTTCCGAGGTGTCGAAAGAAAGTATCACGAGCATTTAACAAAGCCTACAATAACACCGATCGAATACAATTTATAAACCATAACTAAAATAAGAAAAAGTGATTTTTGGATGAATAGTGTTTTCGAAAATAGTGTTTTCGAAATTCCGAACTCAAAATCGTCAAATTTGTTGATGGAAATACATGATTTCAACTTCAAAACTAATTTAGAAACAAAAACAAAGAAATCCATAGGAAAAGTTTTGAAACTCACTTTTTAGGGCTTCCCTTAAAGAACAAGAAACACCACAAAGCTAGGTTGGATAGGTAGCCCTCATCTATACCAATCCAACGCAACCGAAATCACAACAATCCATCGAGAAACAACAAAAACCCAAGGTTTTTCCCTTCTCCAACATGGTAGCCACGATTTAATGAAGGAGAGAAGAAAAAAATATGATTTTTGTTGACCAAAATTGTATTTAAAGAGAGAATGACTAGTGTTTTGATATTTTTAAGAAATCGGAAATTACGATCTTGTCCCTTTAATGCTTTTAGCTTATAAAACGAAACCCGAAGCTCTTAAACTAACCAAAAGGTGATTATTAATCATTAATTGGCCCGTTAATAATTACTAATACGATCCAAACTAATTTAAGCTAATAAAATTATTAAAAGGTTTACAAATGAAATAAACTCCTAAATTCTAAATTACTAGTTATAAAATTAAACTAAATACTTTAATTAAAATAAATAAATAAATAAAATAATATATAAATAAAAATTTACTTCAAAAGTAACGGGATGTTACAAAGATAAAAGAATCAAAGTGTCTTTAGTTTGAGTGTTGGTTAGATCTTTAGGAAGACAATCTTAAACATTAGAGATCTTGACAAACACTTCCCCAAGTTAGACCTTACCCAATCGTTTATACTATATAGACTAAATTTATGGAATAGAAATATTGGTTTAAAAAAGTCTTTCATGGCCAACTTGTCAATTAATTTATCGAATTGCCCCTTTGGTAGTCCCTTGGTTAACACATCAACTATTTACTCTAGTGTTGGAAGATAAGGTATATAGATAATATGAATATCTTCTCTTTTTATAAAATGTTTCTAAACCTCAACATGTTTTGTCGTGTCATATAGAACTAGTTATGAGCTATGGAGATGGATTCCTTATTATCACAATAGATTCGTATAGGACTATTCTAAAAAAAAATTAATTATTCAAGTATTCACATTATCGATATTAGTTTGAATTCAAGATTCAATTTATTCTCTTGAGTTTGTTTGTATATATTGGAAGATGTTAATCAGCTCATTATATATGCATTGAGCTGCTAAGATATATAAGAAAACTACAACCTATTACGAACAATGTATACAAAGACTGTGACGACCTGACTCCTTTTTAATATAAATTCCACATGGTGGCGTTTAAAACTTGAACTATCACCATGCCCTATAAAAACAATTTTTCCGACAGACTATTTAAAGAATGAAAATGCGCATTCCATATTCATAAAAAGTTCGAAACAAGTTCCAAAATCATAAGAAGTGTAAGGTAGAAAGGCTCTCTTGAGAAAAGATAGAAAATAAAGTAAACATGAGTATAAGAACTATAAACTCTCTCTAGTCCATCTCCACACCATCGTCTCCAAGATTAAATGGTATCAACTCCTCTCCCACGACCATGACCATGCCCACATTTTGCACTTGAAAGTATAATATCATGAGCTAAAAAAAAGTGAAGGAAATATAAAGTAATGTTAGATCCCAAATCCGTTAGTTCTATATGTCTAAAAAAACTATTCAACTATTGACTACCCACTCCCAAGGAAAACGTCTCCCAAACAACAACTCATTCCCAAACATTCCTTTCATAATCTGTTACTCATCTAGTTCTAACAAAACTAGTCCCGAAACATGACATCTCATCAAGAACTTACCTATTTTACTATAAAAAAGTAACTTAAGATTATGACTGAAGCCAATAGTCCTATCTAAAATTATTTATTTCAAAACCATAACATAAATAATACCAAATAATTGAAAGAAGATACAACACATACATTGTCTCACTATCCCTCCCATTAATATGTCCGCCTTTGAAAACATAAAATATGGATAATACAAGATAATGCTGTAACGTCCCGTTATTTTTGGAGTAAAATTTTTTTATTTAATATTAAATTTATTTACTCATTTATTTTAATCAAAGTATTTAGTTAATTTAAGAATTAGTAATTTAGAATTTAGTAGTTAATTTCGTTCGAAAACCTTTTTAATCCTTTTATTAGTTTAAATTAGATTTGGTCGTATTAATAATTATTAACGGGCCAATTAATAATTATTAATCACCATTTGGTCATTTTAAGAGTTTCGGGTTTTGTTTTATAAGCTAAATCACTTAAGGGATGTAACCGTCATTTTTTGATTTCTTAAAAATATCTTTCACTATTCACTTTCTTCTCTTTAAATAGTCAATGGTCATCTAAAATTAATAATCTTATCTTCTCTTCATCATCCATGGCTGTAGGTCTCTCCTTCTCCCTATCTCCTCTTGCTTTTTCTTCATTTCTCGGTGGATCTCCGTAATTTTAGTTGTGTTGGAATGCTTGGGATGTGGGCGTTCTATTCATCCTAACCTTTTGGAGTTTCTCGTTCTTTACAGGAAGCCCTAAAAAGTGTGTTTTCAAAACTTTTCCTACGAATCTCTTTATTTTTGTTTATAAATGAGTTTTGGAGTTGAAATCATGCATTTCCATCAAGAAATTTGACGATTTTGAGCTCGAATGTTTGAAAAACACTATTCACCTAAAAACACTATTCATCCGAAAACACTATTAATCCAAAAATCACTATTCATCTGAAAATCAATTTTTCTTATTTAGTTATGGTTTATAATTTGTATTCGACCGGTGTTATTGTAGGCTTTGATAATCATACCAGAGGGAATTGTTCGACACTTTGGAAGTTCGATTTCAATCTAAGGTGAGTTTAAAATGGAAGTTAGTAATTTTTTGAATTAAGTTTCATTACGATATTGTTTATCGAGGTTAAGTGGTAAAACTAACTTCTAGAAGGGTTGGTGACTTTAAACTCAAAAGTGAGTGGAGTGACTTTGGAGTTCTAGTGAATTTGGGTGAATAAGGTAAGATTGAGTGTGTTTGGAAGTCTTGTAAGATGAATTGAAGAGTTTAGATGCAACTGGAGATTTTAGATGAAAGTGGAAGTTTAAGGTACTTTGAGTTGTTTGGGAGACAAAGTGGCTTAAAAATTGCACTTGAGAGTTAACTAGTGTAATTTTAAGTAGTCTATGTTCTTTAGTAGCTTAGTAGAATTCTATCTATCTAACTTACTAGGGAACTTGATAACTTGTGTTATGGTAAGACCGTACGGGATAGTATGTTGATGTTGATCCATACGGTAACCCGTTACGATGACTTGTGATATGGTAAGACTGTACGGGGTAGTATGTTGATGTTGACTCATACTGTAACCCGTTACGATGACTTGTGATATGGTAAGACCGTACGGGGTAGTATGTTGATGTTAATCCATATGGTAACCCGTTACGATGACTTGTTCTATGGTACGACCGTACGTGGTAGTATGTTGATGTTGATCCATACGGTAACACGTTACGATGAAACTTGTATGGTAACAAATAAAGTTAGAGATATTATTATTTATATTCATTAGAATTGTTTAGTAAGACTTAGTAATAGTTATTACTTTTACTTCAAGTCTAGTCTCTATTTCATTTTCATATGGGTTTGAAAGTCTATTATGGGAAGTATACTTCTATTGTATGATTGTGTGAAAATTGGAAGTGTGGAATGGGTAGTAAAGGGCAATTTAGACCTTTGGACACAATTTCTAGTATGAAATTTGGTTCATAGGATTACTTGCTTTCATTTTACTCTCACTAGCATTTTTATGCTAATGTTGCTACACTTAAAAATTTTCAGGTAAAGCTCGTTGTAAGGGACGTTGTAGAGGAGGTGGCGTCGCTTGACCTGTCGAGAGGATGGAAGGACAAGAACAGGAACATATTTTGTAAAGCAACATTGAAATGCTTTGTTCATATTTACTACTTTCTTACTTATGTTTTGAGCTCGGAAGAATATTTGTTTAAATGTGTTAATGTCTTATGGTTTTAAACTCTTTTAGAAGTTTAAATATCAATCTGGAATGCGCATTCCATGTTTACTGCTTTCTCTGAAATTGGGTCAATGTAAACATGTTTTGGATAATCCGATTTTTAAACGAACTTGTGCCGTTTTTCTTTAAAATTCGAGTCTTCCGCTGTGCATTTGAATTTAAAAGATTTAGCGGAAATCGGGTCGTTACAGTTACTTCTGAGGTAAATTTATTTATTTATTTTATTTTAATTAAAGTATTTAATGATAGTTTAAATTTAGTAATTTAGAATTTAGTAGTTAATTTCGTTCGAAAACCTTTTTAATCCCTTTATTACATTAAATTAGTTTCGGTGGTATTAGTAATTATTAACGGGCCAATTAATAATTATTAATCACCTTTTGACTAGTTTAAAATCTTTGGGTTCGTTTTATAACTAAATCACTTAAAAGGACGTATCCGTAATTTTCCTATTTCTTAAAAATATCAATTTACTATTCATCCTTCTCTTTAAAAGTCAAAAATTAGACCAAATTCATATCTTTCTCTTCTTCTTTCCCCTTCATGGCCAAGAGTCCCTCTCTCTCTATTTATTCTTGGCTTTTCTTTAATACTCAGTGGATCGTCGTAATTTCAGTTGCATTGCAAAGCCCCGATCCAAGGATCATTTCTAACCTATCAATCAGGGTTTTCCTCCATTTTCTAAAAGCCTCAAGGTATGACAAGGTTTCTAAATTTAGCTTCAAATAGTGTTTTAATGGAGTCTAAGATTGAAATCATCGATTTCTTGTCGAGAAACTCGAATATTTCAATCGAGGAAGTCGTTTTAGCCAATTTTAGAAATTTTCCCTAACCCTAAAACCGAGTTTGAGTCAAAAACCCGTTCTGTTTGGTTTTCTCTCACTTGGTCATGGCTAGGGTGTTTAGTTTGATATTGTTTTGTGTTTTACTTAATTTTTCGGGAATCGATTATTATGAAAAACCCTAAAGTACGATTACCCATTGATATTACAAACCTCCAAAGTACTTGAAACCGACCCGAAACACCTCTAATATGAATAAAAGTGCAACGACCCGATTTCCGTTAAATCTTTTAAATTCAAATGCACAACGGAAGACTTGATTTTACAGAAAAAATGCATGGGTTTGTTTAAAAATCGTATTATTCAAAACCTGTTTACAACCCAATTTTTTAGAAAAAGCAATAAACCTGGAATGCGCATTCCATACTATGATAAAACTCCTAAAGAAAGTTTTAAAGTCCAAAAACATATACAAATTATACAAATGCTCCATCAAGCTCAAAATGAAACATAAGAAAAATGTAATGAAATGTTTGTAAGCATTTCAGAATGCTACACCCAAAATCGGTGTTCTTGTCCATTCATCATCTCGAAAAGTCACGTGGCGCCACCTCCTCTACCTCGTCCTCTACTATAATTCTTACCTGAAAAATTTGTAAATGTGGCAACATTAGCATAAAAATGCTAGTGAGAATAAAATGAAAGCAAGTAATCCTATGAACCAAATTCCATACCAGAAATTGTGTCCAAAGGCCTATATTTCACTTTTACTACCCATTCCACATTCCAAATTCCACACATAAAAAACATACATAATATGCTTCTTTGTAAAGTAACGATATTAAGGCTTAAAGTAAAAGTATCGGTTATTACTAAGTCTTTCTATCCATTCTAGTGAGTATATGTAACTATAACATTAACATTCCTTATTACCAAACCAATATCATCGTATCGGGTTTACCATATGGATCAATACCACATACTAAGCCAGTACAGTATTACCATATCACGATCATCGTATTGGGTATACCATATGGATCAATATCACATACTAAGCCAGTATGGTATTACCATATTACCATCATCGTATCGGGTATATCATATGGATCAATATCACATACTAAGCCCATACGGTATTACCATATCACAATCATCAAGTTCCCTAGTAAGTTAGATAGATTTATACTAAACTACTAAAGAACATAAACTACCTAAAGTTACACTAATTAACTCTCGAGTGCAACTTAAAGCCTCTTTGACTTCCAAACTACTCAAGTTCCTTAAACTTCCACTTTCATCTAAAATCTCCAATTCATCTAAAACTCTTCAATTCATCTTACAAGACTTCAACACCACTCAAATCTTACCTTTCACTTCCAAATTCATAAGATTTCCAAAGTCACTACACTCACTTCCGAGTTAAAGTCACCAACCAAGTATTAACTACAAGAAGTTAGTTTCCCTCTTATCCTCGATAAACAATATCGTAATGAAACATAATTCATAAAATCACTAACTTCCATTTTAAACTCACCTTAGATTGTGAAGTCCAAGCTTACAAAGTGTCGAGGTCGAAAACCACATGAGCAATCACAATCCTACAAATCAATTACACCTAACAAACATTAATTAACCAAAAAATCGAGCAAACGACATCTAAAAGCATAAAAAAATGAAAAACCCGGAATTTAGCCCTATGGAGCCCACGGCCAAACAAGGGGAAGAGGGCTCAGGTTCGGTTTTCCGGCTTTTATGCACTTTAGAGGTGTTTCGGGTTGATTTCGAATACTTTGGAAGCCGCGATATCAATGGGTCACCGAATTTTAGGTTTTTACATAATAATCGATTTCCAAAAAATTAAGTAAAACGCAAAATCATAGCAAACTAAACACCCTAACCATCACCAAGTGAGAGAAAAACAAACGGAACAGATTTTCCATTCGACTCAAGTTTCGTTCCAAGACAACAACCTTATCCAAAGTGATTTTTCCTAACTAAAATTCATAAACAACACCCGGAAAAAGAAGTCAAGGCTTTCATACAAGACTAGAAATAAAGAAAACCCAAAAACCCATTTCTTCCTCAGCTTTTATATCCTGGATCTTTAATGGATTGACTCGATTGATGAGATGGGTAGAAAGTATGTCTCGAGAGCTTTCCAATGAGCTAAGTCACGATGAAAACGGTTGAGAAATGAAGCCGGGGCGACAATTTCTTTCTCTCCTCTTTTTTTCTCTCTAAGCTACGGGTTTGGTGACTAATTTTCACCTTTCCTTTCTTTTTTTTCTTATCTTTATCCTTAGAAATATGAAGTGGATATATATAAAGAAATTTTGATAAAAGACGATACTGCCCCTCCTCTTATTTTCTTTAAGAAAGCTTGTTCCGGGTGCTCGTTATTTCACGTTTCTAATTCCAATTCAACTTAATTACTTCTAATCTATCTTAAAAGTATTTAACAATTAATAATGGGCTCGCTAATAATTTTTAATGAAACCAAAACTAATTTAAGCTAATAAAACGATTTAAAACGGTTTTCGGACGAAATTAGCTACTAAATTCTAAATTTCTAATTTTCTAAAATTAAACTAAATACTTTAATTAAAATAAATAAATAACTAAATTAAATAAAAAAATCACTTAAAAAAAATAACGGGGCGTTACAAAAAGCCAGAAAACCGAACCTGAGCCTTTTTTCCATTGTATGGCCGAGAGCATGCTTAGGGTCAACTTCCGGGTTTTTCCCCATTTTATGTTTTTAGATTTCGTTTGGTTGATTTTTGGTTAATTAATGATTGTTAGGTGTAATTTATTTGTAGGATTGTGATTGCTCGCGTGGATTCGATCTCGACATTTTGGGAAGATTGACTTCAAAATCTAAGGTGAATTTAAAATGGAAGTTAGTAATTTTATGAATTAAGTTTCGTTACGATTTTGTTGATCGAGGTTAAGTGATAAAATAAACTTCTAGAAGTTAATACTTTGGTTGGTGACTTTAGACTTGGAAATGAGTGGAGTGACTTTGGAATTCTAGTGATTTTGGGTGAAAATGGCAAGATTGAGTTTATTTGGAAGCCTTGTTAGATGAAATTGGAGAGTTTAGATGAAGGTGGAAGTTTAGGGTATTGTGAGTGGCTTGGGAGTCAAAGCAGCTTAGAAGTTGAACTTGAGAGTTAACTCGTGTAATTCGAAGTGGATTATATTCTTTAGTAGCTGAGTAGAATTTTTATTTAAATTATTTAACATACTAGGGAATTTTTGATTTGTGATATGGTAAGACCGTACGTGGTAATATGTTGATGTTGATCCATACGGTAAAACGTTACGATGACTTGTGATATGGTAAGACCGTACGTGGTAAAATGTTGATGTTGATCCATACGGTAAAACGTTACGATGACTTGTGATATGGTAAGACCGTACGTGGTAAAATGTTGATGTTAATCCATACGGTAACACGTTACGATGACTTGTGATATGGTAAGACCGTACGTGGTAGTATGTTGATATTGATCCATACGGTAACACGTTACGATGACTTGTGATATGGTAAGTCCGTACGGGGTAGTATGTTGATGTTGATCCATACGGTAACACGTTACGATGACACTTGATATGGTAAGACCGTACGTGGTAGTATGTTGATGTTGATCTATACGATAACACATTACGATGAAACTTGTTATGGTAACAAAGAAAGTTTGAGATACAATTATTTATATACATTAGAATTGCGTAGAAAGACTTAGTAATCGTTAGTAATTTTACTTCAAGTCTCTATTTCATTACTTTACGGGATTGAAAGTCTATTTATGGGAAGTTATATTACAATTGTATGATTGTGTGGAAATTGGAAATGTGGAATGGGTAGTAAAGAGCAATTTAGACCTTTGGACACAATTTTCGATATGAAATTTGGTTCATAGGATTACTTGATTTCATTTTACTCTCACTAACATTTTTATGCTAATGTTGCTACACTTACAATTTTTCAGGTAAATCTCGTCGCAAGGGATGTGGTAGAGGAGGTGGCACCATATGACTGGTCGAGATGATGGATGGACAGGAACATGGAATCATTTTGGTTAAACATTCTTGAAATGCTTGTAAAAGTTTTATCATCTTTCATACTTTATGTTTTGAGCTCGGAAGAGCATTTGTTTGAAATTATAAATGTCTTATGGTTTTAAAGCTCTCTTAGAAGTTTAAATCATAACCTGGAATGCGTATTCCAACTTTATTGCTTTCTCTGAATTGGGGCAATGTAAACATGTTTTGGATAATCCGATTTTTAAACAAACCCATGTCGTTTTTTTTAAAACCAAGTCTTCCACTGTAACTTTGAAATTATAGAATTTAACGAAAATTGGGTCGTTACAAATGCAAAGAACATAAAACATATTATATTATCTCATTATCCCTCTGATTAATGCATCTGCCTTTAAAAACATAAAACATGGATAATACCAGATATTACAAAAAACACACAACATATACATTATCTTATTATTCCTCCCATTAATACATCCGCCTCTAAAAACATAAAACCTCACTAATACCAGATAATGCAAACACATAACATATACATTATCTCATTATACCTCCCATTAATACGTCCACCTTTAAAAACATGAAACATGGATAATACCAGATAATGCAAAAAATACACAACATATACATTATCTCATTATCCCTCCAATTAATATGTCTGTCAAAAGTAAAGATAAAACATGGATAATACCATATAATACAAAGAACACACAATATATACATTATTAATTTGATCGCCAAAAGTAAGCATCAAACATGGATAATACCAGGTATTGCAAAGAACACACAACATATACAATATCTCACTATCCATTCTATTAAAACGTCCGCTAAAAGTAATCATAAAACATGGATAATACTAGATAATGCAAAGAACACATAGTATATATATTATCTCATTATCCATACCATTAATACGTCCACCAAAAGTAAACATAAAACATGGATAATACCAGATAATGCAAAGAATACACAATATATACATTATCTCACTATCTTCCAATTAATTCTTCAGCCAAAAGTAAACATAAAACATGGATAATACAAGTTAATGCAAAGAACACATAGGATATATATTATCTCATTATCCTTCCCATTAATACGTCCGCGATAGGTAAACTAAGTCTATGTAGATGTCGGCAGTCCATGCATAGCTTATTTACCAAAACAAAAATAATAATAAAAGAAACAAACAAACAAGAACATATTTTCAGGACTTAGAGGTGTAAGTAAATAAATAAGAGCCTGTTATCTAATTAACATAACCAAATCATAATAACTCCACAATCCATAACCTGCAAACCCATAACTCATTTCAAGATTTCATAACTGAAAAAAAAATCAAGCCATAAGGCTTTCAGATTGCCAACATACTATTAACACAAAATAAAGTCTCATTTCTATTGTTTCATAATCAAGCGTGATTCCATCTTCATTTTTCCATAATCACATTCGATTGTGGATCTTGATAACTTGGTGACATTTTACCAAGTGTGGATCTCGATAACTCGACCTCAAGTGTTTCAAACTCAAATTGGTACATCCATAGTGTGACAGCTACAAGATTAAGCCATTAATCAAATAACACAGTAGTTAACGATCCTCGTCAAAACTCATCCCAAAATGTTCTAACTTCGTCTTTTGAGTGGC